>VXAX01003646.1:301342-413842 GCA_013399835.1 Leptocoma aspasia
TTTTTTGTCCTGCTTAATTTTACAGCTGCTGTTAATTAATTGATGTAGGACTGGAGCAGTCACATTTTTGTCAAGCAAAATCACGCCAGGTCTTATGCTTGTGTTTTGGAGGCTGTAGTGTTGATGGCTCAGCCAAGGCCAAGGAGGGGCCAGGAGGAGTCCTGCCCTCCCTGCAGCATCAGGAGGACCATCTGTCTCCATGCTCCTAATGCTGGGAGTGAGTACCCGGCCACCTTCTGCAGGCTGTCTTTAAGGAAGTACCACTTCATCACAGAGGCTCGATAGGATGACCTCCTTCTGGACCCCATAATTGTATTTATCACCCCATTGCAGAGCAGTTATATACAAATGGGGTTTTTTTTATTTTTTGGAGGTGTCTGCAATAGAAAGTTCAGTTACGGCCATCTTTTCAAGAAACTTTTCAAATAAAGTGAGACAAAGATGGATAAGATTGCGAAGATGATACACTAGGAATAGATAGCTGAGAGGAGACCAAAAAATCTAGAACAAAGTAAGGAAATTGAGAGGGAAGGGTGTGAAAGTGGATGCAGGCACTATGAGACAAACAACATGAATAATTCTGGTGGTGCATGTTTTTGTATCTCTGCTTATTTTTGTAGCATGCCTAATGTGCTGTTGTTCAGGAGAAAATATAATATCTTGTGAAGCAGGATCAGTGGGTGATATAGTCTATTCACCTCTGAAGCTTTTAGAGTTACTTACACATAAAATATTTTCTGGAAGTGTCTTTTTGTTTTTACCCACTTACATAGATTATTCTGGTTATTCAAATTCTTATTTCTTACTAGGATGCTAAAAAAGCTTGAAGAAAGCTTACAAATGTTGCCAATTTAGCTACATCCCATAGAAATAACCAGCAGAATAGTAAATATCTAGCAATTAAAATTTGGAAACTTTCTATGGTTATCTTATTGGAATTTATTTTACACCCCAAAGAGATTGACAGGTTTTGTGTTACTGTCTTTTCAAACAAAGGTCCCATTTATCACCCCTTCCTTGTATTTGCTGTTGTGTATGCTGCATAGTAATTTTCAGTTGTTTTTTCAGCTTTAGCCACAGCATAAACATCTTTACCATCAATGTACAGTAATTGCAATGGGGTGAGTACAGTTTTGCTAAAATATCCTTAAGTGGAGATATTCTGGCAGGGTTTTGTAAAGAAAAGAAACTGTGGTATATTCTACAGCTACTTATTGTTTAAATATCACCTTTTCATATTTTCCCATTGTTGTTGTGTTTTTTTTAGCATTTTCTTTCAAGACATTCAAAATCATAGCTTTGGTTTTATCATACACTTTTGGATTCTGTCCTGCTCTCAGATACATGGAACAGTACTCCAAGTATCTGGAATTTTTGGGTGTTTGAGACATAGATTAGTTCAGCATATTTCAGTATTTCTTTCAGAAAACAACTTCCGTGATTCTAAGATTAATTCTATGGTTAAAAAAATTTTAATGATTACATCCAAGTTTAAAAAGACAATATAGTTTGCCCTTTGTTCTACATCTCACTACTGTCAAGCCATTGTAGAAGGCCACGAGGTTGGTCAGGCAGAACTTGCCCTTGGAGAAGCCATTCTGGCTGTCTCAAATCACTTGCGTGTTCTCCATGTGCCTTAGCAGAGCGTCTAGGAGGATCTGTTCCATGACGGCTTTCCATTGGTTAAGCAGGATTGGGTTAGAGAGCAACTAGGTCAATCTGACATCCACAAGTCCAATGATCCTGATGGGATGCATCCAGAAGTGCAGAGAGAGCTAGAGAACACCACAGCNAGGTACAGAGGTGAGGCTCCTCCATTCCACCCTTTTGACAGATGGATACAATAATTCCCTTTTTCCAGTCACCTGGAACTTCACCTGACTGCTGTGACTTCAAATCTCATGTAGAGTGGCTTGGCAATTACGTCAGCCAATTCTTTCAGGCCTCTGTGGTGCATCTCATTGGCTCCTACAGACTTATGTACATTGAGGTTCCTCAGGTGATCATGAACCTGGGAAGCATTTTGCTCCTCCAGTCCCCATCCATTTGAGAGGTGTGGGAANGTGCAGAGGGCTTTGGCACCCCCCAAAACTGAGGGTTTCGGTGGACAGCAGGCCATCTATGAGTCAGCAGTGCCCTTGTGGCCAAGAGGCTGATGGTGTTCTGGGGTGCATTAAGAAGACCACTGCTAGTAAAGCAGGGGAAGTGATCCTGCCTCTCTACTTAGCCCTGCTGAGGCCACATTTGAAGTGCTGTGTCCAGTACAAGAGAGACTGGAGCTCCTGAAACGGGTCCAGCGGAAGGTGACTAAGAGGGACTGGAGCATTTCTCTTATAAGGAAAGGCTGAGAGAGCTGGGCCTGTTCAGTCTCCAGGAGACATGGTTGAGAGGGAACCTCATCATGTATAAGTGTCTGAAGAGAGAGTGTCAAGAGGATGGAGCCAGGCTCTGCTCAGTGGTGCCATGTAATAGTATAAAAGGCAATGGGCAGAGGCTGATGCACAGGAAGTTTTAAGTGAATATGAGAAAGAACTTCTTTACCATGCAACTGACTGGGCACTGGAACAGATTGCCCAGAGAGGGTGTGGAGTCTCCCTCACTGGAGATATTCAAGAATTGCCTGGACACAATCTTGTGCCATGTGTTCTAGGATGACTCTGGTTGAGCAGGAAGGCTGGGTGATGCAGTGCGATCCTGGCCCAAATAGCTTTGGACTGGGTGCACCAACACTGGGAATTTGATGCGGCGACTTTGAAGAGAGAGACATACGTCCAGTCTAGTGGCTCAGGAACTAAACACTTCAATAACTAGAAAATAACAAACTGGAAGGTGAATGAACTGTAAGGGAGCACACCAGAGAAGACTGGATGAAGCCTGGGGTCCAGGGTAAAACAGGGGTACCTATAGGTTAAGGTTCAAGGCAGAGTTAAGGTGGGATCTGAGGGTGAGGTCCAATAGGAAAGGACATGGAAAACACTGCAGAGGTACATTGACCAACAGGGAGTAATGAGATAACTAGGAACAAATCAACTCCGGGAGAACAGAGAACCTTCTAGTACAGATCTGCATACTACAACTGGAGAATTCTGGGACTGGTTCTTCTGACTCACCAGGAGTCTGAGGGGTTTTCCCCTCAGACTAGTTCATCCCCTAGTTCATCCACCCCATCTTCGGCTGAGTCAACCCCAACAGTTGGGCCAGATGACCCACTGTGGTCCCTTCCAACCTCACCCGCTCTGTTATTCTATGATTCTGTGAAAACTGTTGTTGAGCATCTCAGCCTTCTCCTCAGCTATTGTTACCAGTTTTCCAGCACTGTTTATCAGTGTGGGTACACATTTCTTGGCCTTCCTTTTCTGGTTAACATACATATAGAAGCCCTTAATTTTATTCTTGGTGTCTCTTGCCAAGCTGAGTTCCAGCTTCGCATTGCCTTTGGCCTTCTTCGCTCCATCCTTACACAACCGAAATTCATCTCTATACTCTTTGCAGATTACCTGTCTTTGTTTGCATTGCCTGTGCCTTTGTTTCTTTTCCTATAGTTTGACCAGTAGTTCCCTACTCAGCCGTGCCGGTGTCTTGCCTTCCTTGTCTTGCTGTCTCTCAGTTCTCACAGGCATCTGCTTTTACAATCCAATCCAATTCTCTTTGCTTTACTGTATCCACTGGTATCCACTGGTATTTACTGTATTTATTGTATAAAAAAAATATTTACTGTATAAAAAATTTACTTTTTGCCCATCACGTTTTTGCCTAACTCTCTATGCACGAGTATCTCTCTACATATACTGTCAGTCCTGGCTCTTTCTCCACAAGGTCTTTTCTGCCTCTTCTTATCCCTAATACTTGACCCAGATCATTGTCTGGTGTCTGTCCACTTTCCATGTCTTCTTCCTCCTATTGCCCCACTGTCTTCCATTCTCTTCCATTTCATTTTTTTTTTCCTGTTCATAGGCCTCATGTATTTAAAGTATAAAGTATTGCAATAATGTGAATGCTGAACTTTCAAAAAATGTGCCTAAAAGTGTTTTTTAATTATATTTTTGATTTATGTGTGTCTCTGTGTTCATACTTCAGACTATATTTTGTTCATGGGCTAGAGCTTTTCTTCACATACTGAGTGCTAGAAGTGTGCACACTTAGAAAATGGAAGCAGATGTTTTCATACAATATCTTGATTCCAGCAGCTGAGGTTTCACAAAGACTATCAAGTGTTTCTAACTCTCACAATAAATTACGTAACTTGGCACTAATATGCTGATAGTATGCTATCAGTAGTGCAGATCTAACAACTCTGAATTATTCTCACTCTGTAGGGCAGACGTACTGAGGTGTGGGTTCCTTTTCATCATGCATTTAGGAACTGAAAACAGAACAGCATGGTTGTGATGTCTGTATTAAATAATGAGGCAGAACATAGTCCTCTAGAGCAATAGGTTTCCCACTGTGTTGAGTCACTAAGCAAGCTGTCACTGTTGATGATGTACTCTTATTTTTAGAAATCCTTCAATGAAAGTCAAGCTGAACCCTACAATGCCATATTTTACATTGCTTAAGTTGTTGTGATGCCAGTTTTCATTATTATTGATGTTAAACACTTAAAGAATATTTCTGGGTTAAGCAAAAGGTCTTCACGCATTTCAATGATTTATGAAGCAAATAGGCTTGCTAGATGTCTGTGAAGTGCCACTGATGGATTCAGTGAATGCAGCAGTAAGCACCCATTACAGCACCTAGAACACAGTTTCTAACTGGTTTTTGTTCCATTTACAAGTTATGAAAGAGACTTGATGGTGCTTTTAGCTGAGAAATATTTTAGAATGTAATGTTTGTTTTTTTTTTTAAAGAATAATTCTACCTGAAACAGTGTGGAAAATGACGAACAGCTTTAAGAAGGAAGAAAATGCATTGTGTTACTGTTCTGTGAGCCCTGGCTCTATCATGCAGCCTCTTAGGATAGTAATATGATTTCTCAAGCTGCCAGAGTCTTCTACCCATACACTCTGTAAAGAGGGTTTTGGTTCTACCAGGCTAACTTTAACTATGGAGACACTTTTCACTGTCATTCCTTGACACCCACTTTTTCCCTGCCTCTAGATTACAGTATTCATCTTAATTATCTTTACTGATCTAAAAGAGAGATGTCTAAGTTTCATCTAGGGTTGATGGAAAGAGACATGAATTTCCAAGGGAGATTAGTGCCAAGTATATTAGTGATAGCCAAGAGAAAATTTTCACTGTTATTTTCATGTTTAAAGCTATGAAAAGGAAGAGATATCCTAACCAGGCTGAACCCTGCTTTTCTTGCCATCTTTGGTGTTTTTTAGGATGGTTAAAGTAGGTTACTCCTTATATTGTCTTTCACTCAAATGCAGATATGTTATTGTTAAAACAAGTGTAAGAGCTTCAGCATCCACAGATTACTTCAGAAAGTTGAAACATTTGATTGATGAAGCAAGACAAGAGACAAAGCAATCCCCTCCTACTCAATCCTTCCATAAAACTCCTCAAACCTACAAACAAAAATCTAACTGCCTAAATAAAACAGCAGCCGCAAAATCTTTTTCTACAGCACAGTTGTCAGAAGATTATACCACCTAATAAACACATGTATGCAGTTTTTTTCTATGCATTAAGGAGGGGGAAGAAGATATTTTAGTATGGAAGTAACCACTCCTTTGAGTAAACTGGTATGCCTAATTTGGCATAGTTGAAAACTGGGAATATGTAAAATCATGGTTAGTCAGTAAGGCTAGTTCAAATTAATTGTGTCCTCAAATTTGGATTTCTTTTTCATAAAAGATGCAAAAACCCACATAGTTAAATGAAGAATGATCCGCAGACAGTGACTGCAGGGTAAAAGGTGAATTCAAAGACTTTGGATTTTGTTATACTCATGTGCCATACTTCATAAACTTGCTTAGCTGTGAACTGTTGTACTTCATGTTAGTGTATTTAAAATACATAGAAGATTATAAGATCTTCATAGATTGCAAAAAAAAAAAAATTAAGAAAAATAAAAGGTCCTGGGACCTTCTTATTGTCATCCTGTTTCCCAGAATAATGAAGAGAAAACACGGTGTCTCAGATCAATCCTAAAGCATGTGTATTTTCTTCCTCCTTTGTAGCAGCGGAGTTATATTACACTGCAGAGTTAAACTTGGGGCAAACCCATACTGATGTTTAGAAGAATACAGTGTGTGATGAAATACTGGGTAAGTGCCTTACATTTTCTAAGTATTGAATCCCAAAGTAAGGTGGGGTTGAACATGTTTTTTTCAGTCCTGTGGAGTTTCTTGCGGCCTAATTCCCAATGGCTTGGCTACCAGATGAGGCCAAAATCATTTAAAGTTTTAAAAGATAATAACCAGAATAGCTAATAAGAATAGCTAATACCATTGCTTTTAAAATGCTGAGCCTGGATACCAGAGGAAGCCAAAATCATACAATTTTAAGAGACTATAAGCAGAGTAGTTAATAACCTAATTATTAAGGTATTGAGCTAAAAAGGGATGCAAGTCATAGATAAAAGTGAGTAGTTTGACTTAATGCAGCAGTAAGCTGAAGCCGAAGGTCTCCTACCTGAGGTTTCTTGCTCTTTGGCAACGTTTTTTTTTCCATTGCTTTAGAATTTTTCACAATTTTGTGGTCAAGGAGCAGAAGAAGAAGAGAAAACAGAGGAAATATCTTTATTTCTGTTTTTGAACTGAATGCTATTTGTACAAAGGTACTGGACACGCTGCAAGAGGGAAAGCAAGAGAAGAGTAAGTGAATGGGAGCCATTCAGATGTCAAAAAAGAAAATTTGCTGAAAAAATTTAAATCAGTATATTGACAATAGGAATTTAAAGACTGTATTTTCATAAATAACATCTAAACCATTTTTAACTTAAAATTCTGAACAGGTGGCAATGGTAATGCATATAACTGCAGCTCATGATGGTCAAAATTCTTTTCACCCACGAACTGATTGATAAAAGGGGATAAAATAATGCTGTCCAGTTTTTCCAAGCAAATCTGGGAGGTCATGAAAAAAATCCAAAAGACAATCAAGTAGTGAAAAAATTCAGTTGCAAACCTAATATTACTGAAATCTATTCTGGGTTTCTTTATCAAACTCTTGTTTGCACATACATTTCAGTCATGTTGGTGCTTACAAACAGGAAGTCATCTGTAACTTGGTCAACAACTGGTTCAAATACTGTAAAACACCATTAGAGGTGATGAGATACGCAGCATCCTAACTGTGAATCTGTATCATTCTCCTTTCTCATTTCAGTACATCTAGGTGTGAATATAAATATATATATGTATATATGTGCATATTTATCCACAATAGTGGGTCCTTCTTTGTAATTACTGCTTTAGAAATGCTTTCATAACTCCTGATAGTTTTGTCCCTTTTAACTTCATGTATAAAAATGTACAAGAAGTTCAGCTGATCACCTGTCTCTCTCTCTCTAGCTTTCTTTTTTGAAAGCTTGCCAAAAATCCAGCCACCACCTAGGCTATTAGTGCATTACTCCATATTCCTCTACCCCCATGCCAATTTTAAAATCCTTTTCATTTGCACCTTTTATAACTAATGGATGATACTTTGGGGAAAATTACAGTGACATTTGCAAAATGATGCTACTTTAAAAGACAGTGTTATTCTTCAAGTGAACGTAGTGCAAAAATAAGCAATATATTTACAGGGGAAAAAAAAAAAAGAAGGCTAATGTATGCTCAGCTTTACTTCATCAGAGGCACAAGATGACATAAGATGATGCTTTTTATTCCTTTCAGGGTGGTAGAACCTTTACCAGGTTTCAAAGAGATCAACCTGGACTCAGGCTGCTGATGCTGAAAGGTGATTCATCAAGCCATCATGATTGAGAAAAACACTTGGCAGTTTATTGGCTTGAGTGGGTTGTTACATCCTGATGACTTTAATGAAACTTGGTCACCTGTTTACAGCTTGTGCATGAAACCTTTTCTGAACTAGGATCTTAAGACTGCATTGAGGGGCTCTTTGTAGTAATTAAGTTCAAAGGAGATACATGGGTAGGAAAGTAATTGAATATACTAGTAGAATTTTGATGTTGCCTTTAATTTCTACCTTTTCTCCCTGTCATTCACTGGTACAAAAGGTATATCTGTGGTGAATGAACATTTAAAGGAACATGTTTGGCAATCCTGTTTTGATTTAAATGTGAAGAGACATTTGCAAACTGTGATTAAACCAATATTGATCTTTGATCAGAGGTCCTTCAGAAGCTACTGAGATGTGGAAACATTCTGCTATGTTGCATTTTATTTCTCCTTCATTGAATTCAAAGGAAACCTGCAATGTAGCTGGAGTTGGTATGGACAAAGTCCCTACACTTTGGCATGAAGGGAAAGAAAGGAGCTGTGTATTCAAGGACTTGTAGTGCAGGACCTTGAACCTTTTGGTGCATTTATGGTCCAAGTCAGTGGCGGTTTAGAAATTAGTTTTCTAAACCTTTCACAACCATTTTAGTACATCTGCGTTTTCAACTGGTTATTGAGGCCTTGGACCCAAGGATTGCAAACTTTGAAAAAACTTTAATTCTGGCTTTCTCGATGGTCCATAATCAGGTAAATGTGAAGATTTATGCCCTTCCTGTGAAAAAGACCGCTGGAAAATGTTTTGTTTAAATTCAGATGGAGCTGCAGAGAGCTTTGGGGTTTGAAAGATTTGGTAACAAATAAGAGAAATAGATGCAGATGAAATATGATTTCCTATGAATGGTGTATTTCAGGGAATCATTAATCCACCTGAATATGACCATGAGTTATGTTCAAAGTATTGCACTAGAATGTCTCAAAAAGGGTATTTAGATGTACTTGTGAAGTTAAATATGGTAAGACTATAAAATATTGATTATTTAGCACACATAATAGCAGTAGACTATCCAGACCTGATTTTCCATGAGGAAGACAATGCAGTAGTTAATCTTTCTATGTCTCAGCTTTATTTCTGTTTATGTATTTTTAGGGCATGAACATAAAAAACTTTCATTTAGAATTAATTCATAGTGAGAACTGAACTATGAACATTTAGTTTGTACAAATGTCTTCTATCACCATGTTGAAAACAGGTCATGTTTCCTTCTTTCTTTTAGACTATAAAGAAAAAAATCAGTAGTAAAGCAGCACTTGGGTTTTAAAATTCAGTGATTAATTTTAGAATTCTGACCTTCTGAATTGCACTTACTGCTCACCAGTCCTTACTGGATTATTATTAGGAATTAATTAGGTAGTCAATGAGGTGGATATTCAATTTAAAGCTTGCACTCTGGATTTTTAAAATATTTTCTATTGCTTATAAAATTACAGAGGCAGTTAAATGGTTATACTGTTATCTCACTGAGGGTTTGCTACCACAAAAAGCAAAAAAGTGTTCTTACTGCCATCTCGTCCATAGTTTATGCACTTTTAGGTAAAAAATACTCTATTATGTCAAAAATTGCTGCACCATACCTGAACATAATCCCATTATCTTGCTCTTCAAATGCAGAAGGACAGCATGCATAGTACATCAACAGCAGAACTGAGCTAAATTCCCTACACATATATCCAGATAGTCTAGGAAGGAGTGGTTCAGAAAATTGGCACACCTAGGAGTGGAAGTATGTACCAAATGCAGGTCTTTTTACTGTTGAAGTGCCCACATTTAGTAGCACAGTGTATTTTGAGTATGGAGTGGATACATCTGTGATAATTCACATGTATGAGTGCATGGCTAGAAAATGTTTAATTTCTTAGTGCTTGATGTTTTGGGTAGAATTTCACATGTATTCAACTTATACATGAACACAAATCACATTGACTTAGGAACTGAAGACCCAGAGTAATTCTCAGCATCTCTTTCTGTCTGGAACAGTTGCACCTTCTTAGGCCTCAGCTTTCCTGAACAGACAGGTTCAGACTGGTTTTCAGGCGACAGGGTTGAAGCAGAACCAAGCTGTCCAGTTTTTTGTTTTAAATTTATTTTATTTTTTTATTTCAGTCTTTTGCCATTTTTAACATTTTAGAGTTTTTCTTAATATCGGCTTGAATCTCCCTTGTTGCGTTTTAATCCTGTTATTTTGCATCAGTACACCTTATTTTATTCCTGTTTACAGTAGCTTTTTATACCTGAAGATTCTTATTATTGCCTGCATCTGTTTATTTTCATACACAAATAAATTATCGCAGTTCTTGCAGTCTCTCTTAAGGGAGTAAGTCTTCACTTTATTGTTGTTGGAGGAAGTCTTGTATATCTCACTTCTTTCTTGAAGTATGTTTTGCAAAACTGAGATCTCATTGGTATCAGAGCTAACTTCTACCTGCAGTCTTAACAGGCATCAGTAGAGCAGAAGGGCTGCATCAAGGCATGTGTTGACATGTAGATACCTGTTTCCATTTACACATGCCAGTTTATTTCCTGACTTTTTCACAATAGCACAGAATTTCTGGCTTATGTTTACCATGTGATATGTTACAACCTTTGAACCCTTTGCTGAAAAGCTTCTCTCAGGCTGTCTCTTCTCCCTCTTCTGAATGCAGGTGATTGTCCTCTTGTGTGTCTTTGTCTTGATTTCTTTTATGAAATTTCTCCAGCTTCTAAAGGAGGTTTTGAATTCCAGTGCTGTCTGTTAATGTGCTTACTAGAGCTGTAAGGTTGTTTTGACCAGCAGGCACAAAAGCATTCGAGTTCCAAAACATTACTGGAAGTAGGAAGTAATACTGGGTTCAGAAAAGTTCCCTGTGAGATCCCATTCCTCCACTATGGGAATAAAGCAGGTTATGAGTCTTCTCAGTGAGTTTTTTTGAACAGTTTTGTAACCACTTTACAGTAATTTTGCAATGTGTCTTTGCTGAGTTTGCCTATGAGGAAGCCAAATTAAAGTTTGTCAAATACTAATTGAAATCAATATACAGAGCTTTGACTACTCTTCTCTATCCCTGTCCACTGTTTTCCGTTCACAGAAGGAAATTAGTCTAGTCTGGCATGATTTATTCTTAATAAATCTATTCTGGCTGTTAGTTATTTCCTTTTTACCTTCCACATAGTTTACCTGATTATTACTTCCCAGCTTTTTCTGCAGTTAAATTATCTGTACATTTTTGTATTTTCATGGACAGTGTTGTGGAACTCCATAATTCTGATATAAGTAGTAAGATGTATATGGATGATGATATTTTGAGTGGGACTATGGCTGGACCAGCCATCCAGCCCTGGCAGATGTTGGCATTGCTGCCTTCAGCCCCTTAGCAAAGACATTGCAACTGCACTAGAGGACTCATATCACATCAATACACACCTGTTGTGTTTAAAGGATCTGTACTCTATGGGAAAGATACTTCAGAAACATTATTTTATAATGGAAGGGAAATATCCAGATTTTGAAGGTGGGTTTTATTTCAGGTTTATTTCTTCTATAGCCTGGGAATAGTGGATAGTAGTGTGTTGGAGAGGGGGCAGGAAAGGAACATCTAGACGTTAAGAAGCAGAGGAAAAGCTTTTCAGGACTTCTGATTTTCCATGTCTTGAAAAAAACCCAGAAGTGACTTGTTTTAAGGGAAGTGAAATATCAGAATAAAGCAGAAAATTTAAAAAAAAATTATGGGTACTTCAAAAATGTAGCTATTTCAGTGATATCTTTTCCCCCACACCACTGAGTGTCAGAAGGGAGTTGGGGCAGGTGCAATCCTGCGGTCTTTTGTAAGCAGGTTCAAAAGAGAAGACAAGTAAGAGCAATTTCCTCTCTGGCTCTCATCTCCTTTCTTTCTCTCTTCTACCAGGCAAACACAACTGACACATTTGTGGAAGCTTTTAAACTTTTTTGGGCCAACTCCAGTCATGACCTGCTGTAGATTAGCAATGGCACATTCCGTTAACCGTTCATGTGTAACTGAAAGCTGAGAGCTGTTTTGCCATTCCCAGCTGGGATCTCAGTGCTCAGAATTGGAAGCTCTTTATTGGCTCCTACACTATCTCCCTGTATTTGGACAGTGTCATGCCTACTCACAAATTGGGAAGCTGTTTGACTAGGACAGTGTTCAGTAGCTTGCATATTACTACTACAAAGATTGTTGTATTTTCTTCAGGAAAAACGTCTTCTGATAGCTCTCTTTACCCAATATCATCATTCACTGTGGTGCCTATGCCTCGGAGTAACAATAAGAACCTTAGGAAAAAAGTAAACTGGAAAGAGAAAAGAGCTTTAGTCTGGGAGCAGCTAAGGCAGACAAGCTTCTTCTATTGTGACAGATGTAGGAATACTCTTCAGGGTTACTTGGGATGTCATCAGATGCTTGTAATAACAATGTCAGTGGAACAGGCTTCCGTGCATTGATGACAGTCCTCTATCGTACAGCACATTTTACACCACCAAGAAAAGATCAGAGTTTCCAAACCATGGGGACCTAATTCACCATGGCTTCCAATTCAACCTGACCTACCTCGAACTGCTGTCACTGACAAAAATACCAGCTGTGTCACTGCCTAGAAATTCCTTAAAACCATGCCTTAGCATGCCTATTGGGATATTAGCAGGTATCTTTAGACAACGTTTGAAATAGTTCTTTGATGGGTCAGTACCTGTACAATGCCATCTGCATGAGACATATGCCCTGTGTGGGCCTGAGATAAGATATTATGGTATTTCCTGTGCTGCCCTGATGTTAATTCTTGCTCTAGTCTCATAATTCCTAGAGGTGCTATGCAAATGCTTGTCCATTTCTGCAGTCCTGACATTTTCCTGAATAGCACTTTAAAGGATTTGATCTTGGAAAGCATACCTAACTCATCCAAGCACACATGCAAACTCTTTGAAAGAAAGTAATTTTCCTTCTATTGCCATTTCTATTTTTCTCTTCCTTCGTTGCTTACCTCTTTAGAGCTTGCTGGAAAGTGATTGAGACTCACTGACTCTGAAACTTATTGATTGGATCTGAAGAGTATAAAGGGGAAAGATGTAACACTGATAAAAAGTAGGGCAAAAGAGTGACACTAGTTTGTAAGCAGGAAAGTCAGGAAGGTGCAGCAGGAGCCATGTGCGTTCTCTTGTTCCAAGGTGATAACAGAGCCAGTAAAGATAGACATTTGGGGTGAGGAAGGAATATTTCCTCTGATTACTGCTGCCAGGTGGAAAAAAGAGCAAAACTGTGAGTTATGCTGTCAACACCAGGTCACCAACAACCACTGATGTTATTTAGAGCCTGTGGATATCGTTATGTATGTTCATAGAAAAAAAAAGCAGGAGGAGCAAAAAGAAAAGATAGAGATGACAAGGAGATACCAGAAGTAGGAAGAAGATGACAACAGCTATTTAAGATAAGGATGGTTAACAAGTGCCATGAGGACTGGGAATGTGTGAAGTGGGACATTTAAGTGGAGCATGAGGACTGCAAAGCATTTAATCTGACCAGTGAAGATGTAGCAGACTGGTTGGCAGGTCAGTCCAAGTGAAGATATTACTTTGTGTGTTTTGTGAAGAGAGTGGAGCTGTAGACTCAGGTTGGATCTCTCAATGCTTATCAGGTCAAGTACAGAACAAACTCCGGTATTCAATGTTTAGACATTTTAATTACCCGAAAACATGGTGGTCTGTTTCTTGAATTCCAGTAAACACCCATCTACTCCATTTGTATTCATACTGAGTCTATGGAAACAAAACCAGTCGTAGGGCCATTTTATGAACTTTGGGAGTTTGTCACAGATGGGCGTTGTGGTTTGGTTTTTTTTTGGATTTTTTTTTTTTTTAATGGGAAATATATTGGTACTCTCATTTTAATACCCAATCCCTGATTCTGCAACAAATTCACATGCAGAGGTGACTAACACTATGGATACTGGACATCAGGTATGTTCTAAGCACTGTGAAGCTTTCTTAGAAAAGAATGTATGAGGTTTTCTCTTCTAATAAGGAAAAATCTTTTTAATAATCATCTAAACAGAGATGTTATTCATTTCACATTTCTGCAGGAAAGTGTTAACATAGTAATGCTTTGTGATCATGTGTTAGTTATTAGGTTCATAATGAGTGTAATACTGTCTTAGTTGTAATGTCCATTAATACAGCAGAAAAATACAGTATGTTAATGTGTGTTCCTTCAAGATTAGCTATGGAAAGTGAAAATGCATTTCTGTGCTAATACAGTAAAAATCTATTAAACCTGTAACATTTGAGCATGGAAAAAGAATTATTTTAAGAGGTTTGTTCCATTAATGGTTATTTGTTTAAGAGGGCTTCTTAGTACCATATATTTTCTGATTGCACACTCAGAATTTTTTTTTCTGTGGACATATCTCTTTCCTTGACAGGTTGTATTATTCTAAGTTACAGGTATTCTGACATTATCTTGAGGATTTTTTTACAAATTACACGTGCAGAGTGCTTTGAATATGTAATGCAATTTCACACCAAATACAAACTTGCTAGTGTACCACAACAGTTCAGTCTAGGTCACGGTCCAGATTCTCTTTCCCTTCCTAAAAGTTACACTGCAACAACAGAAGAGAAAGTATTGCTGCTACTTCTTGTTCTTCACACTATTTTTCTCTCAACAGTGTGCTCCAATTCACCTATTGCAAGGAGCTTCATCTCTCTCTTTATTTCATGAACTTGTTATAGAAGTAGGGGCTGTTTCAAGCTTTCTCTTTCCAGCTTGATCCATTTTTGTGCTGCGCTGACTCCCCCTTTTAGAGGTGCTGCTTTCTGTTACTGCAGCCCTGGGTGGACATTTGAGTTGAAACAGTGCATACTACCATGAAAAGGTATTATTTTGGTGTAGTGTTTTAAAACTGCACTAACTGGAGGAAGAGGGTGCAAGCCTGTTTGATTGCCTGCACTTCCCCTGAAGCAGCAGAGGAGGATTCCCTGCACTGAGGAGGCAGGGGAAGGGGTTAAGCTGCCAGAGAAGTAAGCCCAGTTCCTGTATCTTCAGTCTCCTAAAGCATTGAGAAAAGAGAACTGAAGTTGATGTCTTTTAGGCGTCACATATGGTTCCCACTGATGAAGCTGTTTGGGACATTTTTTCGATCCCTGTCAATAGGAGCCATAGAATCTGATGTTTATAGTTATTTCCTCTTGGAAATTGTGTATGTGAGAAGTTCATACTCTTTGCCACATCCTGTAGCAAATGTTCATATCAGTTCTTTCCAAAAGATTGATTCCTAGCTTGCTGCAGCACAGTTCATCAAATCCTTAATACAGAGGTGAATGGATGGTAGTCTCTTTTTGATCCAAACCATTGTAAGCCTGCATTTGGCTAGCAGTTATGCTTGTTGGATGAAGCATGACTGCTCAGTATTCGGTTTGCTTGCTATTGCCAGCAAACAATACGCTGGCAAGGGTTTACACTTTCTTTCTCTTGCCTTTTTTTTTTTTGTGTGTGCTATACAAAAGCAAGCATGGGTAATGAGTGTCCAGAATGTGTATGCTAATTCCTGTAGAGACCTAGATGTTAAAGTTTAGATGGAGAACGAGTCATTTGAGGTCGTGCTGTTATCATGTGTTACGTTCTCTGCACTAGTTAGATTTTGCCTAACATTGTTTTAAGTTACTGAAGAACGTTTGCAGCTGACTCCTTTCCTTTACATCTCCCTCTTTTGTTTTCCCATTTAGATTCATCTATATTTCTGGTGACGTTAAAGGGAAATAACCAGGTAGGCATAATTTTCTGGCACAAAAAAGTAGTAAAGAGCCTGAGAATGCAACGGGATTTGGCTTCTGAGCACATTCCTTAGCTCCTTTGTAAGCCTCTGTCTATATTAATGTATTGCTGCACTTTGCAGAATAATATACTCACACGGGCTTCACAGTCATCTTTCTCTCTTCATTCTGAGGACCAACATGTTAGTTTTTCAACAGCTGTAATCAGGAAAATAAGAGCTTTAGAGTTTGCTTCAAACCCTGTATCTCTAAGCAATCTGCTGCTAGAAAGCTACTCACAGAGTTAGCATGAAACTATTCTAATTCTGTATTAATTGCTGTAATTAGGTTTTTTGCGTCATGATCAGATCAAGGAAGCCTAGAGAGAGAGAAAAAAACCCCTCTTTATCCACAACTCTCCTAAAATGAGTCTCAGTATTGCTATCAAAGGCAAAGGCAATGCAAGTCAGACTTTCCCAGCTGGGCAAAAGCCCTCATCTTCAGGGATGTCAGGGGCAGTTTGGTTTCAGTAGAGCTGGAGTCATTCTCAACGTGCTGTCCTGCATGCAGACCTTCTGATTATTTTTGTCCCAATGGGATCTGTTTAGTGTCCCTGGTTTGTTTGGATCTCTCAATTTTTGAGTTGCTTTTGTCTTTGCTACTTACAGGCGTACTCATGCTTTCCTTACGCGCACAAGGTACCTGTGAACAGTAACACCCCTCAGATTTCTCCTGACCAGTTTTGAGTGGTAAACTGTTCACAAAAGCACCTGGCCACGATCTAGGGGAATTTCCCAGTCTGAGTCTTAGGCTTCTATCATTCCCTGTGATGCAGGATGAGCATTCATTTATACTGTTTTTCCCTTTACACAGCTGTTGTTTGCTATTGCCCTGTTATTAAATACTTGCACAAGGAAAGAAATATAAAAATGCTGATACTTGCCATTAACTATTTTTGATGCAACAACTAAGTCTGCCAACTGCATGAAGTGAATGCATTTTGTTAAGCACATCAAAAATGCATTTGTAATAAAAGGCTCAGTGGGTCAGATAAGAAGGACGCAGAGTACAGTGGTAGCAAAGTACCTTGGTTTCCCATCCACAAATTGTGTTTTTCTTCCTTTTGTCCTTTGTGTGCTTGAATTATTTAGACTGTAAACTTTTTATCACAACCTATTTATAATGGCCACACATCAGCCAACCAACATCACAGAATTCTTCCCATCCACTCATTTCTCTTGTACCTCACTGCATCCTTAGCATGTACTCTCGTCGAAATTTGGAGTCTTTTACATGGCAGCCTTTCTGCTCCTGTTCCTTTCCATTCTTTCTCTCTCCTCCTTCATGACCTTCTCCAGATGGTACATCTGTAGGAAAAAGAACGGATTTAGAAATGGTTGGTTTTCTTTCAATGGGAATTAAACTGCATTAGCTTCTCACCAATGCTGTATTTTGGGAGCAGGCTAATCTGCTAGACCTGGGCAAGAAACCATGTTTCCATTCAACAGGAACTTTGGAAATGTAAACATTTTCTCAACTTCAACGAAATGTTAACATCTCAGGAATGTTTTCAAAGTCCAAATCCAAGGAGCTGTGAGCTGTGGAGGGCAGGCTGGACTTACACTAAGTCAACAAGAGCATGCTTTTAAAGACTGTTAAAATGCTTCTGCCTCCTAGAATCTTGTTTGTTTGTTTGTTTGTTTGTTTGTTTGTTTGTTTGTTTGTTTGTTTTAATAAAATGAAACAAATTCAGTTTCTTCCCCGTAGATTGCCTTGGTATTTTTATAAAGTGAAACATTTTCATCAGAAAGGGTTTGAAGAAAAAAAGGTGAATTTGACTGAGCATTCATATTTTGGCTGAACAAGTACAGATATTCTTATCTTTTATAAACTCTTGATTAGCACTATCTCTGTATGTCCAAGAGAGTTGAGGTGGGACATGAAGGAAGCGAATGCAGCAGTGCACTGGTCACCATTCCATTCACCTTGTCCTGTAAAATCTCAGATTTTCCCTCCAATTTCAGGAAGAAAGGGAAGAGTGGGCAATATGGCTCCATCCGGGTTTAATTTTCCATAAAGCTACATGTCTCCTAAGTGCACAAATGAATTAATATTATTGGTGGTACAGGTGGCAGAGCAGAAAATGAAGCTTGAAGTGTTGTGTGTGCTTGTTTCGGCATGTCTGGAAGGAATACCATTGTCAAGAAGTCTCAGATTTTCCTTTTCTCAAGTAAGTGACCATCTTTCATGACAGCTGCCACTTCCCTCTGGCCCTTCTCACCAGAATGGTACCAATACCTGGGGTTATTTATCATTGCTCCTAAATGTATGTTGAATTTTGTTTCTATATATCTGTATATGCTATGGACCTCTATGGGAAAATTACTTGAGTGAGAACTATGGGATTGAGTTGTTAAATATTAATAAGCAATAAATTTCAGATCATCCAAATTATAAAAATACCATTCCCAGTCATGTGACAGTCACTTCTCTCTTCTGCCTTCAGAGAAGGCAGTCACTTCTCTGCATTTTTGGAAGATGAGGACTATGATCTTTTTCATGTTAATTTGTGATGATACCATCAGTTATTCTTTGAATGGTAAATTTTATTACTTTGGTCTCTGCATTAGAAGAGCTCAGTTTGTTGGTTTTCCCATACCACAGGATTTGTGGTGCAGTATGAATCCATTAGATTTATTTTACCATCTAGTATAATATGTGTAGGAGGTATAGCTCCTAAGAATGTGTTTCATAGATCACTCACATATGGAGACGTTAGGAAATTCCAACATTTTTTTATCTGAAATTCCCCTTGCTCTCCCCTTGAAAAAAATCTAAGCACTGATGCAAATAAGTTTTCAAAAAGATCATTTTATGAATACATGTGCTGTACTCAGTCTTTTTAAAGAATAGAAATCACATAAATGACAGTTCCAGAAACTGTAGATTTATGACTTTTTTAAACTTTCCGATTACGCTGGCAACAACTAAAAAAAATAAAATTTTGTAATTTTGAGGAGAGAATAATGTACTTTTTTATTAAAATAGAAATGACACACTGCTGCATATCTAACTTGATTTAGTGTTTTTATTAGTTATAGAACTGTTTTAATACCTCACTAACTATTGCTTTCTCCCTCAAGGTTTTCATTGTTCTCATACCCTAGAAACAAATTGATAATTCTGAAAAAAATAAAGTATTTCTTAGTTGTTTGCTAACAGCAGAATAGCAATCAGTCACCACAGGGTTACTACAATGGGCATCATTATATCTGGATCCTTATCAATTTCACTATATGGGTAAGTATTATTGCTGCATACCGGAACTCCTTTGGTGTTATTGCTTAATTTTAATTGTGATTGTAAAATGTGAAAAATGTGGATATTTAAACCACAATTAAACACCTGCTATACTTGTTGTGCATTGGCATTTAAAGATATATTGAGTATTTAAAATCTGCTGAATCAGATATTATATTGGGGGGGGAAATAAAAAATAAAAAATCTGGGATTGGTTTGAAAGCAAATGTTTGCTTAAGGAAACAGTTGCCGGGAAATTTAATTTAGCCAAGTACGTGATGCAACATCTGAACCTTAAAACATTTTGAAGAGTAAATTTTGACATCATGCTGTTTCTCATGCAGCTTCAGAGGCTGCCAGTCCCTTGCAGCTTCCAAGAATCCCACTGTCCTATGTGTGTCCCTCTGACATCCTGCAAATGGAAAATCCTGCACTGGAAAACACCTGCCCAGCATTAACAAGATGTAAATGGCAGAAACAGCAGAATGTCAAGTTGCAGAGACACAAAGAAATGAGGGTTTTTTAGAAAAAGCCTCTGCTGACTACTCCCAAATTCTTAATTTCATTCGAGAGTGAAAACATTTCTAAATTGCTTCTGGTTCTGTGGTGAGAAGCACAGAAAAACACATGAGCACATGATTTTTGTTAGGCGTATGAGTAATCTGAATGAGTTAGAGCTCAGCACATGTTGATGTGCTTTGCTGCCTTGGATCTGTTAGTGGTGTAAGGTGGCTTAAATCTAGCAGACATAAAGAGAGGCAGCAGCTCTCAGTACAATTAAATCTGCAAGCAGTCTCTACTGCACAGCCTGGCTCATGCACCTTTCCATATCCCATCTCTTTCCCCTTCCTTAAAAATAGGTTGAAAAAATTGTTTGATCTGAAAAATGACAGATTTATCCTCTCAGTAAAGCCTGTTTTTCTAGTATTAGAGGGAAAGTTTGCTTACAGGCATTAAAAAATTACCAGTATTTTAAGTCTTACTTTTTGTCTATTGTTGTTTTGTGTTTAGCCACTTGCAAATCAGAAGAAAAAAATCATTGTATCAATGCTTCCACCTTTGCATATACGGTGGAAATATTTTTCTGAGCCTTCAGCTGGTTTTTGCCCATTCTAGAAGAGTGCTTGGGGAATCTTTTGCTTCATGATTTATGACCTAATCAGGTATGGACCTAGAACCAAATCCCTCCCCAGGCCAAGCAAGCAGCTCTGGGAGAAAAACTGTTCCTCTGTTTAGAAGAGGTAACACCAGTATTTTTCTTCAGCTGTAGAAGAGAGCTTGGGTTTCTTAATGGTCTGCTGATAGGCATCCTTGGTGGTGCATTGATTTAGGTCTTATTTCCTGCAATCTAGACTCCTGGGAGGATTCTCTGGCTTCTTGCTTCTGCACTTCTGTTGATTTTGCATTGAACTTTGAAATGATTCAACATGATCTGCTGTCAGCCTCCTACTACACACTGGGTGATCAAAATAACTCCCTTCCCCTTCCTGGGAGAGTAGGGCTCCCAAGGGCACTTCATGGTCCTTATCTTTTCCTACTTTCTGGTTTGAAATCAGTGATTTCACAGCTAATAGCTGTGAAAAAGCAAACTCTCTTTTGATAACTAATGCGTGCAATTAATTGGCAAGCTCTGTATTTCAATTTTTTCCCCAAATGATTGCCTCAGTTTTGAGGTAAAGTACCCCTGCTCCTTTCTGTACAGGCCAAACAGCTTCTCAAATGCTTTACCACAAATAAATCATTTAAGTGTCTTCTTCTTATCTTAGAGCATGTCTTGGCTACCAGCACACTTTCCTGTCAATCTTCAGTAATGGCTTGTGTCAGGTGGAACCTCCTGGGAAAGAAATGGGTTTATTTTAAAAGTTTATGAGAGCATCTTCTATATCTCCAATGAGTGTCATAGAGAGGGATTATTAAATATAGAATAAATAACAGACAACTGTATTACGAGGTTTTAATTCCATCAAGGGGTTCCATTTTTCAAAAATGGATTTAGTGCTCATGAAAGCTGTCAGGTTGAGGTCCTTGGAAGCCAAAGTGGTCTTTTTATCCCATAGATCAGGTGTGGTATTGGCAAAAAATGTGCAGGCTCTCCCACACTGTCCTGACCTGCAGCACCTGTATTTGTGCTTTAACCTGTCCATGCAAAGCAAGTAGAAGGGCAGATCCAGGAGGTGCCATGAAGTTTAGTGTAAGCAATCCAAAACGAGCTCTGAGAAGGCTGGTACCTCCACACGTGCCGGCGGTGTGTGCAGAGGCATTAGCCAGGGTCTCAAAGCGTGGTGAATCGCTGGAGCTGTGCTGGTGGGTGCACACAAGCTCTCAGCATCAGGCAGGTACTGCACCACAGAGGAATAAACCCAGAGCAGGGAAGTCTCCAAACCCCACAGGCAAAATGATCTGACTCACGGGACTTCTCTCATCTCTGTGATAAGCTAACCCATAGGGAGCCTCACATTCCTCAGGCTCGGCAGGATGTGTGGCATATTGAGGCTTACATTTTAAACCTACACCTTTATAGCATGAGGCCCAGCAATTAATTTACCTACTCTTGTGTCAACTTTGGCAGCTTTATAAATTGGAAAAAGAGATTCATGATCTAAATCCAGCCCCTCACTCTGCGATGCATTGATGCCTATAATTCCTCATAGAAAATATCTTTCCTGAAGTCTGCAATGTGTTATAATCTCTAATTATGAATATGTTCACAGAATTTGTTCATCTCAAGATGCACTTGTGCATCTGTTATTTATGCACTATACATTAAACTTTACATATAGCTTTAGAAATATTTCTGCAGATGTGCACTTGTGCTTAAAAGACCATAGAAAAGGATATGTTAAGCTGTGTGATGAGGTCCTTGGGTATGGATTATAAAGTACGGGAAAGAGCATCATCTTTTCCCCATAGTGGAGTTGTAACTAGAAGCAGACAACCCTCTGCTGAAATTTTGGGGTGGGAGGGCATCTCCAGAGCCACAGGTGATGTCGCAGTCCATCTCTTGGTCGCCTCTCAGGCAGTCTGTGGGCTCTGTGTTCCTGCTGCCAGGCTCTGTGAGGTGGGAGGTGCTCCTGCCTACCCTGGAGCCCAGGAACAGACAGTGTTTACTGGCTGGGTCTTCATGGCAGACAAGCCTGGTATCAAGGGCATCCTCAGGTCACCCTTTGAAGATGATATAGCAAGGAGCCAATGTGTTTGTGAGGACAGGGAAGTCTGGAACTGAGTAAGAGAGACTGTAAACTTATTAGAGAGGCTGAACTTTATGTTTAAATAGCACATAATGCACTGGGAACTGGTCCCTGCCTGGCACTTTTAATTGCTGCTGTAATAATAATACAAGAAGCAGAGCCACTGTTCTGTACACAGCCATACAAAAATGATAAATTGTTATTCTACTTGTTTTCCTATTGTAAAGTAATGCTGTCAGTATGGAATTCATTTAACTGGAAGATAAGTCCTCAAATGGTTACCTTAGAATCTGAACGGGGAAAAAATACAATTCAGCACTAGCCACTACAAGAAAATTAGAATTAAAGATAATATAACTTGAAAAATGAAGCAAAAAAAAATCAGATGGCCAATAAATGCATAATGTACAAAAATAAACTTATCTTTGAGCACACCCCAAGGTCTTCTCTGGGCCCTGGTTCCAGTCAGTCCCAGAAGGACATGAATGCCACCTTAAAGCTGTGACTGCTTTATGATCTAATACTTTTCTAATAGCTATGAAGGAACCATTAACTAACAGGTTTTGATAGGGAGATGCTACCAGATTTTTTGTATATATTAGCCTTCTTTGTGTAAGCTAGCTAAAGGTGCACATGGTTTGTGGAGATGAACCCTGAGAGGGTGTGTTTTTGAAAGGTATTGAGGCTCCTTCATTTCCACTGCATGTTAATAAAGACTCTATGCCAGAAGGGAATACAAATCTGTTGTGTTGGCTGGTTTTGGTTTCGTTTTCTTTCTCTTTTTTTTTCTGTGTGTGTGGACTTCTGTGCTTCACAAACAAAAGCTTTTTCTCCGTGAAGAGAAGACACTAACATATTTGTATAACACGCCCCAGCATCTCCTCAAAAAGACATTTGCTTTTTAATCTAGAAAGTAACAGTGTATGCAATTAAGTGCTCTGTTTTCTTTTCACCCTACGACACAGTTTTGCTTTTCATGTTTTTATGTTATGCTTAATAATGTGAGTACCTGAAATATTTGACAATTGATGGAAAAAAGTACTCCTTGCTTTGCTTTGAAGCACCATATCTTTATGGAATCATAGAAGATGGAGATTGTGAAGGCCTTTTGGGTCATTGGAGCCACCCATGTGCTGAGACTGGATTGACTCTCTTTTCTTTTCCTGTGAAAGCTGCTTGTGATATGGTGGTGCAAAGAAATTTGCACTTTAATAGGACTCATTTTCATAAAAGCTCAACCTGATTTTGTCTCTGTTTATGGTCCAGATATATACAGTGCTATACAGGTCATATGAAATTACAGCAAGAAGTTGTGAATGATGTAGGAAATGAAAAATTCGTCACAAAGAGCAAGGAGGTAGCAAAGCTGTGCTTTTGATATTAAACTCAGATATACGTTGGGCAAGGAAACTGGAGTCAAAAGGTCTCAAGCAAATGTAACCCCTATAGAATAAAACTGAGAAAAAATAAAAGGCTAATAAAAAAAAAAAAAGGTTTTAGCATAGCTTGAAAGCATTTATTTTCTCCTATTAAAAAAAAACCCAAACACTTCCCAGTGGAAGAGAGCACTTCTAAATGTGGCTTTGTCCCAAATGAAGACAAATAGAAACGGCTTCTGACAATTCGGGGAAGTGCTAGGGTACTCATAGCAGAGGAAGCTGCTTGTTTTTATTGGATTTTTGGTTTGGTTGGGTTTTTATTTTTCGCAAGGGGTGTGGAATCACTCATTCTAGGGCTGGTAAGTAGCATATACGGAATTTAATAGTAGCACATATAATAAAAAGAAATCTTCTTACTACAGATGGCCTCTCAAAATAAAACCAGGTAAAAGACAGGTAATGCTTAGGACACCATTACTGCAGGTATTCTGACCTGGTTTACCTTCACCCCATTGTGTAAGGATTCTATACCACATGCTTTTGGGAGAATAGCAAATATTTCTATATTTGTTTCTGTAATGTGCTATTCAATTCTTCTACCTTTGATTTGTGCACACAGATTTCTTAATCTCTTGCAGAACCCTTAAAAATTATTTTTCTGGTGACGAAGGATGCAAGGACTCCTCCTCAGGCCAAGTCCATGCAGCACATAAGGAGGTGCATGTCTCTCACTGCTTAAAGCCAGGTATGTTCTTCAACACCTCGCTGAATTAGAGCTTTAATCATCATTACCATCAATAGCTACTGCTTGCACCCTCTCCCTGAAAAATGTGTCTTTTTGAACATGCAGCCCTGGGACTTTGTGCTGGTCAGCAAAGCAACCACACTGAGTGATGTTCCCTGCTCTCTGCATATACGTGGCTTAAAGTTACTGCAGCAGCTCCAGTACTTAATTCTTTTGCCAGTGAGCACCTGCATTGTACATGTGGGATTCTAATCTTCACATGTGAGATGGCCTTGAATAATTTCTGTGGGTTTTATAGGCAATTCTGTGGTGATCAAACTACTGTAAAGAGAGACCTGTATCAACCCATAATATCCCCCCCTTCCTTCAAACATATAATCTAAGGTTTCCCTTGTGGGTGGCCCTTCTTTCTTTTGTGCCACGGTAATTTCTTCATAGGTGGTACCTGACAAGTCCTTTTTTACCCTTAGAGTTTTTTGTTCAGATTCCATTCACTTCAAAATATCATTACCATTGCAAACAAGGAAAATGTGTTTATCAGAAACTGCAAACTCCTTTAGGGCCTCATAGGATTAATCACGGTTATAAAGTTTTATTAAACACAATTTTTGTTTAATGACAAGCTCCACCAGTCCTTCCCATTCCAAACCAATCCTGTCCTTAGGGTGTATCTAGCACAGCAGATTGTTTTCAACAGACTCTCAAGACAATCCCTATTACTTTGTCATGCACAGAGATATTTTTCTTCCTGGATAATTTGAACTTCCTTAAAAATCACATCTGTTTCATACTTTATTTATTTGTAATTTAAATCCTTAAATTGAATCTTTCATTACTAACATCTGGGCTTGAAATGCAGCCCACTTGAAAAAATACAAATTTTATTTTATTTGTAGTTACCCCCCTTCACTCAGTAGCATTGGTACAAACATTCCCTGGCCAGAGGCAAAACAGCCGGGTATCTTAAAGCTGTGATGCCGTACCACGTGTAATATGGCTCACTTGAATGTCCCTGAAGTGACTGGCAATTTGCCCAGAATTAGACTGAATGCAAGTAATAAGCTGCAGAAATTCCACAATATTGACAATTAGATATCTCTATACAGCAGCAGCTGTGTATTGTTCTCATGGTATATTCCTCTCAAAGCACCTCCTAAAAAAGGGGGAAAAAAAAAACCTGGCAGAAGGTTGCAGGCAGCAGAAAGGTAATATACATTTTATGAAATATCTCAAATTCAGATTAATAGGAATGTTTCTATTAGCACAGTTTTCTACATCAGGAATAATGGCTAAGGCAAAATGCTGAGGAATTTTCAGTTTATAATATCACATCTGTACTGGTAAATTGCTGTATTTTAAATGTTTGTTTTTTATTTTTTTTCCTGAGAAAGATACCTACCCTTTCCTTTCATCATGAAAAGGAGGAGATGGGAGTATGGGCTTGCCTTTGGTTGCTGCATGATTGCCCCCCACAACAGAAAAAGACATTAGTGTCCTGCACAATGGGGTGTCCCCAAGATGTAGAAATATGGCCCAGAACACAAAAGTGGGGTGAGAAGAAAAGGTTTGGTTTTTTTACTTAATTTGAGAAAATTCAGATAGCTTTGAGGGACTTTCTGGAATAAATGCATTTATTTCCTGTTAATTCTCAATTTCCTCATGTTTCAAAGTTTATTTGTCAGTCTTTCTATGGAAAATGTGGAAAATTAATTCATTGAACATTTATTTTATTTTACTCACAAGAAGCAGCTGCCCACAGCGAACAGATTCAAATTGTATTTTTTAAACCATACTTTTGAAGTTTGCATTATGAGCTATTCATCTTTGATATTTTGCCCAGTGGATATCAGTGGAGCTTGTTTCTGTCAGCTACTAAGCTTGTCAAACTTTGGTTTTGGTATCTGTCTTTATTGTAATAGAAATGATCATTTTTTAAAATAAACTGCTGTTTGGTTGGTTTGTTTGGTTGGTTTGTTTTTTTTTTTCCAGAAGTACCATAAAACTGAGGGAACAATAAGATGTCAAGTTTTATATTGCAGATGCTAATTTATCAAGCTAATTACCAACAAAATGCAACTAAATTGCTGATAATCTTGAGACTGATTAATTCAGCAACAGAGATATTGATGAGTATTTAAAGGTTAGGAATAGGAGCGTTATGATGCAGGAGCCCCTTCCTACTTCGGTGCTTACCACAGAAGAATTATCTCAGCACCGCATGGCATACACAACATTTTGACAGATACGTGTGCTGTATGCCAAACAAATTGCTGGAGAAAGGAAGGGCCAGTTTGTGCATTTCTCTGCCTGGCGTGACCACACTGAATATTGCTAAAATCGAGGGAAGGGTTTTGCAAGGCACTGTGTATTCAAGCTTCCCTGTCCTGACGTCTGTCACCCCAGATCCTGCCATTTTCGTTTCCTCTTGTATATTGCCCACTTTTGTGCAACTTCCCTGCCTTTCTCCCTCTCTACCCTGGAAAAAAATTCAAACCACTCCACAAATGCAAATGCAATAAGAGATTGTGACTCATGGCCTTTTCCAGCTGCAGGGGAAGTGGAGGTGATGCCTGAATCCATCAGTCCTTTGGTTAGAGATAAGTTTTCGTCCCTGGACTGTGGGAAAAGTGTTTCTTTGGGCTTTATCTGAGTGCTGTCTCCTCTCCTCTGGGTGCTGAGCCAGTGCCGAATGGGGTTAGCCCATTTCTGGGAACTGGACACAGGCCTGAAATGTCCTGAAATGGCATTCCTTGGGCCCTTTTCCTGCCAGCAGCACAACGTTGGGTCCCTTTGGTGCTGAATGTACTCCAATAAAGGAGGTTAAAAAGCCTGTTCATTAATTGACTCCACCACTGAGTGTGTCCCTTTTATAACCTGTGTTATCAGCAGAAGTACAAGCATGGTGTGGTAAGGAATGTGATTACGGATGAGATTTCCTGGGAGAGAAATTAGCTGGCTCTGGTGGTGATCTCCTTTATAATGAGCACACTGCCATCTTTATGAATGCAGTTATAGATGTGCTCCCACAGCCCTGAAAAACACCGAGCTCCTCTGCCTTGCTGAGTAGCACCAGCCAGGCTCTCAAAGGGTTAATCTGCAGTTTACTATTGAATAACATAAAATGAGCTGTAAATAATGTAATGATATGTATTGTTAAGCTACATATACTGTACCAGGTGCAAGTACTCCCACTCCTCACTTAGATATAATCTGGGGCAGTCAACAAACACAGATGTATTTTAACAAAAAAGAAGGAGAGAGGGAAAAAAAGATGAAGAAAGTATGAACAAAAAAAATTAAAACATATGTAAGATAATTTAACTGAGATAATGATCCAGGTAAAACCTGGCCTATTTTTCAGAGTCACTTTAACTCTGCCGTGTAAAATACAATGGCATTTTGACTTGTTTTTGGAACATGCATGAGCCAAACACGTGTGGAAACACCTTTACAGGCCTTTTGTATAACTACAAGAAAACTGATAATCCTAAATCAATTACATGGGGGAAAATATGAATCTTTGAATACTAGTAATTATAATGGTTATTTTTCACTTTTGTAGCACCTGCAAATGATGCACTGTATATATAACAATGATTCCAAAAGCTCTAATTAACAGTTTATTTTTTTCTTCTTGTTTGCTGGCTGTAACCAGTCCACATTAATTGACAATTTATATGTGTGTGTGTGTGTGTGTGTGTGTGTGTGTGTGTGTGTGTGTGTGTGTGTAGATATGGATGTATATTTTTTTCCCCCAGCCTGCAACCCCCCCACTATTTTCTATTACTTAGTCTGGAAATCACAATTACTGAATTTGCCTCTTCTGGCTTGGTTCTTAAAGCCTTATCAGAGACTTTTTGCTGAACTTCCAGTAATACTCAAGGGATGGAAAAATGTGGTAGAATATGCTGGGCTGATCCTACCTAGTGGGGACAACTGCAGTCCCTTCTGTAGCATGATGACATGGCTCCCGACTAATAGTGCCAGTCAGAATTCCTAACTGCTCCTACCAAATGCGAAAGAGCTGGTTTTGGAAGACCTCCAGCCACAGCTTTCCACTGCTGATAGATTACTCTGGGCTATTCATGGAGCAAGATTAGCCTGACCACCATGAAGAAAATTCTTTGTTCCGTGTCATTACCTAGGACGGGTTGAACCGTGTTAAGGCAAAGCTGCATTGGTGAGCTAAATTCATACAGAAATTGGATCAGCGGTTGTTCTGAAATTATGCTATTATCGTTGAAAGGAGTGGGGGTGGTGGATTTGTCGGGGTTCTAGGTAGGGAATGTGAAGCACAGCAAAACTCAGTGTAGAGAGAGGGGGACAGCTTGCAGTAGGCACCGTTAGGATTTTTAATGCGGGTGCGAGCACGCAGTTGCCATAAAAGCAAAGCACAGCGGAGCTTTGTATTGAAATGAAAATGCAACTGTGCCTAGGCAGCGGCCAAAGGGTGCCGAGCCTTGGGTAGGCACCACGCACTGCGGCAGCTCCAAAGGCACCGGAGCGAGAGGGCCGGCACCAGCGAGGAGGCACAACAGCGCCGCGCACCGCGAGCACAAGATGGCTGCTGGAACCATCTGCAGGACATCAAAGTCTGCTGCCTGATGGCAAGTGGGCTGCCAAAGCTTCTAAAGGCTTTGGCGCCTGCATGTAAATCGGATGCAAACTGTCCATCTGCTGCATGGCACAAGTGACAGCTGATTCTTTTTGCAGTCCGTAAGATGAACTAGACCTAAGCCAATCCGTCCCTGTTCCTAATCACACAAGGTTTGTCCTACCAGTTTCATTAGCCAGACACACGAGATACAGTATGTGGTTTTTCATTTTGCTCTGTACGTGACACTATAAAAAACAATGCCGGGGATGGGCTGTGAAACCAAAGGGGACACACTGCTGCTACTGCAGAGAAAGCATATTGGCAATGTTCAAAGCATATTGGGGCATAACAGTAGTCTAAAAACCCCAATATGGATTAGGACAGCTGACCAGATGTCTTGACTGACATTTTTTAACACGATTCAAGGGTGTCCCTACAGTACATAAATGCAAACTATACATCTGTGTACTTTTTTTTTTTCCACTGGAAATACCATACATGGATGCTTTGATTGTAACTGACAGCTCCAGTGTGAGGAGAGAGCCATTCAATGCTGCGGCTCTGGCCTTCTCCTCTGAGAAGCTTGCTGGAAAAAGTTTGACTTGGGTTCCAGTGCAAACAGGCAAGAGAGATGTTGTCTTCAGCAGAAAGTTACCTACCTCCTTTCCTCATCAGATGGGTAGTGGGAACTTGCTGGAATGCTGTGTTGAAAGTGGGGGATGAGATGTGATATACTGTTATAATAAGGGAATGTTGTTCTTTTCTAGACTGATCTCAAATTTAGAAAGTTGGATTACTATCAAAATGCGATTACTCAGCTGTGTAATTGTTTGTGAGAAAGAAAGATCAGGAATGGTCGGGGAGGGGAAAGCGCTGCAGGTGTACTGAGAAGCAAGGAACAAAGAGGGTGAAAGAACAAAGAAGTTTCCAGTTTCTCACTTTGTAGTTTTTAGAACAGAGGTAGGAAACACAGACATCCTTCCCTCCACAGCCTCCTCATCTAATTAGACATGAAAGGTGGCAACGGTGAGTTTGAACCAGCAGACTGAGTCTGGACTCGTGTGTGTTAGTGTGAGCCCAGTCAGCAGTGCTCCTTCAGATTGCAACGAACACTTCATGTGCATACTTCAACCCTTCCATAAAACATGCATCAGTACTTTCCCCCCTTCTGTCTCCTGTACATTGCTGGTACAGGGTTAGGAACTCTGCTAGTAGGAAGCCAATTTTCCCACCTGCCTGTTCAGAAGCAGCTTGAGGTATGGCAAACACCTTTCTCAGCAACTAGAGTTTATTCCAAAATACTGCCCCAGCCTCAAAGTACAGGCAAAACTGATATCTTGCCTTCTTCAAACAGGGAACTGTGTTATAAGCTTCCTCTGTACCTGCTGGGCTACAGCATGGGATTTGGTCTCCTCCACTGATGCTCCTTTTTAGTGTCTGAGGAGCAGATTCATAGTGTTTGCCCATTTATAACCAAATAGATAATTGGTTTTAGTGTGTACTCTCTAGTTTCCAGGTAAATGTAAAGTGGTACCTGAATTTATGTTTCCAATCTTTTCCTTCATAAGTCTTTCACTTTCCCAGCAACCAGCAACCAAGCTTCATGCAGAAACAAAATATGTCATTAAAAACAAAAGGTCGTATAGTATCAGTGAGGCCACAGATAAAGTTATATCCAGCCTCTGTAGGTACATTTTCTGTGATACCAGCTGCTTGGCTCTACACTTTATGGATATACAATTCTTACTTAACACTTTTGACAATATAAAACTTGCACCTATGTGATAAATCTTACTGGCACTCGAGTTTGGCTTTTATGTATCCCTTCAGATTTGTAGCAAACCCTTAAAAAAGGCTTTGTCTTGTGACATCAACTACCCTTGTGTCTATACAGATACTGTATATTTACCCCAAATCTAGGTTCTTCGGTGAGTATTTGCATCTAGGGAAAAAGAGTTTCTCTGAGGAACCATTGAATGATAAAAACTGCTCCAGCAGCTCCTGGGGACTGGAGGACCCCTGACCTAACACCAACTCCTCCTTGCTGCTGCAGTGGTGCCATCAGAGGACCTCACACTGGCAGCAAACCCCTAGAGTCCCTGTCACTCACATCCCTGCCCGCAGGTGTTCTGTGTGTGGCCCTGGAAGGCTCCCCAGTGAGCAGGCTGTTGGAGCTGCTCTCATGGCCAGCATCCTCCCAGGCTGACCAACCCCGGGGCAGAGGGGCTGCAGGTATCTCCAGCTGTGCTTAGCCTGCTGCTGGCCAGACCAGCTGCACTGCTCCATGGAAAGGATTTTCCTGCTGTGCAGGTGAATGTGCATTTGGGTGAGTGTGCCAGAGCAAATGGCCTGCACGTGCTCAATCTTGTTCAGGAACCAGCTGATGGCTACTTGGTCGGTCACCTGTATTAGAAGAGGGGGAAGAATGAAAAATGAGGTATATGGGGTTTAGGGAAGGCAGTGCAAACCTGAGGAAAACAGCTCTCTATGTTCCTGTGAATGACAACCAAGAGAAAACCCTATTCTTGAACACAGAAAATTGCTCTAGGCCTGTGTGGTAAAAAGCACCTAAATCCCTAAAAATTAAATACCACTGGTAAATTACTGATAATGTGCTACACATGACTTTTAGGCTTATATTGTTAACTATGAAACTGATGATACAAACTAGAACATGCTAATAGCATAACACTGAACTGTGGAGGTATACCACAATTCATTTGACTTTCCCAAAATGACCTTCCTCTTTGCTTACTGATGGAAAATCACAGGTAAAAATGTCCTGGATGAAACTGATGGGAATTTTCCTTCTTTTTTTTGGTCCTGAGCATGTGCTGTGACTTTCAGAGAGCACCTGAGATTGCAGGGTTTTACTGCTAAGATTGTAGGTTCTACTGTAAATCTGCACTAAACAGAGAGACGTATAAATTACTATCATGCTGTCGCATCAGTAGATCAGCTTACAGTCCCTTTTAGATTCTCTTTGTCTTGTTATTTTCATTCTATTCAGGAACTGAGCATCAAGATGGATATTTAAAATACAGCTTTCAATTTACTGATCTACAAATACACTTCTGACCTCCACATGTAGGCTATTAAATCCCACTGATTTGTCTTTCTGGACTTTTCTTATTATTATTTCCATGAAAAAGCCTATTCCTGAAAACTGGATGGGGATTTTGAGCCAAAAAAATTTCTAACCTGGGAATGTGCCTGTCACCAATGGTTATTGGAATACACACTTGTTCACACTAGACTTCCAGCTCAGTAGCTCTGCAAAATAGAACACATCACAACATCTACTTCAGAGCAGTTCTGAGAGTCTCTGAAAAGTACAGTTCCCCACATGCCTGAAAAAAAGAATTAACACTACATCTCAACATTAAATTCAGAAGCATAAATAACCTGTTTCTTAAGAATGCTCCATTTTTTGTCCCCCATGCCAGAAGCCTTACTTACAGCATGAAGAAGGGAAAAGAAAGTCACTTACCTCTAGCAGTGAATAATGTAAAATGAGGGTACAATATTGAATAAGCAGGTGATGCCATCACACTGTGACCCAAGGGCTGGGTGGAAACAATGGGAGCCAGAGCTACATGTTCCTGGTTCAGTGCAGATCTCATTGCAGACTTTCCTTGAATCCATCCCAACCACGTTTGAGCAGAGGGGCCACATACCATTCTTCTCCCTTTTATTGCAATGAGGCTTAATGTAAAAATGGGGGAAATGGCTTTTAACAATGTAAAGGCAGCATTTTCCCTTTTCTTTGAGCTCAGTTCAGATCTATTCTGTCATTCCTTTTGCTGACAAATGAAAGAACTCAGTCATTGGTGTTTTATGCTCTGCCATGACAGAGAAGGTACTTTCTGCTTTTCACAGTCCAGTAGTAATGCGTGATGCAATAAATACAGAGAGGCGAGGTCAAGCACTTAATAAATATGTAGTGAGGTGTATATATTTGTTAAAGCCTGAGTATCATGTGGTATCTTAAACAAAATCATCCGTCCGTCCATCCATCCATCCATCCATCCATCCAAAGATTATGTCTAGTAGTACATGGCCTTTTAATTTTGCAGGCCATCTCTCTGCCACCTCAGTAAAGGGCCAAATCCTATTGTCTTCACTTGGTTTCATTCATTTGACCTCCCTCTCTGTGGCACCTCCTGATAGAGATGCAGTGCAGTCTGCATGCTGGCCCCAAGCTAGAACACATTATTGCTCAGGCTGTGGAAAGGCTGATTTGGATCCGTTCTTTGCACTGCGGCAGTCCTGTGTGATCTTTGCCTGGCATGAGCTTCCCATCTCATACCAGCTCCTCTTTTTCAGGAGTTTTTGTGCATTGTTAACATAGCAGAAAGTCTGGGGGTTTTTTACTGGTTTTTTTTCTTGTGGAAACAAAGTGACTCCTGACAAGATCAGGGAAAACATTTGGGACCCTGCTCATTGACATTTTACCTGAGGAAAAAGAAGATTGCAGCATACTCAAAGTAAATCACACAGCAAAGGGAATGTCCTCATTTTAGACTGCAGAGCACAGAGCCCGTGTGCTGCAATTGCTAAGGTAATGGTTGCTGCCTCTCAACTGTTTCCTCGAAATGCAGCCACTCTGCCTTTTTATTTTTGGGCACTTTTGCATGCATAATGATATCCATCCATTTAAAGGCAAATGTCCTCTTAGTTTTAATGGGCTTCTGTTCATGGAACATTGTCAGATACTGTCTTTACTTTAGTGGTTTTTTTTTTTCCTTCTTTTTGTAATTTGGAGATAACCGCTGCTTTGTCATGACTCTCCTGGAAGCACAAGGTACCTGTGCCCTTCAAGCAGCTGCTCAGACTCTTCCAGAACAGAGCTGCTCTATGTACATTGTGGAAAGATATAAATTTTTATAGTGTAAGTGTTTTTACAATGGATTTATCACATAAATAAGGAATGGAAGAGACCTTGCTGGTCTGTTAATTTACCTCCCTGTAATATTAGATTATTCTCCAGAGTGCATTTTCTAGATCCATGGACAGTCCAATTTTAAATGTTGCAAATGATGGGGTTTGCATGGCTTCTTGCAGGTGAATTCATAGCCTGTATGGCCTCAGTCACCTTTCAAATATTTACATGTCCTTTTCTTCCTTATTTTTTTCTGAGTTGACATGATGCATACATGCATTTTATTTTATACTTTTGTTTACAATCTATTGTCTCCCTGTCTAAGAACATTTACAGGCCTTTCCAAATTCCCTTCCTTCGTACCACAATAATTTCCTATTAATTTGTTCTCTCATATCGCATTCTTTGTATTTTTAAAATACTTTTTTCTCTACTATCAAACTCAGCTCAATCAAGTGCTGCCTAATGTTGCCTCTGCAGCAATGCAAAGGGTGAGAAGGCATATCTGTAATTTTAAAAGGACTGAATACTTTTCAGGTGTCAATTTTACATACATAACAATGTTTCTGGGCAAAAATGCATTAGAGAAAGCACAATTCTGAGAAATAAAGTTTCAAGTAATTGTTAAACAGATTTAGTAACTTTCTTTAATTTTTTTCCTAAATTAAAACACGACCTCGCTTTTCTCTTAATTCACTGTGAATATATCTGCTCTCTGTAGCTCCCAATTAAATATCATGTGTGAATTTACCAGCTTCTTCAGATCATTAATAAATTTTACTGAGTTAGATTCCAAACAGGCTTTTAGGGTATATGATAATTGTAATACTTTATGTTATGGTGCATCTTCAAAGCTGGATTTAATGAGTCACAGAGCCTACCTGTAAAATTGTGTCTGGAATGAGTTGAAAGGGGAATAATATATTTTTTAAACAAAAATATTTTTGCAGAAGCTCTAAGTAAAAAAAAAGGCAATATTTCTTAAATCTAGCTATCTCTCAGCTCTGCTTTTTTGCATTAATTTTTTATTTAAAAGTTTTTCATTCCAGTTGGCTTGCAAACCTTGTAATAAAGTGCTTCTAGGATCAAAGGAAGTTATTTTTATAGTATTACCTCATTTTCTTTTATTAAAATAGAGAACAGCTTTAAGTTATACACATATTTGGTCAGAATGATAGAAGCCCTAACCATACGTTCCATATTTTTTCTAAGGCACAAAGGATAGCCTAAGTTTTGGGTGACAGTCATTTAGGGGGGCACAAGACCTCATCTGGAACAAACAATGCTGTTCTTCTGTGCAGTGTCAGAAACTCTCCATGGCATTTTCAGAAATCCCATCTCTTAAGCAAGAGCAATATTTTCATAGATGTAATTCCAAAATAAAGGCCTTTTCTTTAATTTTGTTCATTGCAGTGGAGTTTAGGGTGCTTAGGAAATGAAGGCCAGGGCCCTAGGTAATTGTCTATTCAGGTCAGGAAGGCTAATTAATATGCAGACACTAGCTATGTTTCCAGTGTTGTGTTAGAAGACTTGGTTTATTTGGCCAATGACAAGTACAGTGTGATGGAAAAGAATCAGCCTTGGAATAGCAATATTTACTTGCATATACTCATGCTAGAGGGTGAAAATTTTGTCCTCTGTGCATTTAATGATAATGGAAGTTTTTAGAAGAGCTATAGCTGAAAGAGAAACAATCCATACTATGTGCTGGCCTAAACAAAGATGAAGAGAGATACGTGAAATTTATTCCATCATTCCTTTACGGATTTCCCATTAGACTTTGAATAAGACTTGTAACCCTTACAAGTCATGCTCTTCTGTAAAAGGTGCATCACAGCAAACTCTATTGCAGGTATGTGTGTGTGTTTAATGAAATGAATTAAATGAGAAAGGACTATAGCAATGTATATCTTAGAGACTTCCTCTCATTTACTCCTTTTGGCAACAAAGAATTAAAAGCCTTGTTGGGCTCAGAAGACAGTCCCGTGTGCAATGTACCATGATGTATCAATCTTAGACAATACAGTAAGGTATGGGCAGGGGTCTTTGTGATTAATATAGTTATTGATCATAAAAATTATGCCAGTGGTTACAAGTCCATTCAGGCATTTACAGCCTGGATCTGTCTACTACTCATGTTGTTTACTTGCAAGCGTGCACTGACGTGTCACTGCAGGCCAAAGTCAGAAGCACACGTGAGTAGGAGCACTTCAGCCTGAATATTGCACTGAGCACTTCATCTCAGCTTAGGTTCACGCTCTCTTTGTGTACTTGGGTCAGACACAAACCAGGATAACATGTTGAGGCCCAATTCATCAGAAATCTGCCAAGACTGGCTTTTCCTGACCACAGGGAATGATTTGAACCTTAGCTATAGCTAAGCTAGTAGTCCATGATTTTGGTGTGGGACACATGGATCATGGACCTGGCATAGTTAAGTCTGATCCCTGGTCTTTGCTCCTGTTAACATCACAGAGCTCATAACTGCTGAGCACAATAACAATTATATGTACTCCCCTATTTAAATGAATAGTAGGTGCAGGTCTAACCCAAAGTTTTTCTGACAGATGTTGCAAAATTAAAAAGGAACCTGGAAAACAATTCTGATACATGAATAGGAAATCTACCTTACTTATAGAGTTAAATCTACCAAAAGCAGCATTGATTGCAGGGTAATGCCAAAAGATGTATCAGTGTCTCTAGCAATCTATTTCTGGAAGTCACATCACTGCAAGCCATTTGTATGTTGGACTCATCAAGCTACTTGTGGATTTATAAGATGTTATTCTCATTAATGATATATAACTAACGTGAGTCAAGACACTGCTAGTCACTTTAATAGAAGTCAGTGGCTTGTCTGAGAGATGTTGAATTTTGGACTGTGTACAAGAAAGTACACAGTAAAAGTAAAAAAGGATAAGTGAGTTTTGACCATTTCGGACACAAATTTAGAAATAACCTTTTTTTCTACAAATAAATCAAAGGTAATATAGGTGATAGGTAAAAGTGCCAAACATTTTGCTTTTTCTTATCATCCACTGGTTCTAAAGTACAGCAATGGAATAACAGCCTGGGATAAAACAGACAATAGGCTAACCAAGGGCTCCTAAGCATCAGTGGAAGTGCTTCTATTGACCTCACTGCAGCTTGGATTGGTCCCCAAATTGTTTTCATTTTTGCAGTTTAAAACTATAACCAAGCTGATTCCTGGACCATATGTTTCACCAGAAACAAAAGAGTTGTAGTGACTGTGGATATGAAAATTCAGTATTTTCTTAGAAAATGAATAAATAGTACATATCTGTTGTGTCATTAATTTAAAATTCTTATATGATTAAACATTGATGCTTCCTCTAATTTTTATACTGGTTTGTTTTTTTTTTTCATCTAGAGGTAATAACAGGACAATAAATATTTTTCAATTCAGTGCATGTATAGACTAGATTGTTATAAAAATGTCTTTAATTTAGTTTTATGTACCCCATTTTACAATGTAGAAGTCATTTATAGTTATATACATTCAAGAGTTAGGGCTACTCTATCCTGCTAAGGCAAAGCATTTCTATTTTTTCTATTGTTTGAGCAGGCTTCTTTTTCTGCCCTTCTTTAACATTTCAGAATATAAATTGATTAGGAATGCTCTGAATTGATGGAGATTTTCTGTTTTACTCTTAAAATTTAGCTCTTAAAGTACATTTTCCTCTACAAGCTTTTGATAGATATGAGGCTGTGCTACTGTTATTATAAATAATGTCTGGCCACTGGGAAGATATATATTTATTTACAATAAAAACTGATGTATTAATTATTTCATTCAGTAGACAAGTATCATCATAAAGACTGGGCTTATACAACATAGCAGGCATCACAGTAAAAATCATAAATACTGTACTTCTGTTTAGCTTGACAATGGCAGGTAATAGACTATCATTTCTGTTCCCTTAGCTACTGTATCCTTTTCTATCCATCATTCTTTATTGTTATTATCACACTTATTTCAGCACTCTTATATCAGCAGCATTTAGTGATATTGCGAAAACATGGTTCAGAAAGGCTGAACTTTTAATTGTTATGAGAAATAAGTTAGCTTAATTATTCTATGTAAGTAGAAAAGATGTGGTTTGTTCTTCTTCCTAAGTCCTTCCTTCCTAATCGCAATTCAACACCCTTTTTAAGCATTGCTATGTATGAACTTCATGCTGCTAGACAAATAAATTCTTTGGAAAAATGCACATTTTTATTTGGAAATAATGCCATCTCTTTGTTAGATTTGCAGCAATCCTATTTTGCCTCTACTGTTTTTAAGTCGAAAATGAAAAATTATTTAGAAGATGTTTGTGCATCATATTGTGCTGAATGGTATGTAGGTCAGCATGCTGCACCATAGCAGATAAGGCACAGTGAACAAGTGTTCTATGTACTTACAAGCAAATATCAGTCATAATAGAAGTAGACAGATCTACAAGAGCGTTTTGGCTTAGGAAATGTTTCTTGTCATTAGCATTTAAAAAAAGCTATGAGATTCAGGCCTATCAGCACCGATTCACAGCAAAGCCTGGCTTGCACAGGTTGTTATCTGTTCAGTACAGAGGTGCAGCTGGTTAGCAAATGGATTTGCAGATTTTTTTTTTTTAGCAGGGATGAGTAAAAAGGCAAAGAATCAGGTACTTACAACCCATTCAGAATGTAACAATTTTGTTTGTGTTATAAACCAAACCTTCTGTTTTTTGCAAACTGCATTATTTTTAGAAACAGAACCAAGAAAAAACGGCTGATTTAAAAAAAAATCTTTATTCATATTCCAGTTTCCCTAAGGGCTCCAATATCCATGAAGTAATACCAGCAAAGGGAGCAATGAAGACTGCAGACTTCCATGATTCAGTTTACGATGCTGCTTTATTGTGTTAGCAGTCAAGTCAAAAGGCAATATCTAATATTTTTAATTTTTTATTTCTTTCTCTATGTGTTCTCAGAAATGTGAAGGGGAAAATATGACTGATTCACTCCCTAATGCTATGGCTGAAGGTTAGGGTAATTTTTATTTTATGTGGAAGTTGAATCATTCCTCATGGAGATAATAATCAGGGCTGATACTGAAAGTAGCTCAGTCATGCCTGAGTTGTAGGTGCTGTTCTGCACTGCTATTTGCAAGGTGGAAGGGATGGGTTTCCTTTTTAAGGAAAAATGCTGTGCATGAGCTAATGGGACTACTTATCAAGCATGTGTGAAAGCTGTTCTTTTCTGTATGGCAGATAAAAAGGTTATGAAGTGCATGGAAAAGGTCCTCTCAGAAGGCTTCCTTGGCTAAGTAGTGGATGGTGAAAGGGCTGGGTAGGTGCATGTCCTCCTGCCAGGCTGGCATGTAAAGGCAGTGACCAGTGCAGTGACACAGTGAGGGCCATAGCTTCAGCCTGAGCTTCCACCTGAGTTTGAAAGGACTGTGGGATGATTTTTTAGCCTGACTCCAGTACTTGTTAGCTTAAAAACAGCTCCATAGTGTATGAACTTAAGGAAAACAGCTATACATAGAGCATGGTTACAGCTAGCATCTTTCCATCAAGGAATCATACAATCACAGAATCATAGATTCATAGAATATGCTACATTGAAAGACACTCATCAGGATCATCAAGCCCAACCCCTGGCCCTGCAGAGGACACCTCAAGAATCACACCATGAGCTTGACAGTGTTGTCCAAATGGCTCTTGAACTCAGACAGGCTTGGTGCTGTGACCACTTCCCTGGAAAAACTGTTCCACGATTTTAACTTAGGCTGCTGGACTTACTTGGAAGAGCTCAAACATCACAAACAGTGAACACAAATGGGGCCAGTAAGTCACTGATGCTCCTCGATTTGGTTTTATCAAATGATAAAATTGCTCCAAATTTTAGATCAGTGTTAAAGGTATTTCTCCTACATCTGAACCAAACATTAACATTTTATGAATACCAGCCTTGGACAGTGTCCAAACAGGAGGGTACTAGAAATGTGTACATTAAGGAGTGCATTGCTGAGTCCCTGCAGGCAGAGAACCAAAGCTTGGAATGAAAGGAATAAATACTAGGGAACAAGTATGAATGAAAGGATTTGATGGAATATGTAAGGACTATACAAGCACTGAAACTATGAGGTGAAAATATACAGTAAATATTTGTATTGTTGACTTGAAAAAGGGAAAGAAGAGATATTTATGGCTGGACAAGTGAGAACAGAAAGGAATCATAAGTAAAGTGCCATGGAAAGCAGTGCAGCTTAATATTTAGGCTTTGATTTTGCACAGAGAGTGCTAAAACCAGACATATAAATGCATCATGAGAATGTAATTCAGAATGGAGTATGTTGTTGCAGTTGTGCTTTTTAGGGTACTTCTGCCTTATTCAAAGCATTTTAGATGTGAATCCAATGACAGGCAAAGTTTGAATCTCCTGACAACATTTTCAGGTGAAACTAGAAACAGGAGAAGAGCCTCCTCAAATTAAGTTACTTATGGTGTCTGCTAGACTTGTGTAGAATTAGCTCAAATTTGCCAAGTCAAAATTATGTTCTGTTTTTCCTGGTCTAAATTCAGGTCACTGAATTTAATGGACATTCTATGGGTGTAACAGAGAGCAACATTTATCTCAGAAGCTACAAAGAGAAACGTCTCTAATATGATTTTATTACATTAGTATCTTACATTGAGCATCTTACTGTTGATTGTAGTAGCAGGTCTCTACTTGTGCATACTTGCCATTGACTGATAAGAGACATTTATAAGCTAGAGCATTGATAAGTTTCTCACACTTGTTTGTGGAAGATCTGTTGGGTAGAAGGAGGTAAAATTCTATGCAGATTTTTTGAGATGAGTATCCTATAGTAAAACCATTTTTAATGTATAACTGTATGAGAGTGCCTGCACCATGAATTTAAAATTTACTTTGCTCTTCATTTAATGTAAATGTTTAAATTAAGTATTCATATTTCCATCAATTTTGTAATTGTTAATTTATTGTTCACCTTAACAAAGTTTATCTACTGATAGAAAGCAGATTTCTTTACCCTGAAAAAGCCAAAATAGGAAGCTATGGTTTTCCCACACTAGCTAAAGTTCATATATTAAACATAAGGGTGGCAAACATACTAAACCATCTCAACAGAGATGTGAAGACTTAGTGCAGGTGACCTGGACATATATGTGAACTTCAGAATGGGTCCTGCTCCACAAATCAGGTGTACACTGCATGTCCTTTTCCTTTGCCACCACCTTTTCTTTGCCACTACCTATCTAAGCAAGTGACAGTATTTAAAAGCCTGGAGTTGAGCTGGAGTCTGCATACAGAAATCCAGGGTCTCACACACATAGAGGGAACCTTGCTTCAACAGAAATATACTTATATCAAATCATCAAATCATGAAATGTAATTCTGTGGTAAAGCACAATTTTAAAGTATGCAGTAAGAAATGTAACCCTCTGCAGGGTCAATTTATGGATCTAAGAATATGTCTTTTTTATAGTAATGGAGATATAAGTATAACATATCTTTGAAAAATCAAAGATGACATCCTAGAAATCAGTGGAAAAATTCTCATTCATACAAGGGGTAGATTTTATGAAGTGAAATTGCCATTTAAGCCAAAATTATCTATAATGTGCCCAATTCAACATAGCTCTTCGTCTTACCATAAGTTTGACATTTTCAGATTGTTGTGGAAAAATGTGTCTGAGGCACACTAGGAGAGAGTTTGGTCGTAAGATCTTGCATTAATTACAAAGTTCATGCTTATAATGTCTATTACCTTAGTAAGAGGCATGACCGAAAATCATTGCTATACTCAGGGTGTGAATTAATGAAATGTCACTTTACTCACAGGAGTAATATGTAAAACAGGAAATAGATGGGAGCAGCAGCTGAAGACTCAGGGTGCATTAGCAGAGCCCTGACCATGTGGGCACTGTTGCATGGAGCACAGACAGCAGCAGCAGCAGCAGCACTTGCTCCAGACTGCCATCCGTGCTCAGCCCTTGGGTCTGCCTGCTCTCAAAAGCTTCCTGGCAGGTGCTGCTCTAGTGACGGCAAAATGAGGGAATGCCACCTGCGAGGGGCAAAGAGGACAAGCTCATTGCCTCAGCAGATGCTCCCTGCACTGAAGAGCTGCAGGTCTGCTGGGGTAGAGTGAGGCAGCGTGGAAATAATGCAGGTCAAGGCAGCCTCCCCAGGGGACACAGACGACTGAGTAGTCACCATGTCTCTGCTTCTTAGGACCTACTGCCTGCAGTCAGACTTAAGTTATCCAGCCCAATTCAAATCCACAATGGCCTCCATACCTCAAGGAGTGCAAGACTATGTGCTAACTAAAGAGCAGCCATCCTGGCAGCTGAGATAGGTGCTTTTGTTACCTGCATGGGGAAGTTTGTTAAATTGAGATGTAATGAAGAGACATTGTTCTGTGTGTCAATAATGGTGTAAAGTGTTTCCTTCTGAGTTGTCCTGCTTTTGCCACTTACATGCATAATGAATGAGGAAAACGTTGTGGGCCCTGTTTGCAGCAGCATTTTAGCTGGCTATCTGTGCTTGGAAAACAGGGATCAGAACACCAGCACTTGTAAAATGGTGCTGTGTCACTGCAATAAACTGAGTTACAGCAATTTACACCAGCTGAGGACTTGGAATCAGATTTTTAGGAAGATTTGATTAAACAATATTAGAGCAAAACTCTATCTTAGGCAGTTCCACATGCAGTTCCACATTTGCATCCAGTAGTGACCTGTACCTGATGTATCTAAAGGAGAAAAATAACTAAAGCAACAAAAGCAGTACACAATTAATCTGGTGAATCTCATGCATTAGATTTCTAGAGCTGGACAAGTCAAGCTCATACATGTAAACAGAAATCTACTGATTTTATAATTTCAAAAGCAGATCAGCAGAACTTGATCTTGCTTGTACTGCTGATATCTTTGAATTCAGTGACAGCAGGACCAGGGCTTTAGTCACCATAGGGCTAAACTCAGCCTTACAGCAAATGGAAGAAGGGGTGAGATTTGATAAGGAAATATATGTAATAATCTCATTTTAGGTTTCATGTTATTTTACTGTAGCTGCTCTGAAGCATGGTACTAAAAACTGTTTTTTCCTGTATTATATAAAAACACTAAAGGAAAAATTATTAATAAAATGAGAACAGCTATAAAAAGGTAGGCAGTGAAAAACGACTGTGTTCAGGGACAAAAAACAAATGCCAAAAAACTCGTATGTTTTACAGATAAAAAATACTATACATATTGTTAGAAAGCCAGCATATACACCATATTATTCTTGAAAACATTATGGATCAAATTTGTAAAATCCTTCACAGCTTCCTGTTAACTCTGAATATATTGTGATATGCCTAGCATCAGTCAGAAGTAGGATTTTTAGGGTATGTCTGAGCTTGGTTCTATTTCCATTCAAAGCCAAGATTCAGTTTCTTAAGTCTTCTCTGAGAGCTGTTAGTGGAGTTTACCACATTGGGCTAATGGACAAAGAGGCCAATTTTGAGCAAATAAAAACACTAAAAACATGACATGCAATTGCGTGATGGCAAGGCTATAGTTATTAGCACTTGTAAAACTGCAGACACAATTAATGGAACACGGCTGGGACATCCCCTGAAAATCTATTACTGTCATTTGACAGAGTGATTCCATAAATATCAAAAACAAGAAGTGGTAAGAGAATAGGCTAAGAGGAGAAGAATCAAAGAGCTTGAAGGTGGCAAAGAGAAAATGTGATTAAGTAGGCTAATAAATTTCGGGGGAGGGAGGTGGTGTAGACACCTTAGTGGGTGAAATTTACAGTCAAAGATGTATCTTCTAGGAGAAAGACTGATTCCTGTGCTTGTAGCATAGCCTTGAAAAAACAGAGGGCTTTCAACCCTTTGTTACTTTGCCTTCATTGGCATTTTACTCTGCCCAACATTTTAGTCACGTCAAAAGCCCCTCATCACAACCCCAGGATGCAGTCTTTCACCAGTAGATCCCATCCTGGTAGCACCAAAGCAACATAGATCATTTAGAATACCTTTTTCTGCTACTGTAAGGTCTCACGGTAATCCCTTTTGGTCATAATCAGCAGCTAGAGAAGTCTCCATAACTGAACAGGGCTCCTATGTTAAAAGACATTCCAGAAACAAAAGCCTTCACTGGAAAGTGGTGCAGCCAGCCCTTTTGCAGTCTTCTTCCTCATCTCAATTTCTTCTGGCTGTTTGCTCACATATGAACAATAGAACTCACTATCTTGATTTCACACAAAGTAATGCACTTATTTCAGGAAACAACAATGTCTGAATTAAGTAACTGCTGGGTGACACATGTGGGAAAGCACATATATACATGTGTTCAAATAGACACTTTTAGAAATGCTCCTTTGGCAAATTAATACCCTAAAAACTTCCCAAACAAAATAAACATGCAAGTAGTAGTGATTTATATAAAAAACGTTTCCTTCTGATTAAAATGTCAGTTCTGTGTAAACAGGGCAGAAAAGTGTTTTAAAGAGAAGGTTGCGAACCCCTTCCTCACAGTGCCGTGCTGCTCCTCAGCATGCAGTGACACAGGGGTTCGTGCAGCTACTTTTTGGAGTAATTACTCATGTTGTAAAACAGAGGCTTACAAGCTGGGGCTTTGTCATTTGGTTATGAAATTAACTGATTTGTGCATGTATTCCTGTAGATTCGAATATTTTATCAGTATGGAGCGCAAGGCATGAAGGCCATTCCTGTGCCACAGCTGTCTGAAGTGTATATGTGAGGCAAACAAAATGAAGTGAAAAAGAAATTTATGTACAAAAAAAAATCTAAAAAAGAAAGGGAAACGGTCCTTGATGTTAGAGCTTGTCTTGCTTTATGCCGGAATTCTGTTGTTACTTTTGAAAATGTAAAAGCAGTTCCAAAGCACATTGGCACGTGCATGAAACTGCAATACTCACTTGGCACTGCCTGTTCCCAATGCTGGCAGTGTGGCACATAGACCTCTTTAGCCTCTTCCTCTGTTGTTTTCTGCACAAGAGCCAACCATTGTGGCTACTCATGAGGCAAGGCTGGCAGCTGAAGAACCCAGATGCCAAGCTCTGGATTGTCTGTCTGTTCGGTTTGTGGCTGGTCTCTTCCCTGGCATCTGCCCTGGCACTGCAGCAGGCTGTGTAACCGTCTGTGGAGTTGGGTTCAGGATTAGGCTTCTGCTGGATAGCATGCTCTCCTGGTCACTGTTTGCCTTTCGAATTACCCTTGATTATGAGGAATGCGTTTCTCTCCTGCAGACCCCACCCAGGACAAGCATGTTCGTGCAGTGCTGTTTGGTGGAGAAAGGGTGGGTGCTCCCCTCCCTTAGCACAGCATGGTTTTAGCTTTAGAGCAGGGCATGGGTAATTTCAGCGCTATAAACCCAACCATCTCCTCTCAGCCAGAAAAATTTTCAAGTTGAATGTGATAACACACTTGCATGTCTTTTATGTGGCTGCGCCCCCCAGGCCCCGGCAACGGCCTGAAGAATGTCATCTCTGGTTTGTGTTAGCCCACATGCCTGCAAGACTCTGCTTAGGCTCTGGCTGATTTTTAATCCACTGCAAGTGTCACAGCAGAGCTACATGAGATGGTTGTTTATCTTTGGGGGTATTTAGCTTTGACACCCAGAAAGTTCAGCAGGCGATTGAAGCAGGGAAATTTCCAGGACAATAGAAACACCACTAGCGAGTGCCTAAAGGGGTAAAGTGTATTTTCTTGTAATTTATTAGTGTAATATTGTTATACCTTGTGACAACAATCCTTAATCATTAACATATATCCTTCTGCCTTTCTTCTCTTGGATTTAGAGAATACCAGCTGACCAGAACCTATCAGTCTCTGGGTCAAACTTCTTTGTCATTGCATCTGCCTGATGCTGGGTTGAGCAAGGGAAAGGTTTCCCATATTGAGATCTTGCCCCACTGACACAATACTCATCTGAAGCCTGATTTTCAAAGGACATTTCTTTCCTCTAGATTCCTCTCTAGCTGATCTATGGATTGGTATAGCTCCAAGTCACTGCACCCACATGTGTGTATGTTGAGAAAGGTAGGAAAACTGTCTAAAATGGCTTGATGCAAAACCTGTTTTTAACCCTCCTAGTATTACAAAGTTGCATTTATAGATGTAATGTGAGAATGTTTCTAAAAGAAAGAATTTTAGTGAGAAGATAGAGAAAGGGATTGCTTAGCAGTGCATTTGCTGGTAAGTAAATCTGTAAGGGGTACAAAGAAGGATGGGCCCAATTCAACATTTGTAGATGCTGGGCCAGTCAAGGCATCAAAGAATCACAGAATAGTGTGTGTTGAAAGGGACCTTTGAAGGCCATCTAGTCCAACTCCCACTGTGAGGCACAGGGACATCTTGAACTACATCAGGTTGCTCAGAGTCCTGTCCAACCTGACCTTCAGTGTTGCTGAGATGGATGGACAATATGGGGGCTCATACACTTTTGTAAATATTATCTGCTATGAGACTTTTGAGAAGAGAACACTGGGATAATGGAACTACTGCTTGTCCCAACTGGACATCCCAAGTCACAGAACACCAGCATGGCTGTAAGACTAGTTAGGAATGAAGGCAATACTGCACTACTTGCATTTTTTCTTTTCTCTTTTAGCTCATACTTCAAGTGTCTCATACCCCCTAATATTTCACACAGCTAGGAATGCAGAAGTGCAGGAGGGAGCAGCCCAGGGCAGCTGTGTGACTGATGCCCCATGGGCACAGCCAGTAGCATTGGTATGCTCTCACTGCATCAGAAGCACTGTCACACTATTTATCAAAGCCTGCCACAAGCATTGTGTTACCTACCCAGGCACTTCCACCACATCCAGAGCTACTACATATCCAGTCCATCTCCAGTTTTTCCTAGAAGTTACTTTCAAAAACATTTCTGTTTGGAGCTGGAAATACTCTGAGAAATGCCAGTGTCCATGTTATTCTTTCTGACTGTAGGCAAAGAAAAAGTGGCATTCCGACAATTCATCAAATTCTGTTTGGACCAGGGAACTATACTATGGTATTGTGCCAAGCTGCAATGCCAGCTTTCAGTAAGATGTCAGAAGATAATTTACACATAAATTTCATACTCAGAATATTATTGAACAATGCCTTTCCAAACTTTTTAAAAATTAAGATAATTTATAAGCCTCAGAAATGTAACGACACATCACATAGTCATTACCATTTAACAAAAAGTCTATTAATTTATTTTCTAGTTAGTACCAATTTTAATATTATTAAAAACAATTCTCTTTGTTATAGAATACATTTTTCCTATCAGGAGGGAATAGAAAAATTTCAGCCTCCCAAAACAATCATGTTGTTTTAATGAACTTCATCACAAAAACCTGTTGGTGGTTTCTAACAAGTAAGTTGCTCTTAGTTGAAATGTGAAATACATCAAAAGGATTTAAAATAAAAGTTAATTTCCTAAATATAGTTTGGATTCTATTTCCACATTTGACAACAACTACAAATTCTGGCAGCAGTATGCACAGGTAAACATTTATCACTTTTAAGCTGCATGAAACCCTATAAACTAGTCATAAGCCTCTTGTGTAGCCTGGACTGCTAAAGCTTTTCTTTCAAAACTTCTAAACTATTATGATCTTTAAATCTATTTTTAAGGTGTTTAATGCCTGTAGCCTGTGCAAATAACCAGTCAGAGAACATACAGGTTGTGTTGGCTGTGCTGATTGTGTGGAGCTGATGTTCATGCTCAAGAAGGTTGTGATCACTTAGTGAGAAATGCCCTCCTGCCCCAAAAAACACGGTGTTGTTGCAGCATGGTTTCAGGATGCTCTGTGAAGTGGTCTGAATTTTCGGGAACAGAATTGAGAGGTTTTCATTTTACCCTCAACATGCACTGCATTTATTTTATACCCCTTTCATTCTCTGGTATAAATCTGCAGAAGCAGATGCTTATCACTTCTTACATCAATAAATCCCTTCTCAAAGACTGAAAAGATATATGAGTCATCATTTGTTTTGGAAACCCAACCTAAGGAACAAAAAATGGAAACATTATCATTATTTGAATTTGTATTTGGACAACAAATGGCAGATACATGCTGGTGTTGAATTTACCTCTTCTCTTTAATAATGCAATTTTACAAAAGTTTTGGTCTCTCATCCCTGAAGAATTTAATCAGTAGTGGTTGGACCATGTAGATAGTATGTAGTAATTTTTTTTTGGTACAAACCCCTTTAAGAATAAGTTGGCAGAAAAAAATTATTTAAAACCTCATTAAAAGGAGCAGCTAAGGTTTGGCACAAACAAATCTCAGTGTGGGAATTAATTCTTGTTCACCAAATTAAAGAATATAGGTTTGTTTGTTTTAAAATGATATCTGTGCAGTAACCCCCCCATACCTCCTCCCCCAGAATATAGCTGATCTGCTGTTTTTGATGCTTTTTTTGTGCTTGTAGAATTCCTATATAGCTTCTATTTGAGATGAAATTTGGCAAGTGATTAGACCATAATATGTCTAAATGCTTTGTGTATTTTGGAGAAAAAAAAATAAAAAAGAGCTGAGATAATAAAGCTCCAAAAGTTGCTGCTGCATATGTACTGCAAGTGCTTTTCAAAGAAGTTTCATAAGATTTTTAATTAGGTGGCTAAGACTATACATGGTAGACTGGAACTGTTTGGTCTGTGGGGTAAATAATGTGCATTTTAAAAACATTTATAAATACATATTCCCCCACTTGACATTGCTATTCCAGTCCACTGAGTAAATAATGCATATTTTTAAAAATTCATAAATACATATAATATGTAAAAAAGCTGCCCAGATACTGTATGTGTGGGACCTAGAAACTTGGATGATGCTGAAACAGACACAGTCCCCAAGGATAATGATACATACTCTATAACCTCCCATGAAAGATTTCTTTCAAAATAAAGCAAGGAAGGAAATTCTATAGACTAAATTACGCTCAAATAAGATGAAAGCTGTGACGCAAAGCTTCAGAACTCATCAGAGTCAAAGCAAAGTTTTCCTTTGTCCTCAGATCATGCTGCTGAGTTTTTTTACTTCATTCCTTTCTTTTCCTTCTTGCTACCTTAAGAGCAGCATGATTTAAGAAAAGAAGGTCAGCATTCATGTTTCATTTCTTGAGCTCTGAGGATCTGAATACACATGGATTATTCAGATAGAAAGGTTTTATTTCTGTTCAGTAGTTTTCTGGATTTGGTTTTTTAAAATTATTTTTTAATTAAAGGAATATAGAAGTAATCTCAAGCAGCCAGAACACCCTGGTTTGAGGTAGGAAATGCAGAAACTCTAAATAAGAAGTACAGATGAAAGGTCAGGGTTTTGACCTTTATAGTTCTTTATACAACAAAATGCTGATGCACACACTTAGCTTAACTTTAAGCGTATGCTTATCCTCACTCCTATTCAGCAAAAAACTTAAACACATCCTCCAATCAACTTTAACTAGAACATAGGTTTATATATTTTTCTAAGTCAGTGCTTCAAGTTATACCGATAAAGGAGCCCTGACTGAATCTCTATCAGCAAGATTAAACATTATTAAGGTATGTAGACCTGCTGGGAGTTGTGGTGTGTGGTGGTCAACAAATCTGCTCCCTCTAGCTCTGTGCATTTATTTTCAGGTATGCAATAAGGTGTGCCCACTGGGAGCAAATTCTGCCCAACTGAATGGCAGCCCTCCATGTCATCCTGAATTTTATATAGAACAGAAGAAAATGAGACCCCAAAGAGACCTGGATTGCAAAATTGCCCATAAAATTATAGGGAGTGAGTCTGATAGGAAATGTTATGAATTTTAACCTCTGGTTTGGTTTTTTTTCCCCCTTCCTTCTATACAGAGACCACCTTCATGTGATCTGCTTCCTCAGTGGAATTATTCCTCTGTGTATCTTTATATCATTTTCTTAGCTTCTAACCACTGTATTTCTGCACAGTTTTGTATCTGCTAGCCCCAGCATTTCCAGCCTATGAAAACCTCATAAATCTACTTCATTTTTCTAATAAGACATGAAAGTCCTTAATTGGCCTTAATGAAATGCACTTAAAGGGCAATAAACGTGTTTAAGCCCCTCTTTCAGGGTGAGCTACAGTACTCTCACTCTGCTCTGTTTTAGCCTTTGTGGTAATTAATCACTTATTCATATGTGGCACATCAGTAACAAGATCAAGCAACTACTGCACAATTGCATGATAATAAGCTGCTCATATATGTGTCAAGATTTAGCAATCCTTTTTAAAGCCTAATTTAAACTCATTTTATAACTAAGCAGGCTGCTTCTCTGAAGTATTTCTACCCAGTATCTTTTTTACATATTGCTGCTGAAATGCCATCTTTTTATTTTGTTTGTAGAGCTGCATTTGCCTGAAATCTACTCATGGCACCAAAGTGAATTACAGCAAAGTGAGAGCCATTGTATTGTATTTTTGCCATTGTATTTTACGAAATTATTTATCTTTCATCAAAGACCACAGTCACCCTCACACAGAAGGAAAGGCCACAGAATTAGCATCCATTAGGATAACATTTTTGAAAAGTAATGAATTACAATGAAGTTTTATTATCCAGGCCTCTGAGGCTATGTCCCCTGTGAATCTTATGCTGGTTGCTTTTGTCAATGGGCAGGAGAACAATCTGGGTGAAGGGAACCAAAGTTATTTTCCACCAGTCAGGCCTTTGATTCCTGGCAATGAACCTGCTCCTTAAATCTGAAATCTGATCTATATTTGCTGTAAGTTCCAGGATTTCATTTTTCAGACACAGAGAAATGTATATATTAGAATCTGAGTTCAATAATATTGACAAATGTTGATGTCTTTTGCCAATCCAGTGGCCTGAGATGAAAACCAGTAGTATCCAAAATGTCTCTGAGACACATATTTGCTTTTACCAGCCAGGTGTTGTACCCCACAGTGACATATTTGTTGGAAGTGGCCTGTGAATAAGAAGTGAGGCATTTATGTTTGGTTTTCAAGCAAGCAAGGGATCAGGTTAGTGCTTACTACATATACATGGGTGTAAAATGGGCATGTTATTCTTCATGGATTATCTCAGGTGAAAGAGCTGTTAAACCTTTTTTAGTTTCCGTTTCAGAACTGTGGAGCTTTTTTTTTTTTTTACGAAATTATTTCACAACAGAAGCAAATAGAGCCTAAATGTGCAAAATCATACATAGATTTCTAATGGTTACTTGTTGTCTTTTAGACATTCTGAGTTCTTAAAAATTTGTCCATTGTTGTATTTGACCTACAAGAAGCAGTTTGTGTTTCTTCTTGTGAACGGAGGCACTTAGAGACTAGAGACCATGTGAATGCATGGGCACTTTAAAATCACTTCTTAATCCAGCTCCCCACAGTAACCTGTGTATGGTAAAAACATAGTTATCTGTGAGCATGCTTGTGGGAATGTGTGTCTTGGCTGTGGTAAGGTTGTCAGTAAAGCTAGAGACATGCCCTATATTCTGGCAGCTCAGGATTGACACCCATGTATATTTTCTGGTTTGGACTCAATTTTAATGTAGGGAGACAGGAGAAGGAAGAATTCAAGTCCTTTTCCTAGTCATGCTCCCCATGCAAAGAAAATGGACCCATATAATCTTCTGTATTTAAGTGCTTGTGGGAAATGCCCTGATGGAAGAGGGGATAATAGAGTACATTGAGGAGAGCCTGTCACAAGCCACATCTTTTTGCTATAAAAGCAGCTTACGTCACATATTGCTGATGACCTAAAACTCAGAAGCAGAACACAGCAGGTTTTTGTCAGCCTTGAAATACCCTTATGCCCAGAGTTAAGCAATTTGAGGAAACAGCCAGATTGGAAGAATGGAACAATTAAAACCCTATTAAAGTTTAAACTCTTTTCAAAAGTGGAAGATAACTAGGGAAGGTTTAAACAGTTCTTCAGTCTGTAGCTGCAAGCAATTGGGACCAGCAGGAAAGAAGGCAGTTGGGATACAGCCTTATTCCAACAGTTGCTCATTCTCCAGAAATTGATGTTGTCAGTACATTGTTAGCTCAGGCAGAGGAGGCTCAGCTATGAAATAATACCACAGAAGTATGAAGGCTTCTGCACCACAATTAAAAATGTAATCATTTGTTTCATGATCATCTGACTCATGTGAATCATCTGAAAATCATTTGTTTAAAAGAAATATCAAAAAGAAGGTGGAAAGAGTGGAGAGTTGGACTTGACTAAATCTGGAGTCCATTTCAGCTCTCAAGGCACTCAGTCTCTCTGATAAGAACCAGATTGTGCCCACAGTCTGGGTCAAAACACTTTGAGAATGAGATATGGGAAATTCTAAAATTATTGCTTGACAAAGCTATCCAGATTTATAAATCACAGGAAACCATTTGGTTGTAATAAATAAGGAGAAGCTTATGGAAGGGGTTAGGTGCTGTGAGGTGCTGTATGTGGCACAGAATGTAAATGCTGCCTTGGAGAGCCATGGGAGTGGGGATGGGGTTGGGGAAGGGGATGGGGATGTGGATGGGGGGAGAAAGCTGCTAGAAATATCCAGTACATACTTTTAGGAATAATTCTCAGCAAGAGATGTGGGGGGAATTTTAAACAATCAAGAACATGATTCCTAAGGTGTTTCAGATATATGTTCTAGAAAGAACATACAAATGCAGTTTAGTCATTGGAAAAAATCTCAGAGGATGACTAGAGAATTTTATACTGGGCTTATGTCTTTGAGATAGTATGGCATGAAAGCCAAAAGTGTAAATGGGTTAAAAAAGAGATTGTGCTACCACAGTCATCAGTTGCAACCTTTGGTTCATGAAGTCTTTAAACAAGCTTCTGATGGAAGCCAGTAAAGTATACCAAGGAATCAGCTCAACCATCTCTCATGCCCTTTCTTTCAGTATCCACTGTTATTCAGTGTTGCAGATACAGTATTGGGAAAGATGGACCTCTGATATGACCTTGTATAATGGCATTATAGTAAACTGAGAAAGCTATAAAATCTTCGTATGCCAGAAATGTAGTCCAAGTCAAAAAATAAAAAAATAAAATAAAATGCTGGTGGCAAAGGGAAAATTGGCATTAGTTTGTTTATATTGGCTGGAAAAATACTTGTACTTGTCCTTAACTGTTATTTTTATTCTTATTCTTTCTCTGGGATATTCTAGAGAGAAAAAGGAGACTGCATATCAAGTCTGTACACTTCACACAGAATTCATAAATGCCTGATTCTGGATATAGGATAGTAGTCAGGAATTTGCACTGCTCAAGCTTTGAAATAAGGCTGTAGATGCAACACTACTGATCCTATCATCCAGTAAATTTGTAGAAAACCACAACTAAAGAATTCTAAAGAATCTCAATTTATGTAGGCTGTAGTCAATCTCATCTCTATTTAGCACTCTGAAATTACAGAGCAGCACTAATGAATCAAGCATGGGTTATCAACTGCTACCATTTTGTTCAGCTGAAAACTGAAAACCAGGATATTTTAATTGTCAGAAAGTAATTTCAGAATCCCCAAAGACTTGCAGAAATAAAAAGGGACAGATAAAGCAAAATAGGATTACTTGGAACTTGGGAATTTCCACCATGTCGTGAAAATGATGCTATGTGTAGCTACAACACAAGAAAAGAGGAAGAACTACCAGTGGCATCACAAAGAGAAGCCTCAGGGTTGCAGATCTTACATGCTTTTTCTGTTGTTCATCCCTGAGGAATGTATAGTAGGGATGAATTGACAGCTGATGGGCTTAGTGCTGTCTGTCAGCAATGCTGCTTGTGCAGTTACCTGTGGTCTGGTACACCATAGGACCATTGGTGCAAGCTGGTGCAAGCTACAGAAACTTTATTTTACATTCTTATATCTTTAAAGAACTGGCTTTAGAAATGTCAAGTTCTGCATTATTTTGAGCATTCGTTGCTGTTATTGTCACATCTAGCAGGCAAAGGAAGCTCTGAATTTTTTAAGAGGTTTGAGACGCATGAAATAATTGATAGATGCTCTTGCTGTGTGCTGCCTAACAAGGACTCAGGTGCTGAGCAAACACAGCAAGAAAGACAAGGAGACTGGTCCTTGGCCTTCTACAGAGAGGGAAGTACGTGCCAGGTGAGCTGGCTGCAGATTTGTGTTTTTGAGTAAGCACTTTGCTCATTTTCTGCAATGTGAGCTAGTGCACCAAGTCCTGACATTAGAAAGATGTCACAATATGGTTGCACCAAATGCAGACCAAAAAACTTATACATTTCATTAGGACTGAAGTGAATGAAGGGGAAAGATCTGTGTGGAAAAATCCATCTTTGTTCTCAATTCTTGTAAACCAGGAGATTTGTCCTCATGGTCATAGGCAGACTTTTAAATGAGGAGGCTGATGGTTTGCTCTCAAAGCCATGCAGAAGTGTAAGTTCATTTGATTTCTGAAGATCCACCATCTATTTAAACTGGCTTGGTAAGGCTGCTGTTATTTATTGGCTAATGTCATCCTCAATCTAGCCATCTGCTCTCTCCAAACAACTTTTGATTTTTTTGGTGAAGATCAGTTGATGAGACATCATTCCAGCCAGTGTGCATAGTTCTCTCCTTCAGGGTAAAAATGCTATTGCTTTTCAAGGTGCTAAGTGAGGGAAGAGGAAAAGATGATACTGTGGGATGGACTACTGAAAATGGATAAAGGAGAGGATGTGGTAGAAGATTTAAGGGTCCTAGACGTTGCCTATGGAGAATGTTTACTTTCTGCTATTTAACATAAAGATGGAAAAAAGGCCAGTGTCCTGACTCTGATTAGAGACAGGAGTGGAAATGTAATGAAGGAAAGTAAAGAATGGAAATTTCATGTCAGGTTTAGGGACTTTTTGGGGAGATGATTACATCTCCATGATGGACTTTTCTTCAATTAATTTTCCAGTTGCTTTTTAAAACTCATTCATGTTTTCCTCATTACATTCCATGATGTAATTAAGTATGGGAAAATACATCCCCTTTTATGTTTTACTTGTTAGAGTCATTCCGTGAGTGACCTTTCACTGATCAGCTTTCCTACATTGCTCATGATTGTCTATTGCTCTTCCTCTCAGTCATTCCTTTTTCCAAGCTGAAAACTCCTTCTCTATCTACTCACTTCTCACATGGCACTCGTTCCACACCTCTGATCAGCTTTGTCACTATCCACAATGCCTTTTCTGAATCTACTGTAACTTTGTTGAGGTGGCTGATTAAAATATTCAATATGTGCAGCATTCAAAATTATAGATGAACAAGGCAGAGGCAGAATAATGTTCCCATTTTCTTTGCTGTTTCTTTCTTAATAGTATCTAATGTTTTACTGGCCCTTTTGAGTATTGCTGAATGTTGAAGAGACATTTCTAGATTAGTATTCAAAATTACTTGAAGAAATCTTTCCTAGTGTCAATACTAGTGAAAAGCCTATACTTCTGTCTGTGTAGTTAAGATTTTTTTTTCTGCTTGTTCATGACTTCTTGCGGGTCAGTGCTTAATTTCACTGATACTGCACTGTGCAGTCCCTCAGCACTGTGAGAATCTTTTGTGACTCTGGCTGTTTCAGTTCTGAGAATCCTGGAAAACTTTGTGTTATTAGCAAATTTTCTCAGCCTCTCCATTCTCTTCCTGTTCCACATTATTTATGGTATGTTGGAGTACACAGGTCTGCCCGTGGGTCCCTGAGGACCTGGTAACCTTCCTCTAAGAGGAAACCCCTACTTTACTTTAACTCTTTGTTCCCTGTCTTTTAACCAATTATTAAGTCATCAGAGTACTCTGAGTTTTATTCCACATTGATTTAATGTCTTTAAAAGCTTTTGGTGAAGGATCTTTCCAGACCTATTTCTTTCAATCAAAAAATACTTTCTCAGCTTGATCGCTTACTACTGTTAACACTTTCATTACATTTTAATGGATTGGTGAGATATGATTTCCCTTTGCAGAGGCTTTCCCAATGTATCATATTTATTTACACCTCTACTGCCCATGTTCCTTATTATTGATTGTACCAATTTTGACCCTAATGATATCAGACTTATGAAGCTGTAGTTTTCTGCATCTTCCCCTGGGAAACTTTTTAAAAACCCATCAGAGCTGTCACTTTTTATTACCTGATACGAGTAACTTACAGTTTTAGAAACTTCTTTAGAACTGTGGCTATATAAAACATGACAGGGTTTATCCAATTTTTTTCCTTGATTTCTTCCATTTGAAGGATATAGATATATTTTGTTTAGTTTTCAAGCTTCTCTTATACTTTATTGCTTAAGCCAAAAGCTTTTCTGTATTTTTAGTCTTTTTTAATAGGTGACAAGTGTATTTTCTAAGCTAGTAACATTAGATCTGAAATATTTTGCCATTTTAGCTACTCTTTTAAAAATTTTTTTTCAGTGTAATATTTGTCTTTACTTCCATCCCATGTTGAAACTGGAAAGAACTCACAGTCTATTATTTTCCAAAGTCTTATGATGTGTAAACAAGTCTCATGATTGTGCAGAGGGTTTGATTACAGGGTTCCAGCTAATGGAATAATGAAATTGATCTGTCTCTGAATCAGTAGCCTCCTAATGACCTAGGAGCTTGCTGCCAGTTTCATACAAATTTGATAGAAGGGTAGATCTGAAATACTACTGCATTTTTAAAGTTTCATGTAAACTGTCTGGGTACTGAAGAGGGACCTCAGCTGAATGACTGCAATGACCTGAAAGTCAAAAAAGGTAAAACTCAGGCGTTATTTTGTGTCTCAGGAGATGGATTTATAGCCAGAAACAGAGCAAGTGCTGTCTCTTGGCTGATAGAGACAGGAGACATAGGAGAATCTAAGAGTTTGGTTCTGGGAGAAGTTTTGAGAGAAGGAAGACACTGATAAGTATAAAACCTAATTGCATTAGTTCTTCAGCTTGTGAAGTCAATTTCCTAAAGTTTGAGTTGACAACATGATGAAATTATGGCTAAATTCTCTCTGTAAAAGAATATTCTTTAAGAGGGAAAACTAAAAGTCAGCTTGCTGTGACTCCCTATACTACTACTTTTTGTTAGGTGAGGTAGCTAATTCTTCCCCTCTTGCAGTAAAATGTCCCCAGAAACCTATTCCAAAAGTAACCAGTATTTTGGACTCTTCATCCCAAGGGAGTGGATGAGAAACAGCCACTGCCTGTACGGCACCTCCGTATAACCCCACAGCTTGCTTGGACAGTCTCTGGCCTCTTCCAGATCATGGGTTCTGAGACAGGCAAGGAAGGCTTCAGTTGGGGCTGACAGCAAAATGCTGCAGTGAGGAGGGGGATTAGAGTGCCATGGATATGCTGGGAGGGAGCCTGTTGTTTTGGGGTGCCCTGATGCTGCAGTGAGGGTGCTTGGAGGTGACTTTATTGTCCAAACGAGCTCATCTAGCTCAAATGTCTGCTCTGAACTGTAGTTCTCCTCGTTCACTTACATGCTGCTTAATCCCATGCAGGATCACCCTGCTAATTTGGAATAATTTAAAAAAAAATCAACAGAACCAAGCAACTTGATAATATGTGCTAAGGAGAGCTGGCACGATTTGCTTGTCTGTAGCACTTAAAAATGAAACGCTCCATCAGCAAGCTTCCTCAGTGCCATTCAAGGTGATGTAAACATGTACTGAAAATCTGAATAAAGTCATATTTCTAACAGTGCAGGCAAAAATTCTGACCTAGTTTAATCAGTCACTGTGCTTTTCTGGTTGTTCTGATTTGTTGTTCATTTGTGTTGGGCAGCTGGACAATAGGATTTTGCATGGGCCACAAACAATGAAATAAAACAGCAAGATGTACTGTATTTTACTGAAACATAGTATAAAGGGCAGCAGGGGACTAGTCAAAGCCCAATATTCTGAGACTGTAATTTTTTATCACTAGTTTATTTCCTAAACCAAAATGTTTTTGAGTATAAATATTGGATGAAAGCAAAGCTGCACCACGTTGGCTGTCATGGAGGCAAGACCAAAACCTACTTTTTATTAGAATTAAATTAATATGGCATAAGTAGTTTTATAGTTGTAACATTTTAATATTATTTATGTTCTAACTGCTCTGCATAAATAGAACTGTTCCTTGCTTCTTTTGGTTTTACTACTAATAAAAAGTAATAGGCATAATAATTCAGGGACTGTTTGCATTTCCAGGCACTTTTGTTCTGTCATGTTTACCTACTCAAGGAGACGTACTGAAAGCCAGACCACAAGAAGCTTTAACACAAAATATAGCAGCCACTTTTCAACCAAACTATGTATCTGGGAGCAAGAGGACTCTAAAGCAAATGCTTACAATTAGGATTATTGATGAAAGGTTTTTCCAATAAAAAGAAGAGTGAGAAAGTAGCTCTGTGCAGAAATCTACTAGGATAGCTTTTCAGTTTTACTCAGTGCATTACACTAATTATATTATAGGTATATTAACAGACATATTTCCCTAATTACCAATTGATTTCCCAGACTACTCAAAAATGTGCAGAAAAAAAAACCTACTTGTGATGGACATGAAGGTAATATTCTAGCACTGACAACTTGTTGCATTTCAGTCAACAGTAAAAGGAATTTTTAAGTATGGAAGTGTGCCATCAGTCCCAGTGCCAAGAAAGCTAAGAATCTCAATCACCATAAAACTCATGAAGTCAGATCATACTTCCAGGGTTCTCTAATAACAAAGGAACAAATGTAGATTTCCTCTGCTAACATGCCAAAGGATGTGGTGTAGGAGCAGTATTTTTAGATTTTTAAGTATATTTAGCAGTGCAGCTTGGAATATAGAGGAGAAAATGGGTGATGTTCTGTAACTCAAAGAAGTTTTTTCTTGAGCTTCCCTGGAGTCAGGCATGTACATGGTACACATTGTACTGCTGATAGATGTATGTAAAGCAGCCTACATGTAACCTCTTCCTAGTTAACCCTTAAAGGTAAGGCAATGTGTCCTTTTCACAAACCCTGACTTCACAGAGTGTAAACCTTCCCAGGCTCTTCCTTCTGCTAGTGCCACCTATGAACACTTCAGAGCCTGACAAGGTTTAAAAGCCCCTATCCTGACTCAGTCTCTGAACTCCTTTTTGTCTTATTGACATTTGAGAAACAAAACAACATGGGCTTCCTTAGCTAAAGGCAGCTTTTAAAAAAATCTCTCCGAACCTTTGGTCAGTCACTGCTTAATGCAAAGTGATACCTTTCCACTGACACACAACATGGTACCACTTCAGAGGGTTTTCTTCCTGTGTCCTCAAACACAAATCAGCTTGCATTTGTGGGATCCTAATATCTCTTGCCAAGTAAATTATGTAAATTGCACTAGCAGAGTACATGATGTCACTGCTTATATGAATTACCTTTAAAATTTCCTCTGTTCTTATAAAAGGTATGGTCCTCCTTTCATACTTGTGTGGTTTATGGGTCATAAACAGAAGGAAGTGAGGTGTGCTTTTTGTGATTATTAAGCATATTGAATACAGTAGGTTACATCTTTATCCCTGCCAGTTCTGGTCCCCATCATTCCACTAATACCACAAAAGGCAACTGAATGTCCGTTGACTTCAAAGGACTTTCCATAAAGTTTAGAGAGTTTACACAGTTATTAACAACCTAAGGATCAAATTCAGCTCTTGACTAAACAAGCACAAGCTCCTTGATTTGACTTCTTACATGGGTTGAGTCTGAAGCTGGTTTTGAGTGACAGTCTGCTTCTGCTTTTGCCTACATTAATATAGCAAACAACACAGAAGTCAGTAGAATTGGCATAAACTTACTGAAAGTTAGAAGAAAATTAGGCCCTAAGTCTCCTTTGCCTGACTCATGTTTTAGTCATTGATCATTTTATCCTCAATTTGGGATAAGCCTCGATGAAATTTTGCACAGGCCTATCGTGTTTGCAATCTAAAAAGAGGTTAAGGAAATAGCCACACTGGGAGGAGTGACAGTATGCAAATGCCTTTGCAAAGCACATTCATCCTCAGAAGAGTTGTAACATGTCCCATGGTTCTCATTAAGGGTTCTTTGCTAAATCTTTTTGTTTTTCCTGTCTTACTGGCAAATGTTTACTATTCCCTGATACTTACTGTATTTAGCATCAAACTGTATCTGGAATCATAGACAGCTGCTGAAAATGTTGGTGAGTGTGTAAAATACTGCAAACAAATAAAAGCTGACGGTGGGAGCCGTGCAGGAATTCTCACACAGCAGGGTAAAAGACCAGGGAATGGGTTATGCTCTCCTCCATAGCGCTGTTCTCTCAGAGTCTGGACAGTCCCCCTTTAAAAAATGAAATATTCTCTGCACGTCTCCAAACCTGGTCATAACTTAAACACGAATCCTCCCACAGCATTCAGAAAATGAGTACTGCTGTTGTCACATACATTGACACAGAAGCTCTCTCTCCTTCCCAAAGCATCTCAACCTCAGAGTGTCTGAATTGTTGCTGCTGGGTTCACCATGGCTGCTGGGGCTTCTTTAGGACAAGCAGGTGTCTCACAGATTCCAGATGTTCTGCAACAGAGAACAAGGCCTCGAAAAGCATCTCTCTCCCTTGTACAACCATGCCTGAGACGGTGTTTCATTTCCCTAGTGAAGGAAAATCCTGTGGCACCTCAGAATCTGTGATATAAAATGCTGACTTCTGATGGCAGTTGCTGTCAATTTACTTATTTAATTCTCAGTGTTTGCTTATTGGCCACTGAAGCATCAAGTTCTGGCACAGAAACCTGGTATTTTTGAAATCCAAGTCCGAGAACTGAGTATGTATGCCTGGAAAGTTTGGGCTGTGCCACTGCAAGTCTACACATAAAACAGAAAATGCAGTGAGTGGAGTCCTATGTTCAAACTTTGTATTGGAGGTTCAAAACAGCATTCTTCAAGATCCAAAAAGTGACAATGACTTCTTCCAGCCTCAGAGGGACTTTTTAAAAATTGATTTAAAGTGATTCTGGATCAGGAGTACATATCAGTTTGAAAATGCAAATGCCTGATTGGTATATCCTATTAAAATACTCCTGGCTCAATTACTCATCTCTCTGTTGTACATTAATTGACTTTGCCTTATCCTGTTCCCAAAAGGGAAAGTTTCTGTCTGTTTGTACTGTAAAGTTATTGATCTGCACGATGGCTGTGTGTGAGTCCTCAGAGACATTTTGCAGGAGGCAGGGGAATCAGGCGCTGCAGAGCGAGTTACTGCAAATTCACATTGAGTCCAATTTTGCTCACAGCCTTTTGAGGCCTGAGCAGTCTGCAAAGCTCAGAGATACAGCAACATTTGGATGATAAATAAGAAAGGCCTTGCTAAGAGGGTGGGTTTTTCCAAGTGCAGTGGGTCTAATTTTAAGGTCAAAACCCCCAGGTGTCCTTCCTCTGTGCAACGGACACGTTGGGGTTTGGAGAGAAAATGTGTTGGCTGGCTCAGGGTGAAATAAACTGCCAGACACTGATGTGGGTTTCTTTTATGTGGTGTCTGTGGAACCAGCTACAGCTCAGAGCAAATACAGCCGCTTCTCAGTAAATTGTTTATGTGCCATTTCTGGTAGTTCTCCTGCTAGTACAGATTGTTCAGCAACCAAATAGCAGGCTTAATCCATCAGGTTTGAAAGAGCAGAAATACTTTGAGGACAAATTTGGCCTCACGTGCCCATGTTCAAGCTAGTGACTCTTTTGGATGTTTCATTTCTCAGTTTTTCTGTTGGCTTTCCTGTCTTTCATTTGATAAACCTCTCTTCTTCCATCTGGAATTCCACCTCCCGTGTCCAAATCTCATCTTTCTAACTTTTCTAAACTTTAGGAAATAAAGAAGAAATGTATATAAGCCAGATATTAAGTGCTGACCCTGCTGAAGGAAGTATAAAAAAAGGAGGCTGGTTGGGTGCACTCAGACTTAAGTGTTTCAGTTTGAGCACTCAGGAATTCAGAAAATAGCACTAGCATTAAGGCAAATATGCTTTTTTGACTATCTGTGTTTCTTTGTGGTCCATGACCATTTGCAGAAGAATACGGAAAGACATATGGAAGGTCTTTTCCATGCAAAACATGATAAGCAACATTCAGTAATATTATAGAACTCTTATACAATGTATTTTGTCTAAAAATCTCAAAGTATGGGGCACAGGTTACAGAACAGAATAATTCCTGTTCTAGAGGAAAGAAAGACTCAGAGCTGTACGTTTCTTGCTCCATGCCACATCCATTGAACTACGGTGGAGGAGCAAATTGTGAGTCCACTGTTCCAAATAAAACTGCTTGTGCAGACCTAATTATAGATGAGAAGGACATAAGCAGGTACTTGCCTGGTTTATTTAAATGCCTCTCTGCCAGGGACCAGCAAAGACACTCTATTTCCCATCTTATGACTTGCATACTCAGTTATTTTAAAATTTACTATAAGCAAGTGCTCAAGCATGTAAGCTTAACATTCTCTTTCTGGGAGCGTTCATGTGAACATGAGTCAAGTACTTGAATGTTTGTGGAAAATGAAGGCAAAAGAGGAGTAAGTGAATATTTATGGAAATTGATTGTAACGTGCACCCCATCCTGTTGGACTAATCAGAACAAGAGTGACTGTGGGGGGGCATTACCTGCAAGTTACAGAGAGGCCACTTGCCTTCCAGCTCCAAAGCAAGGACCAGGACAATTGCTCCAAGGAAAGCAATAGCCACCCTTTGTGCATTCTGGTGATTGCATGTTGCCACACAGGTCTAGGTGAGAGCCCAGGGGATGGGATAGGCTCACACCCTCAGTTTAATATAATAGCTTCTTTTGAAAACAAGATAGTATATTTATTTCCTCATCATAGGACTAGGCAGAAGGAAAAAAAAAAAAGGATAAAGCAGACAAGAATACTCTCATTTATTAGGCTTAGGGAGCTCTGATGTTCAAGCTTGGTTCTTGTGGGAACTGAAGATAAGAGAAAAACCTCCCCACTGCCAGATATAACCTCTGCAGCAGGATCTTTAGAAAAAAAAAAAAAGAAGTACATCTGAAAATGTTTTCCTTTGTACTGTTGGGTTTTTTATGTTCCTAGGGACCAGCTACACGGATCTGGGAATTATATGATAAACTTTGGATTTATGCCGTCAGTTCCTATGTGTCTTATTTTTTACTTGCTTAGATTCTGATCTCACTGCTACTTTTCATAGTATATTTTAAAAAATCCACTTACACACACATGGGTTTGATATATATCATACCCTAAGGACAACAGTACGACCATGAGATTACATTTCAACAATTAAAAGGAAGGAAGAAAGGAATTAAATTATTACCACATTTTAATTTTTCTCTTGGTGAACTTCATATATTGGCTATACAGTGCTCTTCCAAAGTATAACAGGTATCTATTATCTATTTGTGCCAAAACAGACCTGAAGTTGTGTGGTCTGGTATTCTCCCAGACTGTACATCAAAATGTGACCTAAATCAAAGAGAATGGTGGAGTTGGTTCAAGACCTACCAAAGATCTTTGAAGCAGGCAGAGAGCAGACATGTTGCTCTTCAGAAGAAGGGAAAAATTATATTGAAAATTAAAACCTATTTAGAAAAGTGGTTTTTCTTCATATAATTTGTTTGATTCCTAAAGATTCTTAAAGGACCAGAAGCTCTCCTGATTCCTTAAGGAATAGGTGTGATGCAGTCAAGCCAGGCACAAAACTCCAAACTGCTATGACTTTTGTTGTATTAACAGAATAAACACAATAGTATTTAACACAAAAATTCTGTAAACACATCACTTCCGTGATACTTTGTGCTGTGAGAAGCACGCACATGAATTTACTGTTCATTCTATGAAAAAAGTAACCATTTATTTTAGATTATACACAACTTGTTGGCATCTGTTTACTAAATACTAGGAAAGATTGCTGTGAGTTGCTAGATCATGTTCTAGCTCCTGGTTCTGTTCTTTTAAGATGCAATGGTAAGCAAACACTAGGAACAGGCTCTTGATTCAAAAAGGACAAGTTCAATTCCTGCAAAAGGCTGACAGAATGTAGCCAAAAGTCTGTACATATGCAACCTGCAGAACAAGCTGTCTCCAGAAAGGTCAGTTCCCTGTGGTCTCCTCGCAAGCCCCAATGGGAGGATGGGTTCATGCTCTTCTCTTAGTGGTTTGTGTTTTTAAATATATGTAAGCAGTTATTTCTCCAAGTATTTTGAGGAATACATTTTGATTCATGAAATATGTGCTGAATACAGATATCTTTTTGTTCAGACTTAACCAAATGTAGGGACCAGGAGCTGATTTTTTTTTTTTTGACTGCCTAATGCCATGTTCTAAAATATTTCAGTTAAATGCAAGAAAATTCTCTTGTAATTAATTCTGAGATATTTTGGACATACATATAATTTTGGGGAAAAAAAATTTATAGCTCCTATCATAAACAAACAATGATGCTGTCCCAGGAAAAATATATTTCACTCTCATGGGCTTTCATTGAATAAAGAGATTTTGAACTGAGCTCCTTAAAATATCAATGCTCTATATTACTCCCCAGATACAGATATAAATCTTTATAATAGTGCACTTTACAAGCAGCACTCCTGAGTCTTTTTTTGATTGGTAATCACAGTGTTTCCTTATTAATACAGTAAAAAATGTAAAAGGCATAAACAGATTGCAATCTATCTGTTCTTTCTGTATGGAGATGCATCAGCTTCTGCTTTAAGTAGTCCTAATGTTTCAGCCATCATACTTTTTATGGGTTTATATGGGAAGGAAATTGTACCAGAAAACTGAATTCAATGACAGCCGTTCTGTGAATAAATCCAGTTATCTTTGGTATCCTGAATGTAATAAAAATGTACAAAAGTTAAATTTCTGCATCATCACAGAGTTATGTTGACTGTTTTTAATGTCAGTAGGGAAACAGATTTCCAACCAACAGGTTTTTTCCCCCAAATACTGCCTAATTTCAGGTTATGTTTTCATTAAAACAGTGTCTAAGAGACACTGTATGCTTACTAATCCTGATACTAAAATATCTGATAAAAATGTAAAAATATTCAGGAATAAAAACTAATTTACGCTTTGGATAAAATGTAACAGTCCAGATACTCTTAATACTTTTAAGCCTCATAATTTTCCTATACCCTTGTGCCATGACTTATGAAATTTCTGATGACCAAACTGCTTCCCTCTCCAGTTACAGAGGCAATATTTCTTTCTCACACCTTGATTAATGTTATGTTTGTGTTTGGTAGGGAGCTGTGAATATGTAGGCTTCCATAACTTGGCATGAATTCTGGTAAGCCCACGTCCTTCCCACTAGCAACTTGTGTTTCTGGAAGAATTCAGCCACATTCCTTACCTTTGTTTTGTATGCCCAGACAACATTTTTAGGAAGCCTTGTCTTTTCCTTTGGGAAGGCAAAGCAACAGGGTTGTTCTTTTTTGTTTTGTTTTGTTTTGTTTGGGTTTTGTGGTTGGTTTTTTGTTTTTGTTTTTGGGTTTTTTTGGTAGGTTTTTTGTTGTTGTGGAAGGTGAAGGACTAGGATTTTTTCCTTACACTGTCTGTTGTATGCTGAGGCAAATGTTTTGAAAATCCAAGAGTTGTGTGTCTTTAGAGCAAAGCATGATTTTGGCAGTGTTGGGTGTTGATATAATTCCCATTTCAGAATATTATTTTGGCTTTATTGCTATTTGCTGTTTGCCAGCTGTCATTACCTGTTAGAGTCACCTACAATGAAGACAAATAGGAAGCGAGCCTGTTTCTTAGACTCAAGGCAGAGTTAAAGCAAAGCCTGAATGCACCAACACTATTTGTCACTGTCAGTAAGACCTTTCCAAAGTGCTGGTGAAGCCTGAGCATCTCTGGAACAGCTCAGGCACTGGTCTACAGGTGCCATGCAGATGTTGAACCCACCTTATTCTACCAAGTATTTGTACAGCAGGGCATGCTAACCTTCTGGAACATGAGCAACCAATGCAATACAGACTTCCTGAACTACAGCTTATGGCTTTAGGAGCACCTTCTCTGGGTTTTCACTGAATATCCCCCAGTTATCCCAACAACATTCCTCTGAGGTCATTACGTGAATCTGTACGTAACCTTTGAGGGGATGAGTGGTGAAGTCAATAGCAAAGACAAATTCTGCAGTTCTGTATTAGGCTTCCATGGAATTATAATTACTCCACAAAGACTGTGTTTACAGCTTAGGTGTATAATTTCCAGGGTAACACTGGGAACTTCCTTGCTACTTAGTCTTAGGGATACTGATATATACTTAATAGGGATGTTGTTGCCATGTCACAGGACATTTCATAAGAATGCCATGGAAACACAGTTTGGTTGAAGAATCTATACAGCACTACAAAAGCTGGCTGGATGACTACATGCAGGTCATCAAAAAAAGGATTTCCTGTCAAAATGCAAATTTATGTTAATTAATATTTTGTAGGGATCTTGTTACTTTTTGGTGTATTTCAGTGTGATACAATATGAATCTTATGGGAAATATATATTTGCAATATTTTCAGGTTATATGAAGCTAGATAGACAGCAAAGGGTGCTGAAAAATGGGATTAATATTCAAAATTATTTTGACAAGTTGTAGATACAGCCTGAAAAATGGATGAAAAATCAAATGATACAGGAAAGCAGGTATATCAGGTAACCAAACATAGGGCAGGAAATTTGATTAGGATCAGGTTTTCAGAATTAGTTTTGGGGTTAGTGTGGATCATAAATCATGAGCATGTGGAAGAGATAAGATTAGTGATGGGATTTATAAACAGTAAGGCAGTCTGTCATGCAGGAGAAATGCTTGTACTCTGATCAGAAATGGTAAAACCTAGCTTGATTGCTAGGTCTATTTTTTGAGACTTCCAAATAAGAGCTGTATCATACAGAAGGAGTTCAGAAAAGGAATGTGGAAATGGTGAAAGTTCTGGAAAAGTGTCTTCCATGAAGTACTGCAATACCATTTGTAGAGTTTGGTGATGACACACAGCTGGAGAGAAAACTAAGGCACTGAGATGTGGGGTTTTCTGGTTCTGTGTAGAAAATTCATACCTGCAGTACTGTTTGCAGGTTGGAGCAATCTCGTGGAGAAGCAGCTCTTTGCAGTCAACCGTGAGTTGGTCACAGAGGGTAGTAAATATGTAACTCTAAATCTTCCCAAAGTGCAACACATCAATGTCCTGATTAACAGACACAACTCTTAAACTCTGTGGTGTATCATTACTAAGCATTAAGCATTACTTATAGAGTTTCTTGGTTGGCTCTGGCACCCTATATATATACAAATCAAGATATTTTTGTCTGACTCTATGTCTCTGCAAAATAATCAAATCAACATTGGAACTTTTAGAAACTATGATGTCTGCTTATTCCAAGTAATGCTTATTCCAATACTGAATGTCTCATCCTGGTAATTGCCCAGAAAGGTCTGTTGGTGCAATGTGTCTGGGGAATAATGTGTACAGTAGAAAGGGGCTGTGCTGAAGACTCATGATGGCAAAAAAAGTGACACATTAATTGGCTGGGGTGGACTGTAACACAGCGGAACATAATAGAAAAATGGGGAGAGTACAATGTTGCAGAAGTCTTCAAAATAAATTTAACCACAGAAGTAATCATGTTCCTCCTTTTTGCCTAAAGTGGAAGAAGTGTATCTAGATGATTCCAAATTATGTTTAATCGATTTTTAAAAATCTCCCATCCTTGCTGAAGTTTTCACATAGTTTCCAGTTTCCAGAGCTATATAACTTTGTTTTATGCACACATATACATACACACACAGAGAGAAATTTTCTGCTGAAAAATAAATCAATTGCCAAATGCTTCCTCTCATGACTTCAGTGATTCCTTCATTACCACACCCGAATGTGAAGGTTAGGGTTTATCATACATTTCTTTCTAATTATACCCATTTTCTAAACATCTTACTACTGTTCCTGCTGCTCTTCTCTTCAGTCTCTTCAATTTGTCTACATCTTTCATAAAGTATGACACTGAGAGCTGACACAGAAGTACCGCTGAGCTTGCTAGCAATGAGGAGAGTGAGACAATTTCTTCCCATGTCTTACACAGGATGTTCTGGTTAACACATGTCAGAATGACATCTGTCATTTCTTTTTGTAACAGCGTTACACCATAGGCTGGGAATTAGTTACTCTGCTGTCTTCCACCACACCAGGCCCTTGTCTATGCCACTGGCTCCTGACTAATTAAGCATGAGTGCATCCTTGCCTTTTGGGATTTTTTATTTTTTCCTCTATGGATCCTGTACTTTCCACCTTCCTGCACTGGGTTTTGTTCTGTTGACTTAAGAACCATGTTAGTATGGCTAGGGAAAGATCTCAGGCTCAACCAGACCAAGCAAAATGTCAGTATTTCAGAGATATTGCATGTTAGCAGCTAATGAGCTGGGAATAGCACTATCTCCTGATGGTGGATATGGACTCATTCTTGCGATCCTGGGTCATGTCAAGGACTGAACTCTGCGCTTTGCTGTTTTTTTCCCTTGAATTATCTGTGTACAGTAGCAGCTATGACAGCAGACACAGGGCTGTCTCAGGAACCAGAGTGATTGTGAAAGCTGGTGTTAGCGTGTAGCATGAAAGATAGTGGTGAGCCCTGTCAAAACTAAAGATCAGACTGGGCCCCTGTACCTGTTACTTTGCATGAAAAAAGGAACAAATCCTAGGGCTTTTTTCCAAAGGACTGTAAGCATTGCAATCCTAGATAAAAGAGGAAATATTCCACTGTTTAGTCACATTTAGTCTAGGTTTCCATAAATCCCTGATCATGGGTATCTTTACAAATTGCACTGTATGGAGAACTAAGCTGCCCTTGAATATTAATAACCCAGACTAGCCAGATCAATTCTGTATTAAGGTCATGTCGCTCACTGCCTGCCTGGTGATGTCGGGGCAGTTCCAACAGTCTTTAAAGTACCACATTATTTAAGGCCACAAATGTTAATTAAAATCTTTGGTTCCATTGATGCACATGTTCAGAAATTACTTGGAGTTGTCTAAAATGCTGGGCTTTTGTCTAAAATGGGAATATCAGTGGAAACTCATAGGTGCCAAAGGCTTTGCATGTTCTGCCCCCAGCTCTGGAGCATGGTGCCAGCTGAGATTCAGAATGTTAATTCCATAAATGCCTTCAAGTTAAGACTACAGGCATGTTTGTTTAATCTGGCTTTTCCTGAACAATAGCTTTGTCTCTGGGTGCATTCTCTAAAGTGCTCTGAGATTTTTTTTTGTATGTGTGTGGTTTTTTTTAACATGAAGAGCACCACATACGTAAATGTATAAAATGTGCTATGTATTTTTAATGTGCAGTGATACATTTCTCTTCATCACCCTATACAAAAAAGGAAACTTACATTCATTTGATTCCAAGAACTCAAAGACTTTTTTTATACTAGCAGTGAAGTTAAAAAAATCAGCCCCTTCTAAACTTGTATATTACATAAATAATGAACATTAATGCAGTTTCAAAAATGGTAGCAATCATTTCTCAAATGTATTGTTATTTTAATACTCACAAGAGATTACTTTGATTTTCTGAATAATATCTAGGTTTACAGCGGGAACTGCACAGCCTATGTGAGTAATATGAGACCTAATTATGTTATACCCTGAAATCAATAAATATGTGCTCTTAAAAGTGAGTTATTGATGCCATTTGAGCAAAATCACCTTACCTAGGCTCATGATGCAAACTTGGACACGCCAAGTTTGGTTGGAGGAAAAACCAAACCCTTCAGAGCAAAGCTGCTACTTTGCTGTTGTTTATCTCCCTCTCACCTTCACCTTCAACCCTCCCCCATCTCTCCTGCTTGCCTTCACCTGGCTGCCTTTGCTCATTTGCAAATCTCAATTGAACACTTTTTTTTTTTTTAATTTGCAAGAAGAAATGCAAATTGCTAAAATGCAAATGCTGGTAGTGACAAGAAGCTATATGCAAAAATAAGATATAGGACTTTGATATAGAACCAATTGTGTCTGTAGGAATGACAAATGATACTCATATAGTTAAAATGATGCATTTATTTTGCCACGACTCTCCATGTGGACATTCTTACTCAGAAATAAACAATTTTTGTTTCCAGTTTAGATAAACTGCTTTCAAAGCAACAGAAGCTGAAATGGATAAACCCATTCATTTTACTCACATGCATATATACATTCACATCCTTATGGAGGAAAAAAGGGGTTATATTGTCCAGCTACAGTGGTTTAAATTCCCACATTACTATATATTGTTATAATTTCTGATATAGGCAGGCTCTTATGCTCCATATGGCTTCCATATGCACAAACCCTTGGTTACTGAAGATGGATGAAAGCCATATTGTTTTTTAATGCATGTGCTGAGGAAAAAGAGCTATCACTAACCTGTGAACTGATTATACCTGGTATACTTAAACTGATGTTAAAGCATAACTGTAGTTGCATAAAGCTATGCCTGTAGCAGAAATCTTTGGTAGGATACAAAGGACAATTAAAAGCATGTTATAATTTTTCAAAAGGGATTTCCATTACTGGCAGAAGTTTATAAAGATATTTTTGCTGGAAGGGAAATGTTTTTGCTGATGTATCTAATTTTATGGAAGGAGATGGCAAAAGCTGTGCTAGAAGTGTCCTGTTGGTGGTAAAATGGCAGTCACAGTAGGACTGGTTACTGATAGAGCTCCCCCAACAAACCCTTCCTAGTGTAGATCAGACCTTGGGGTCCATTTCAAAAGGTGTTATGTAAATGGGATGTTATAACCATTGTGACAGCAGAGAAACAAAGACTGTTCCCTGAGGGGGAAGGAATATGCAAAACTGGCTGGGGACAGTCCAACAGTTTGGGGCCAGGCTGTCTTCCTCTGCAAGGATCTGGGTGAAAGAGCCAGCAGGCAAAAGTGGCTTCATTTGGCATGGCAGGGCCACAAACCCCTCTGAGCTGAGGGCTAAGTCCAGGGGCATCTGGGAGTTTTGGGAGTATGGGTGGCTCATGTCACAGAATTCAAGCCCTATTTTGGGCCCCTGATTGGTTTTACTGAGACTACTTTAGCATGAAGTGGAAAAGTTGCTGCAGTGGGGAGAATGCAAGTGTTGGAGGAGAGGTGCAAAGTCCCTGTGCAAGCACTCCCTGCTGTCCTGCACGGAGGGGGGATGAGCAAAAACATGCTCATCCTCCCTCCGTGTTCCAAGTTCACATGTTCCAAGTGTCAGAGGTACTTTCACATAGCACCCAGAATTTCATGGTTCATTTCCCATGGTTCTGGATGTGTGTCTTTGGAGAGGTCATAGGCAGAGGTCCGCTGAGCTTATTTGTTCATACATTTACAGAGCTATGGTCAAAATACTGAACCAGGATGAAGAATAAAGCTGTATGTAACCTTGGGTACAGCAGTCAATAGTCTCTGCTTTCATTCCGCTCCCTCCTGCTCCTGTGCACCCTTAGACATTGACTGGGTCGTGAATTCAAGTCCATGCTGGGCAAATCACTGTCAGCATGTAGTACAGCCTGAGTCCAACAGAAGTGCTCTTGATCTATCAGCAACATGAAAGAAATATTACACCCCAGTGGCAGCAAGCAGGGGAAAAAACAAATAAAATGTTATTATAATATTTCCTGTGAAGGAAGTTGGGATAATATTGTGGCTGGTAGCTGACCAGCTGCTTTCATTTAATATTTTTCTAATTTTAGTCAGTGTTGGTCAAACAAACACAGCTTTCAGGGGATTTCCTTCAGTGTTAACAGACTGTCGTGTAGTTAGTTGAACAGAAGCTCTGCAGTGTGAGGTATGATCAAGAAACGTGCCCTTTTTAAAAATAGTGCTGCATTGATACAATTAGCTGCTTGAGGGGGCCAGATTTTCCAAACCTGGGATCTGGATTGCACTGTTCATTGGCTTAACCCTGCTGCAATTGCACATCGCTGGGGGACTGGATTTGGATGGGCCAGACCTGCTCATGGTGGTGCAAAGCATTAAGGAAAATGGAGAAATTCTGTATTACAGTCTGGCCTGGGTAGCTCAACTCCTGGAAACAGCAGCTGTAGCTGGAGGTGTGAATGTACTCCCTTGCACCTGCAAAAAGGAAGTCTGGGACTCAGCCCTCTAAAATTATTCCTAGGTACAGAATGGGCTCTTTTTAGGGCGAAAAATAAAATTCGCTGGCTGGCTGGTAGCTGAGAGTCATAGACAGTCTGCCACTGTGTACTCGGTGCCCAATGTGCTGCTTATTCTAAGTTGAGCTGCTAAATTGCTCAGTGTTAATAATTTGTTGTTTGTTGCAGTGGTGGAGCTGCCTGCCTGCTCCTGGGGCTATGGCCATTTAACCATTCCCTTCCCGAGAGGTGTTACCCTCCATCCTCGCCTTGACCCTCTTTTTTTGCTGCCAGGTTGCAAGACCTCTACATTGCATGTCTTTTGCTTTGCAAGAGCTTTTCAGGATGTGTTGAATGCTTGCATGACTCAGAGAGCTGGCTTCCACTTGAGATCCCTAAAATCCATAACATTAGGATTCAGAGCGACATGCTTCTCTAACATTCACAACCAAAATGTCATGGCCATGTGGCTCCTGCATTCAGCAGAATTATGGTTTGCTACAGATGTTTATGAGTGCATGGGCACAGTTAGAAAGTTTGCTGTCCAGTCTCCATTCTGCATGAAGGGATTTGAAGAAAAACCCAGGCACCAGATCCATTTTAGAAACTGTAAAAGCTGTTTTGGGGTATTCAGGAGTCCTGACTAAATTCACCCGAGTGTTAACAAATTGTGTTTATGTGTTAAAGGGAGAGGAAACAGCTAGAAACATATGCCATCTTGTATCTGTTTCACATAGTAATATTATAATCAGAAACTCTCTGTCATCTTAGCTTTCTGATATTTATGCTCCATCAGTATGTCCATAACACACTGGTTCAATTGAGAATTTAAGTGATATTTTCATTTTGATTATTAGTTGGTAATGAAAACACAGTCTGATATCTCAAAATCAAACTGTGAAGGCCTTTGCTGAAGACTTCAATGGTGAAACTGCAGCTCTCTGAAAACAGCTCTCTGAGACAACAGATATGCTTGCAAATAGTACAAAGGAAGAGAAGAAAGATGGAATAGTGAATTACCAGAAGCAAGGACCAGGAAGAAGAACAGTTTTCTTGCTACAAACATCTGTGTTAGAATGACAGAGTGCATATATCCAAAGAAGACATGGCAAGGTAGTCTTAATGAAGGCGTTCTGAGGCTGGCAATAGTCTTCTTATTCCCAACACTTTGTTAAAAACAAAGACTTTCTAAAATATGTAGCCACAGGCAGAATTCAGTCCTGTTGACCTGTGTTAAATTTTTAAAAGTTTTATAAGGCTATTCTTCAGCAAAACAATCAAGACATATGAAAAAACCCCAGCATTTTGAAATTACAGGAAATGATAGACTTTTCAGAATATGTTCACAAATATTTACTCTTCATTTATTCTTTTGCTAGTGTTGCAAGCAAAGCTATCTGTAACTAGCAGTGGATTCAGAGAAATAGAAAAAGAATTGTGCATTAGTGAATACTACAACGAAAACATGAAACAGCGGAAATGTCATGGGGGACATCTGCCATTAGTTCAAAAAAGAAGAGCAGACATTCTTCTGGTAGCCAAAACCAGGATTATAGTCACAGCGTTAAGCAGACCACAACACCTTTTTTGGTGCTGTATTTCTGATGGCACTTTAATCTGGTGTTCTGTCTCTAATCACTATCTATAGACCTTGCCCAGATGCCACCTATTTGTACAGGGTGTGCCATGCTTTTTGACCAGCTTTGCCCATTGAAAATGGCAGGATTCACCCTCTAAAGGACTTGGTCTTAATTTTCCATCCTCATTTAAAAGAACCTTATACTTGCCATATTAAAATTTAAAATTGTGTTTATTGAGACATATGGGTATTTACTATGTGCAAATGTTATGTTTACTTTGAGATGTTTTCATATGTGCATATTTCTGTTAGTGATAATATTATTATGGTAATTCCTACATAAATGTGTATAGTATGTATTTTGAGTATCTCTGAAAGTATTTATTAGTTGTCTTGTTGCTAATCACTTTCAGATTGCAAAATATTGGATAGTGGGCTAAATAGTTCACATGCATGTTGATTTCCCTTACCTTTTAAGGAATATTTCAGGCAATATAAGGTCTGTAACTTGTTCTGACAAGCCACATTTGGTTCAGTTTATTGAGAACTTTTATGAAAAGAGATCTGAGGAAGATCATTGTCAAACTCTTGGAAAATATTTCATTGAGGGGCAGGAGGGAACATTGCGGTTTATAGAAGTGAGGACAGAGTCTGACCTACAGATACAAGGAGATGATTAGAAAACAAGAACAGTTTGGAAACCTTATATTCACAGATGCTTTTAGTCTTAGTGTGCCATTCAATTAAGCATTCTCCAAGAATGTATTGCAATGCTTTCTCATAGCTTCTCATTAAAAAGCTAGTTCCTTGAAATGATACTAGGAAAAATCTGTGGCCACCAAAATAATCCCCTTATTATTACATGCTCATGACCATGCTATTACTAGCTCTGAGGTGGCAAAGTTAAGGGAAGACCAAACACTGTCCCCTGATGTGCTTGAGAGTTTTGATTCTCACTTCAGCAAGGCTCTGATTGGGTAGACTTTAACATAGCTACTGCAAAACTACCTGGACCTAACACTCCCTAAAATTGCCTGAAACTCATGGGTACAGTGGTAATGTGATATAACTAAAGGGCACATCTACACCACTATCTTAGTTCAGATAAAAATTTTGGGCTTGAGTGGCAAAAAAGTGATCCCTGCTTTTGGAATCTCCATGGCATAGAGGACCGTGGTTACACAGAGCCTCCTCATAGATGTGCAAGCATGATCCAGGAGATTATGAAAAAAGTAAAGAAGAAAGTCACATTAATTATTGTTGTGATTCTTGGTATGCTGGTTGAATTACTTCAAGATAAATTGGGCTCAGTGTTGAGAAGCAAATTCTGTGATATGTTTGTGTACTTACCAGAATAGTGGAATACACTCAAACACAGTTTTGCAATAACCCACTTCATCAGTGCATTCTCACCACAACAGCAGCCGGTCAGCTTTATATCAAATGATTTATAAGGCAACTACCCTACTTTAATTATAGTGATAATCATGCTTTATCAGATGTATTTTAGTGTCCCGAGAAAAAAAAATCTTATTATGAACATATTACCTTAAACACTATATAAATGGTTTGTCTTTTGAATATCATTTAGATATCCATCAGGTAGGTAAAGCTTGGAATCTTCACCAAAAAAAAAAAAAAACCAGGATCAATGTAAAAATTGCATCAGAAAGGAAGAGAGAAAATAATATATTTATTACATTACAAATTCTTTTTGTTTTGAACACTATATAAATCTTGTAATGGCAAGTCTTATATTTCTGTGAATTTAGCAGATGGAGGAAGAATGTATGAAGAGCTCCAAGTCAACTGACAGAATAATTTACATGAAATCTTCCCCTCTGAAAACAAAAGGATTCCGAAGCAGTAAGAATCATAGCAGACACTGAATTGGAAAGGACCCACAAGGATCTTCAAGTCCAATTCTTAAATAAATGGCCCATTCAGGGATAGAACCCACAACCTTGGCATTATTAGCACCATGCTCTAACCAGCTAAGCTGATCTCAGGGTCAAGCACAGCTAGAAAACCCTCCCCTTGATAAAATGAGGTTGTATGATTTGCAGTTTTGTGGGAGAGGGATTTTCTTAATATGTTTCCTTGTTGAAAAAAAGGGACCTCAGCAAGATTTATGGGTTTAAACATGTCATGTTTTTATCATGAGCACCGAGTTTTCTAAGTGGGTGAGTACTGTTAAACACACCAGAATGTGTCACAGCAGCGTGGGGCTGTAAAGGCAGGCCAGTGACTCAAAATGTTTTAAATAGTTTCAAAATTTATTAGGGATGAATGCTCCTGAGCACCTCATGTTTTCATACTTTTACTCTTGCTTAGGTGTTTAGTGGCTGCCTGGAGACAGATAACCTCTGCGGTTATCTGGTTAGCTCTTAACACCTAATTATCACTTCATCCAAAGCTTTGGGCTGGGTGGTTGAGAATCAGTATGTTTAAAAGTGTCTAAACAAAGGATTTTTAAAAACATATTCTTTTACAGGAATTAAATGAATTATTCCCATAACATGAATCTCCTCAATAGATATGGGAGGAAAATTAAGCAATGGCCCAGGGCTTTGTGGGGAAAGGCTGGTTCAGCTAGGCAAGGGGTAAAAAAACCTGCTCTGATTTTTCCTCATGTGTTCCCCATTTTTCCCCAAAGATACCTTTGGTGGTCTAATACAATATAGAAAAGAAAAGCGTGAACCAAGTAAGAAGATTCCTCCTTGGCAACAACCAGTACTAGTTAAAGAACTAAGCAAAACAGCTTCCATTATAGCATTTCAAATGCATGGATAAGTGTAAACACACCTTATTTTTAGCACAGGAACTGGAATGCCTGTGGTCTAATTTGTGTCTTAACATTTGCTTCTCTAGTGACCAGATTCAAGGAAAGGGACCTGCTCCTGGTTAGAAGTTTCTTTAAATGGGTTTCTGGCAAATACATTACTGTTAAGCCTGAACTTGAAGAATCATATTCTCTTTTACTTTGTCCCCACAAGCTCTTGTCTCTTAGCCCATCTCAAAAGCATTTGCAAAACTTTCAGTGAACACACAATAGTCACCTGCTTTCATGTGGTTTGCAGTTCCTGACTATATACAGCATTCATATAAAGCCTTCTAAAGGCATCAGCAGGCTTTCTGTCTGGAGATGAAGATCGAGAGAAAGAAAAAGTGTAGGAATCAGGACAATCTTTGGAGGAGGAACCCTGCTTAAACCTGGTGACTGGGGAGCAAGATGGGACATGGTCCACCTTTCAGAAGTTACAGGTTGCTGGCTATTCTGTAGCACTTGTCTCTTACAACGACAGAAGGATTTTTGTGTCCTTTAGCCTTGTGTGCTTGCCTAGACTGGTAAATATATCCTTCAACATCTTCTAGATACAGGCACTACTTTGTTCAAAAGGCAGAAGCCTGGAAAGAAGTGTTGAGAAACAAACTAATCAGCATGAGACAGCCATGAATGAGTATTCCATATAATTACTATACCTTTAATCTCATTCATTAATTTGTTCAATGACTATTTCCATTTTTCAACTGTCACATCACCTTCAAGATTTTGAGCCCTGTCTTCCAGTCTTTTTGTTTCCCTGAAGACTTTCAGTAATGCCACATCTTCCTGAGGACCTTGCTGATCCTCTCTGTGGTTAAGTTTGTAACCTTTCTAAAGAATGTTTTATTTATGGATGTGCACTCAGCTGGTGAGGGGGAACATTTGTGTACAATTGTGTATGCATGCACTGCCATGGAAAAGTAAACAAAGCTGATAATTTCTAGAACTATGTGGGGAATGTCAAGGGCATAAATATCAGCATGTTTCATGAAATTCATGTACGGACAGGCATTCTGAATCAGATCATACATACTGTTTCCTCTCATGCCTTATCTGTTGGCTGTAGGTGAAGGAAACTGTCTTGTAAGTATCTGTAAAATAATCTGCTCAAATGGAAATTTTTTTCCTGTCATCAATATATAGAAGTTGTTTTTCTCTCATTCTTAGAATTGTGTATAGAAGTGAGAAGCCTTCTTGCATTAAGAAATATGTTTTTCCTTTCACAAGCTGCACCAAATTTTCATATAAAATATCTCATGACAATGAGTTTCACTGAGTAACAGACTTTTGCATTTTGGCGTGGTGTGAGCTAGAAGTCCAGAATCATTGACATGACTACAGATCTCATTTAAAATTTACAAAAAAAAAAAAAAAAAAATCTCAGCAGACATCTCTTGAATTTACTGGTGCTTGGCTGTGATGTACCCAAGGAGAAAATTTGTTTATTTCTATATTCATGATTTTCAGTGTCTGAGAGAAAGAAAGCCAGGCCTCATACCGATAGGTTCATTCTGGGGTGGTGACTTCCTTGGTACTGATATGTAGCCCCAGTCAGAACTTCCCTTTCCACCTGATTTAGTTTTGGTTTTAAGTCATTAAAACAGGAGAAACTAAGTTCAAATATATCACAGTGGTTTCTACATGGTGAACATACAAATGCTGAAGGCATCTGCTGCTCCAGGAATATGATGGTTCTGCACAGACCCAAATAATGTGAAGAACAGGAGCGACTGCAGTACTCACAGCCCAACATTTCATTCAGTACAATTCTGAAGATGACTAGGAAAGGAAGAAAATATGTGCTCAGGCTTAGTTCAAGAATATATCATGTTCCTTATGAAATAAGTGTCCCAGGGAAAAAGAAGAAGTATCATTCAGTAAAAGAGTATTTACTTTCACTCTAACTCATAGGAGGAAGTGTACAACCACTGTGCAAAATGCTATAGTGTGTTTTGGTGTAGGAAATATTGCTGACAAGCAGCTTTAAAGGAAATTTTAAGGTTTTAATTAAATCTCTATATTGTTTTTACTCTGAAACTAAATATTTATTTTTAAAGAGAAATAGATTTTTAAAGGAAACCTCCCTCAGTGTTGCTATCTTTTCTACAAATATCTTCTGAGAGGTGTTCCTTACAGAGAATAAATGGATCTGTTTGGTCTCAGCATTCTGGTTTTTTCTGGTCTAGTGTGACAAATTGAATAATCAGGGATGGCAACACATCTGATTGTATTGTTGCACTAGTCAGAAGCTTGTGCTTGCTGGTACATGCTATCTGCCTGTACCAAAAAGGAAAAGGTTCCCTGTGGGAAGTCATATGCTTTCAAGGCCTGCTGGAACTCAGCAACTGAATTGAGAGACAGGGTCACATTTCACACCTAATACATGAAGCCTGATCCTGAAATGCCTCTTACAGAAGAACGTCCTAGACTCCCAGGAAAGAACTATGGGAAGAGAATTTATAAATAAGAAGTTCAAATCTTATGTGGAAGCAAAGTCCCAAGAGGCTAACTGCTGTATGCCCCTTATTCAGCAAAACAATTAATTCAAATAACATATGATAAGTTGTAGCCAGAAATACTCAGGCAGTTTTCTAGGCAAATCATAGTAAACTTGTATTCCAAGAACACCACAATCTAATGCATATCATGGTAAAATAAAGAGTATTGAGGGACTTGGAAATGTCTTCATCTCATTGTGGTATATTTAAAGTAGGCAAACAGCTGATATTCTTCCATGCATTTATTAGTATTCATGGAAAGTTGCATGAGCAAACAACGAAAGTTAAGCTTATTCTGAAATTTACAAGGGTCTGTTATTTATGTCTTTTAAAGTGACATTGAAATGATACATTAATTGATGGAAGAAAAAAAAAAGAAAACTTACCGGCTATTATATTAATCTTAGTTAACAGAAGAACTGAAAAGAACAATATCTCATACATTCTTTACTTCAACAATTAAAGCACAGCTAATTTTTTGTAAGTTCAGAGAGAGGTACCTCAGGCTTAGTGAATAGACTTAGAGTAGTCTTAAGGGGCTGCAAAAGTAGGCAAGAGGTCATTTTCCCCATAGACTTTTTTTATCTATTTGTCAGAGTAAACTCTCTAAACCTAAAGCCTCGGCAGACTTCTTGTTTTTTAAAGCAGCTATTGTTCTGACAGTCTCTTCGCTTTTGCTTTATTCTTTTTCTTTCAGCAGACCTATGCACCAGAAACTGAAATGCAATGCGAGTTTTGTCAAATCTACATCAAAATAAAGTTCCAAAGCAGTATTTAACAGGAAATGGAAAGAAAGCAATCTCCTTTGCCACACTAGCTTGATGCTTAGTTGTCAGATTTCTCGCATTTGTGATTTCTCCCTTTGATCACTTTAATAACAATTCCTTAGACTATTAAAACGGGAAGTCAGAAACATGTTAGTTTCTGGAACATTCTACTTTTCACCATTTATGCTGTCTGTGTAATTTTTGTGATTTGCTCACTTTGGACCCTGAGCAGAGGTTAATTTCACGACTCTCTTGCCCCTAGGTTTTGCCAGTGTAAACCTGCCAAGACTCGTTTGTAAGGAGGTTAGTAATGTGTGATTGATAGGCTTTGACAAAATCTACTTTTGGGCCAAGTGCCTTTGGTGAGGCAGAGTGGGTGTAGTCAGTAGGATTTTTCTGTGTTGCTGCTAGCAGTACCAGAAAAAAGTACAGAACAGGTAAGACTGGCACAACATGGATACATTTGGCCCTTGCTGTATTTCTAGTTCTGCTTTCTAGTTTTCTTTTAGAACAAAACCCCTCCTGTGTGAGAGGTTCTCCTAAAGGAAAGTGCCTAAATTAGTTTTCAATCTGACCTGAAAGCAGAGTGCTGGGTAAATGGTCTTTTTGATTTTTTTTCTCTAGCACTTAGAACACTTCCAGATGAACAGATAACCACTGCTGTTTGTATCCCTCTTTTAAGAATAACCAACAGTAAATGTTGACGCAAAATAACAAAGGTGAAAATGTTATCTCCTAACCCACAAAAACCTGAATTGTCTGATCAGGACAAGGAACATGGGAATAACTCGGAAATGTTTGTCTTTCCACCTCTCTTTCAACACCTGTGGAGTTGTTTGCATAAGGTATTTTACATGGTGCTATATTTTGGGCTGCTGTTTGACACCATTTACAAAGCAATCTGTGTTTTAACATTAAAGTCTCTGAATTGCTAATATCTTTAAAGCAAGCTCCACTCATTTTCTTTGCTTGCTTTTTATGGAAGCAATAAGTTTAGTGCTTGTAAAGGTGGGGGATGTGCAGTGGTAGCTAAAGCCATCTATTCTGAGAGCCATCATCAAGTAAACTCCTCTGTGCAGCAGTGCCAAGGCAATACAGCTTAACTGGCAGCCTTTTTGTTATTTGTTCCTAGACTGCTCCTTAGCAGAGGATGACAATATGCTTGTTTCGTGATATGGGCAAATGAAGAGAAAGATGAGGCCACCAGGGTTATTTCTGTTTGGGACATAAGGCAAGGTTTGAAGCCAGACATTCAGGAAGAAATGCTAGTGCAGTGACCTGCTCAGAAAGAGAAGCTGTTTTAGAAGAGCTTTTGTGCACATTTTTTTTTTTTTCTGTTTTCTGTAAGTCTACCATTTCAGAATCATTGATACCATGTTCTGAGGGCATGGTTTGGTGAGTGTACCTGACTAGATGAAAGTATGGATCCTTTATTAGCTTGTCAAAGCATGATGCAGCTGCATCGTTTGCTCACCCATTTGCTTAACTTAAAGGTTGGTGGTTAGGCTTCTGTTGCATTGTGCTCTCCTGCTAATTATCAGTGTATCTCTTTCAGAGACAATTAGCCACCTGGTTCATTCTCCCACTGAAGTCAGGTCATCATGAGTTACATCTGCTTTCAGGACTCTTCAAGTCCGAGACATAATAAAAAGATGATGGTTATGATTATAAAAATCATGCAGGGTTGGGCATAAGCTGTAGAGAGCACCGAGTTCTCAAGGAGGATTGGGTTACAAAGCTGTTGCAGGGGCTTCCTTCTGCACGTCACAGAGGATGGATGTGAAAAGACAACAGATTTTGTGATGCCAGAAGTCCTTTAGCTTATGAATGGTAAAGAGAGTTTGCAAAGGTAGATGGATAAAGGCTAGGCAAAGCGAGACGTGATACTTCCCTTTGGCACTGCGGTGATACAACACAAAAGTGACAAGTAAGCGCGTCTCTGTGCATACAGCATTTGCATAAAAATAAAAGTTGTTCAGACCTGTGGGTGTTTCCTTTTTAAAAATGTGCTATATAATGTGGCATAAGATTATGTGTGATGCACATTTACTTTTATAATCCCATATGTTCCGGTAAAACTCTGTATTTTGAAGTAAGATTTTATTACAGTAGAACCTCGTTAATTCTTGCTAATGACTGGGAGACCCTTTGCAAATTACTGAATTTTGTATACAATCAAATGCCATTTAATGTATTGTGTTGCTAGATGTTCTTCTACATCCTGGGGAAGACGAGCTGTGGAGAACCCTGCCGTTTGTGCCTCAGCTATATTCACTGTGGAGAAGGGGGGTACAAAGTCATTGTAGTGGGTTTAGCTCCAGGTTTTTGTTAAAGATGTTCACATGGGGCTAGCTCTGGAGAGGATGGAGCCCTGAATGAAAAGAAAGAGCAGATGGGGACCTGAGAATGAGTAGATTAGCATAATTTACTGTTTCATCCTTTCTGTCTTGGGGTCATGGAGGGATCACAATCTGAATTTTTCTGGAGAGCACAGGTATCATATTGTCCTCTTAGGTATCAATATGGCCATTTCAGATTCAATAGGGCCACAAACTTAAATAGAGGGAAGTCCGAATCTTCCAATAAAGAGCATGCCATAGCTTTTCCTGAGAAACTGCAGCAGCACACATAGACTGAGACCACAGCGTTCACATTTACTTAGGTATACTACAGATGTGTGCATCAAATGTAGGCAAGACTTAGAGTGTTCAAAAGAACTTTTTGCATGCATAAATATACTCCTGGACATATCCACTGGGTGAGTTCTCATTGGTTGGTATGAAATTGTAGAATACCTGCTTGCATCTCTTTTACCTGCTGTATTATGGAGTAATAATAGCAACTCAACAATTAAGATAATAGAATCTAGCTCTTCATTAGACACTCGTTTTTCAACCTAATCAGATTAACTCTGCCTCAAAGAAATCAGTCCTCCTGACTCCTTGTCTCTCCCAGGACACAGATTTTTTCAGACATATTGTAATTGAAAGAAAACCCCCTTAATTTTGTTTACAATGTCTGGGTAGGAAGAGGCTAAAGGGAAAAACCTGGCGAATTAGAGGGCTCAATAAATGTGTACAGAGGGAGGCAAACTTGGGTTTATAAATGGAGGAAGTGGCAACATTTGTAGGGATGTCTAGGAAAGGGTATGCAATTATTGGGAGGTCAAGTGAACCCCCAAGAAGCAATGCAGAGGTTGTGGAGGGATGAAACTCACTCAGAGACACAGAGAAGACGGAAGCAAGGAGAAAGACGGCAGCAGTATCATGGTGCATCCATGGATGGAATGGAAAGGAGGAGGGAGATGGGAGGCATGAAGGTGAAGAGTTATGAAAGGGGAAGACAGGCATGGACGTGGGCTTATGTGAGAGGGGTACGTGGCATGACCAGATTATCGGAGAGAATTGAAGTGCTGGCGTAGGCAGGAGAGAAATAGAAGTGAGAGGAAGAGGAGGAAGATGATATGGCAATGGGGAACTGGAGCAGACTCCTAACTGTTCATCTTTAGCACTTGTCACGTTTTGAAGACATGTATTTTATAGCCAAAGTGTAACTTTTACTAGGGCAGGAAAGACTGTTAGCCAGTTTCCTCTCAAAGACTACTTTCAGCTAAACTTCTACTAACCAATCGTTTGGTCAACAGTTCTCAGACATCAAATCATCCTCCTGTGGAGACTTATTGCGTCCATAATAATCCAAGTGTTTGACATCATGAGAATTGCAAAGGAAATGGACAAACCCATCATGATCTGACACCTGAATCTTCTGTCCTGACACTGGCTACAGCTGCACCCTGGCATTTACTAGCAGTAAAAGCCCCTAGAGCTACATATGCTTGGATCTGATAGCCCACCCTTTTTCTACTGTGTTTCCCTTATCATGTTTGGTTTTGCACCCACTTTACATGAAACTTGAATGGGAATCCTCTTTCTGGTGCTCAGTGGCTGTCTAAGAACAAATCATACATGAAGTCACACAGCTTCTCTTCAAGCCTGAAAAGCATTTTTCAAGCCACAGAGAAATTACTTCCTATACAATTGCTCCCATACAAATTAGTCGAAGAGTGAATGGGAGACCCTGTGGGAGCAGGATGGCAGTGTAGAGGAGATAGATGAAAGGCACTGGATTGCCCTAATTTCCTGGCATGTAAGAAGGTAATTCACTTTGATAGCACATCACCACTGGTGGCTTTCCAACAGATGGGAAAGACTTGCTAGTTGAGGAAGTAAGTAATGTCACATGAAACATACATAATTTGCACAGAGAGAAAATGTAAGACCACTAGAGTTATTGTTTTGCTAACAATGATTCATGACAATGACACTTTGGAGAGTGCGGACCTGGGTTAGAACTACGAATAAAATGCATTTCTGCTTCAGGGATCTGGCCTTGTATATGTTTTCTTGCAAACTTTAAGGAAGCTGTTGCAAACTAATCCTACTTAGCAATTATGATTTACTTCAATTGGCTCCACTCTTCATACTATTTAAACTCAGATTTAAAGAATAATATCCACCTTGTTGCTTAACATAAACCCTGTTAAAATAACACACATTTAAAATGGCATTCTTGGCATTATGGAACAATCAAAGGGGAAGACAAAAGCTTACCATAGCATATATATATATACACATATATATATATACTTCTCAGGAAAAAAAATTGTGAGATCTTTTAATGAAGACATCAAAGAATACATCTCTTAGCTGAAAAGAAGAATGTCTCCTGACAAAAGCCAATTAAGGAGTGAATACTTTTTTTTTTATTTAGACTTGAAAAATGTATATTCTTGAAAAATGTAAAAAAAAATCCCACCACTCCATCTACCCAACCCAGTGTTCTTTTAGGGCTATGAAGCAGCTAAAGAATATAACGATATACGATGCATGGAAGCTTGATACTTCATGAAAGAAACATAAAACTGTGATTTTGCTGTTACCTAAGGCATGATATTGAAATATGTGTTCTGGAAGAGCTCTTTCTCAGCCTGCCTAGTGATTCTGGAACAAATTCTACTCCTGTTTACACCTCTGTAAATCTGGATTTACTAAATGACAGGTGGTAGCATTATCCCAAGTGTGTGCACTCCTAGCTAAGAGCAGGACTTTGCCCGACATTAAAGGCAAACTAATCATAGCTATCCCATAAGATACCCTTGTTTTTTGCATTCCTCGTCCTTTACTTGAGGCTGTCAACCTACATGCTATCAACTCCCTTTTTAAAAATCAGTGTGAGAAGTCTTTCAGCCTGGGATAGCAAAGAGTCTCTGTTGGAGGCCCTGAAGGACTGTACTGCTCTGATATTTTTCCTCTTTTGCAGTATGGATATGAATGCATTTGGATTTGATTACCTGATGGTTGTACAGAACAGAAATCCCAGGGGTGGAAGGGGTCCTGGGACAGGGTCTGAAGCAATTTATGCTGCCCTATATCTGCTGCCTTAGGACTGGTTTATTCAGTCAGGTGTCACCCATGTTTCAGATAGACATAACAAAATATGTTGAAGAAGTCAGAAAACATCAGATGTAGTTGTAAATGTTTGCCTGACTGGGATGGCTATATGCTTGAAAATTAGTAGTCAGGAGACATACAAGTGCATGCACAGAACAGAATTAATTCTAAACATATGTAATAAATGTGTGAAGGGACTACTGCAGAATGAGTGTGATTCTGGAAACAGCCAAGGGAGTGAGCACAAAACGTTCTGACCTGCTCAGGACTTAAGTCACATGAAAACAGCAGAAACATGTGCTGTCAAACTTGATTGTCCTTCAAGTCCTGCACCTTGCCTTCGTTCCTGTGTATTCACCTGGGGAAGGAGGAAGAGAGGGCTTTCCCCACACAAAGCCCAGACAGTCCTTCTGTCTACTTCAGATTATGCATTTAAGGACAGCGTTTACTGTCAACACTTATACCTGAAATATCAACATGTTCATGAGAAATCTGGTTGAACTGTTTAAGCCATGCCATTACTCCTGTGTAAATATTTGCACAATCAGGACCACAGATTCTAATTTCCTTTGAACAAATAGCGTCTTGTGCTAAAGCTGGCATATGGAGTATTTTAACTTTGATAATATAACAGTACAAAAATATCGAAAGGAAGTAGTAAAAGTTGAATGAAATGTAGAAGGAGTCAGAGGAATTCTGCTATATGCCAAACCAACTGTCTTTATATTGGTACAAGAGAGAAGTAGGTGAAGAATTTAGAGAGAACTTAAAAACAAGGCATAACTCACCATGTTGTGCAAACCACAACTGAGGAAGATCTCTGTTGTCTCGGAACCTTGTAGGTGTGGCAGGTGTGATTAGAAGGCCTGCCTGGTGGTACTGGAAACAGCACTTCAAAAAGTTTCTTCCGAGAGAGAATAATTGATGCAGGATGTTTTATATCACAGAATGGTAACTGTCTTTAAATTTTATGCTTTCTAGGCTTTAAATAAAGAATTAAACTTTATAGTGTACATTTAACTTGGAGTTCTGATGAAAACAATGGATTATGTTCCTTAGGAGCTGAAACAAACTTTTAATTTATAACATGACAGTGAAAAATAGGTTGTGTCAATGTAAGAATATTCTTTGCTGTGACAAGATAAAACTGTGGCTCATCAGAATTATGTGGATACCAATCCACATAATTTGATTTATCATTTATTTTTTCTGAAAATCTAGATTTAGGATTTGAACCAGGATATTTATTATACTATAATGTCAAAATATTGGGTGCCACTTGCATTTAACTGGAACAGACTAGTCAGGATTTAAGAAAAAATTAATTTGCCTGTGTTGTTCGAGGAAATGAGAGTGTGTAGGGAAAAGCTAGGGTCCCATCATGAAGAAATTGCATGGTAAATAGAGCTTTATTGTGTACCACAAAGAGGGAAGTTGAAGACTGTTTTCTTTTATCATTCAGAGTCATTCTGGAAAATGGATGGTAAAAACTTCAAAGTCAAGTGCTTATTGATGTTTTTTTCTTATAAAAATAGTGTAGGCACTTAACAGCCTCTGTATTATGTACATTCTTTAGCATGAGTGGGTAGCTGTGTTAGTCAGCAGGACAAACTAAATAATAAAACTACTGATACATTTTTATAGACAAATCAAAACAAATACCTGGGCTTTCAGAATCACTCAGGATGCCTCTTTACAATACAAACAGCCACAGAAGCCTGAGTGGTTCCAAATGTTGTGTCTACAGAATATTACTTATAACAGCGGTGCAGCCAGGGTCCTATTGTGCAACAGCAGATCAAGCTGAAACACCTCTCAATTAATTGTGCATTTATTAAACACTGTGATTTCTGACAAAAAATGTAGTTTGTAGGAGGAGTTCATACCTAAGTTTTCAGGCTTCTGCACGATCCAGCAAGCATTTCAGTATGGCATATAATTTTTAAACTGAAAATAAATGTACAGGCCTAAGCAAAGAATAGGCTTTGTGGGTGTGCTTCTTTGCCTGATTTGAGCACCTATTCAAACAGCCAGAACTCCATATCTGTTTCCATATCTATTCACAAGAGGAAGTCAGGTGATCTTTGAATGGTGATTCAGAGAGCCTGAATAATGCCCTAAGGAGGCACCTGGAGCCAGCCAGAAAGAAGCACAGGCATGGAGATACTGCTGGACTTTAATATGAGGATTACTGGCCTCAGGTCTGTGGTCTACAGGACAGCTTCTGCCCCCAGGCAGCACCCCTAAGTCTCCACATACAATGTGGAAAAAAAGTCAGTGTTATACTCCTACCTGCTTGGCCTATGGGACAAACTGCATTTTCATCCCTGCAGATGGGAGAAAAAAGATAGTTTGCTTATGGAGAAAGAACCTGAATTGCTTACACTTGCATTCTGTGGAGAAAAGGAAGGGATGTGGCCCTTTGAAACCTGGAAGAATTGGTTTATACCAGAGTGACAGGAAAGGACTGATGTGTTCAGAGTGATATAGTACAATAAAATTTATTTAGGGTTTTTGGTTGTATCTTTGTTAAGTCCAATTTGATCAATTTTGATAGAAATTGTATTTTAGATTAGTCTTCAGGGCAGCCATCATCACGCCTCTTTAATTCTCATAACCTATACATTTTTACTGCATGGATAAATATGCTTTGAAACTAATACAGTGTCATTGAATCCAATATATCTGTAGTGGAACCAATCCATGCATACTCAAGTCACTAAATTTTTATGGAAATGAATAGATTTCCTTTCAAGGCATAATATTTTCACTTACACCAGTAGCTTTTCATTGAAACCAATGCTTTCTTTTCTAAACCAAACATATTTCAGTCCAGGTTCATCTACATATTGCTTGAATTTTTTTTTTTTTTTTTGCTTTCTCATAATTAAATCCATTGAACTAAAGACAGTATTGGATGTCCAATGAAACCAACACATTTTCATAGGGACTACGTAGGGTGAGTTTAAGCCAGGGAATAGAATACACTGTGCTTCTCAGTGTGATTTCATAAAATGAGCACTGTGAAGTGGAACATGCTTTTACAGACAATCTGCCTCAGGACTTGTGTGGCCATATTTTCCCATAAGTGGAAGTTGAGGCCTTAAAGTTTTGTGCTCTTTTAGAGGCTTTTGCTGTTCTGTGGTAGCTAAACAGGCTACAGGGAGGATGAGGAAGGGCTGGGGTGAATGGATGAATGCTGGGTGAATGTTGACTGAATGTTAGGGCATTCTCAGAGGAAAAGAGAGTAGTCAGATGACCAGTTATCTAGGTTATCTGGATCTCTAGGTTATTCTGGGTGTGGTGAAGTTGGCTATCACACTGCAGTCACTCCAGCACTCACTTGTTACCATCTTGCAGAGCTGTACCCAAACTGTGCAATTTTTAGGTGGTGGCTGTGATAATTTCCCTTACATGTCAGGGGAACAGAGGAATTCTGGGGCAAATCCAGAATAACTCTACTTTCCTTGAGTTATTCTACAATTAAGCAGTATAGCTGATCAGTTTGACTTAAGAAGTTGCCATGCACTGTAAACAAATGTACTGTAGGCTGACACTGATTTATTTAATAAAGTGCAAAAATAGATATTTGCGTCACAATTGAATAGAAAAGAGCCATCATTTTGTTGTAGATGTTTCATTGTTTTGGAAAAGGTCAGATGTCCTTTCTGTAGCTCTCCGTGGAGTTAGTAGGTTTCTGAATCTACTTACAAGGGAAAGAAGCCTAGGAAAGGAAGGAGAAGGCTGTATACAGAACTGTGTGCTCTTTAGAACAAAAGTGCTGATGGAGCTGTGGAAATGAGGCCTTTAAGTTTCTAAGAAGTAAAAACTTTGGCATTTTGTGAACAATAGAGGTGTTCACAGCAGTTTCTTCCAAACTGTATGGCACTTTTCAGCTAGGATTGTGTGCAGTTTATGTCAAAACATTTCAGTGAAGAAATACAAATACAGACTAATGTTTGACTTCTTTTGTTGTGTTGAACTAGAGCCAGAGAAAGTATTTATATAAAAATCCACTTGTGAAATGCATAACCCTCTCAATGTGACTTATATGTCTGAGACTTACAGAGAATTCAAGCTGATTGACAGAAAATACTGCTCTTATGGTGTCAGAATGTATTATCATGCTTATACAGAAATACAGCCCCCCCCCTTTTTTCACCAATGTACATGTTCATTGTCATTATGTTGTGATATACTGGAGACGTCCAGGTACTGAAATACCCAATTTGCTAGGACCTAAAGCTACCACAAAAATATATTAGACAACCAGATGGATAATTCAGCTTGTTGGTTTAAAAAAGTGTGCATTAAATCTTCAGTATTTGAAGCCTGATTTAAAAAAAATATGATTCTGTGGGGTCAAAACTGCCATTCAGCGAAGGAAAGAAAAACAAGAACTGAGACAATTAGGAAAGCTTTCCATGCTTCTGCTACAGTTAGTTAGTTAGTCGCTCTTCCTTTTTTCCCTGTCTCCCTGCACTAGGCTCCTGCACATCAAGCGACTGACAGTTAGTGCAGCCTGTAGATAGATCATGAGCAGATTACGTGCATCTTTATGTATCTGGCACACAGGTGCTATCTGCTTTTTGCCAAATAGTTTAGATTAAAGCAAATCAATTTTGTGCAATGGGTCCTCTATGAGAATGCCCGTGTCATTCAATTGCTCCCATTGCATCATTTCTTTTCCCTTGTCCCGGGGGATGCTCTTCAGACCACTTGCAGTACTTTTATTTTGCCTTTGATCTTCTACCACTTTCTTATTCCCCTCTGCTCTGCTGAGATATGACACTGTCGTGCACCTTTTCCTATTTGTTAAAGACTACTAGGATCTTGCACGTGGAAGGATTGTTATCTGAATGAAGAGGAGGAAGAGACAGTTGGCTCTTGATAATTTTAGTATCACGACCATTTTTATCAAGTGGGTGGCCCGCACTGGCACTCAAAAGTGTTCTCCCAGTGACAGAGTGGAAAAGTGTGTCAGTTCTTGCAAACGGGCAGCACCTTGAAGAGCAGACAGAGACAAGTGTCACTTCAGAGGAAAAGTACAGAAAAAGAGCTGCCTGTAGAAGCAACCTGAGTGCTGTATTGCACGTGCAGATTCACACTGGGGGTATGGCACAGAGGAGAAAGGACAAGAGCACCAACGTCCATGTTTCTGGCCCAGTGTCTGTGGCAGGCAAGAGAGAGGCAAGGGAGGGACAAAGCCATAGAAGGGCTTCAATAAAAGTATAAGATAGATCATCTTGATGTGGGAGATGCTTGTATTCTTAATTGCATAAAATTATAACTTACAGAGTGATTTAGCTGCTGTGAGCAGCTACATCTGTAGACATCCATCATCCTTCTCCCAACCAAACCTGGCTCTTGGAGTTTCTCTGTAACTCATGTTTCACACAGTGTTTTTTCACCTTCTATTGGGTCTGGCTAAGATGGAGTTCATTTTCCCACGGCAGCCCTCAGTGCTGTGCTTTGCATTGGTAGCTAGAAAGGTGTTGGTAACACACCAGTGGTTTGGGTACTGCTGGGCAGCACTGGCACAACATCAACACGGTCTTTCCAATGTTCTCCCCACCCCCATCAAGGGGCTGGAGGTGGGCAAGGTCCTAAGAGGGGACACAATTAGGCAAACTGACCTAAATTAATTCCATACCATGTGATGATATAAAATCTACGGGAGGGAGGAAGAAGTGGGTGAATTTGTTGTTATAAAATGTTTACCTTCCAGACCAACTTCTCCATGTGCTGAATCTGTGATTCCCAGGAAATGGCTGAACATGGCTTGCCAATGGGAAGTAGTGATTTTTTTTTCCCCTTATGGGAAATTTTTAATTTTTTTTTTTTTTTATTTAGTAAATTGCTCTATCTTAACCTACTGGTTATTTTCCATGTCATTTTCTCTCTCCTGCCCTGCTGGGAAGGGAAGTGACAGAGCAGCTTGGTAGGCACCTGACATCCAGCCAAGGTCAACACACTACACACCTCCACATGTCTTATACATCACCATGTGTATTGACTGCATTCCTAAACCAGTGTGTGATTCCCTTGATACAGTTTTTCTATCACTTATTCTGATATTGTAGAGCAATGTTTGGGGTGGCTGCTATGAAGCAGCAGTGGATCAGCTGCTGCAACTCTTTCTACTCTAACATTTTTCTTAGTAAGTCGATAGGGTAATGAATAACTAAGGCATTATTTTATTTCATTTCACTCACTGTTTTTATTGTGATGCTGTGCTTGCAAGTATTTATGTTTCTCACACACATAGACAATGATCTCAATGACATGACAGAGCCAACTTAAAACAGAAAACCCAAAATCCTGAGTTTCACATCTTATCAGGAATTAATACTAACATAAGCTAATGCTCATAGAGGAACAGTGATGAAATTTGTGGCATTAAATTCTCTACCTAGAATAAAGAGTCAATTTAGGATGATGTACCCTTTCAATGAATGACCTGTGAACAACATTTGGAGAACAAGTGCACCCCTCTCACATGAGGCATTAGCTTGAGAGATGAAGCATGTAGGAAATTCTGGGAATTTACACAAAGCATATGGAGGAAGTTAGGCTGGAGACAATGGCTCAATCTTATTCTTACAATCTTTCCATCAGATTTTGCTGTTACATGAGTCTTTGCCCCTAAAACTCAAGGAATGATGTATTTTGCCAGAAAGTTTCTTGTTCTTCTCTTGGATGGCAGGAGGTTATATGAGGTAATTTTCACCATACTGAATAGAAAGCTGTACTCTAATGCTTTATGATTTCAGCCAAGAACTAAAAGAGAAAAGTGATGAGAAAGTACCTGTTATATTGAAATTCAAAATATGCCAGCTCTGAATCCTACTCAGGAAGGTAGAGATTTTTTTTTTCTTCTAAAATATATACATTTCATATTCAAGTCTCAGTCACATTTCCATTTGGTGACTAATTTTCCCCATATGCAACTAGGGGAAGAAGGGTGAAGGCTTCCAGATTTAAATAAAAGAGTATTACATAGGAAACTAATTTGCAAACCAGAAGCTTTATGAGAAGTAGGATAACTAACTGTCCTCACAATAGAAGGAGAAGTGGAAGAACAATAACGACTACTCACTGACAGTTTGAGAAACGATAAGAGCTACTAGCAGCAGTACATACACTTCCATTCTCATCCAAGAGAAGTGTTATCTAAAATGAAGTAGAGCAGCTATAACTGATAATAATGATTTTTATCATAGCTGTGACTGCTATGAACCTGGTCAATGGGATAAGAGCAGGACAAGTGGAAGATGAAGCATATAAATAACGTGTAAAAGCAGGACAATAAGCAGTACTTGAGAGAGTACTGTCTTCCCTCAGTCATGTTCAAAGGTCATTTTAGAGAGCAGTTTTTATGTGGGTGGATTCAAAAATAACATTCAGAGCTCTCCAAGACACCTATTGAGCAGGGACAAGAGGACAGAGGAAAGGCCACCCTGGACAGATTAACCTTCATTTCATCTGGAGTCCACTTTCTGGGCCAAGCAGATGAATGAAGTAGATGAGAAAATTTGAGAAAAACCCTCATTGCTCTATCTAATGATGCTTTAATATAAGTGAGAGAAAATATCTTTCCCTTTCAAGCACTGATCTCTTCACATTATTGGGCAGACACTCTGGCATCTGCAGGGCAGTCAGGAAGTGGGCATGGTCCCACACGTCTTTCCAGAATGTAGGCTTGCACAGAAACAAAACAAAACCACTGTGAAACGTACATTAAGCCTCAAAACTGAGTCCTAAATATTAGAATGAACAAAGTAAAGCTGAAATTCTCTATCTGGTGTTGCTGGAATCCATACTTACAAATGATTTACACAACTATACTCTATCTGGTCAACCCAAATGTAGTCACTCTTGGTATATCAAAATGATTTGTGCCTAACCAGAGAGTAGATTAACTTTGCAGATGCTAATAGCTACAGAATGGCAGGATTTAGACTAGGGAAACTGCCTCATCCTTAACTGTAGAGGCACAAACGGCTTACTTCATATCCTGGGGGAATATGATACAAATCTACAAACAGATAAAACACCAAAAATATTATTTAGACACATGACACTGCCACTGTGAACATAATTACTGGATTTCTTGCACAGGTTTTTTTTTTGCCTTCCCATCACCTCCCTTCAAAAACGTGTGTTGTGAACTGCCATGTTCTGCAGCTCTGCTTTACACGCAGGTGGCACTTCGATAGGGTCATACACGTTCACGCCCCGCCGAGAAAGCACTGACAGCCCTTTGCTTGTTCCCTGCTATATCGTCACTGACACAGGATAAATCGAGCACTGTATAACCACTCTTGTGGGCGCTGTCCCATAATAAAAGTGGGACATTCCTCTGGGAAGGGGAGAGTGGAAGTGAAACATATGCTTGTGGAGGCAGGAGCTGGACCTTAACAATTTAAAAAAACCCAGTATTTCCACCATGGCTATTTAAAATCCCCGTCCTCTCTTTATGTATTTTTAAGTGCATACTCATGTAAATACATCTGATCATATGGCAAATGTCATACTCGATGAAGACAAAATATGATGGCTTCACCTGAGGGAAGAATCAGCCTTTCCACCATGGCCAGGCCATTCCTGGATTGTCAGGTAAGGCCCTGCTGCTTAGAGTGGTTGTCCTGTTGCACCAAAGTCAACATACTGGCTATGAAAAGTGAACTCATCTTGTGCCTGCTGGTATACCTTCATTTGGGAGGAACTAATATGAAATTCCCATACTTTCTGAATGATTTGCCATGTGCAGAATAATACTTACAGTGGAAGGCAACTTTGACAACAAGGAATATTTTTGTTAATAATCTTAATTCACCCATCCAGTAATGAGGTACACAAGAAGTTAGCTACACATACAGTGTTTTCCGAAACTATTTCATGAAAGATAATGTAAACAAAGTGAATTAACAGAATATATTTTTTTTTCTGAAGAGTAATTTTCTAATTTTTCCGTTGTGCAGCAGCTGCTGTTGCCATGCTGTCATTGCTGTTGCTATGTATTTTTGAGTGTGCCAAGATGTAATTGGCTACTTCAGCACATATAAACTATTGGTAGAGATGTTTCTATGGAAAACCACATCTTTTTTTGATTGGTTCATGCTGAAAGTAGATGTGCTTAGCTATCATCTCAATTTAAATTGAGACCAACAGGTTTTAAGTCTCATAATGCAATGAAGCCACATGCTATTCATCATGGTGGAACTGAATTGAGGCAAGAACTTTTATGTCGACATTATGGTAGAATATGAGTGAGATTGCATCTCCATGGTCTCCAAATGTTTCTGTAGTCTTTAGCAAGCTTTTTGATTCACTGTGAATTGTATTTGCTCTGAAATAGGGCTGTTTCCTGGTCTTGCCTGACATAACTTGCAGGCTACTAAGTCAAAACTCATTTCAGACTAGTTATGTATTTTGCCTGAAGACTTTTTATAAAGAGTTATTGCCTTGTGCAATGCAGCTAAAAGTATCTAAAAGTCTTTTTAGAAGATTGAATAATACCTATGGAAATTGTGTCAAACGCATCAGGTTAGAGGTTTGTAAACCTGGACAATTTTGTGTACAGGATGAGAGTTTGGGAGAATGAAGGACTTATCATTTCAGCTGGGGAAGGGTTTTAGTTATCTGCTTTGGACATGCTGTATGATCTTGATCTACAAAGCAAGATGTACATCTGGCCTAAGAAGTCCTGGGGTTGGTGAGAGACACCATGTAGTAAGTATTAATTTCAGACTCATACCACTGAGTTTTTCTATAGTCAGGATGATAGAATCTGACTGAAAAACATTATTCATATTTATGCTAATAATCGTTTTGTAACTAAAGTTGACTTAGGTTACTTGAAAACCTGCTACAGCCCAAATATAGACAGAACATAAGGTGAGGCCTAATGCGAGGTACACAAATACATGACTGCAAACACTATCGGATTAATTTTTTGAGAACAAGTGACATGTTGTGCAACCTTGGTTTCATAATTCTGTCTTACTTAAATACTTTCTCATTGTAGAAGTTAAAATAAAATTTGGGGGTTTTTGGACACTCTGAGGTTATAGAAATTTATTTCCAGAGGGAATCTGCAAGTCCGCCCCTGTAGGAGGTGGCTGAAGTGTTATTTAGACTTAAATGAAATGAGACATGATTGAAGGGTTGTTAAGAAGGGACTAAACAGTGTTGGGTTGCATCACAGAAAAAAATGAATTATCATCTGCCTGGCTCATAATATGTCTTTAACTATTACCTATGCGGGTACTCTTTCTTATGTTTTGTGCACCTCAGAATTTCCTAATTTATTAGCAAGTCAGACTGTTCCCTTTTATTATTCCTAAAACTTCTTTTCTTCAAGTACTGGCCTGACTCTTGTTCTATTACATCAAAGATTATTATTTTTATTGGACCTTTTTCTCTTTTTCTTTTTTTTTTCCTTTTCCACTGTCTTTGTCAGACCAATTACCCAACTCAGTGTTGGCAAGCACAAACCTAAAGCTTTGGAGATAAATTTGTCTTTCTTTTTTCCTCTTTAAGTCATGGGAAGATCATACTAACTGCTGAGAAGAATTTAATTTCTCTCACCTGTAAGCTGTACAATTGGAAATAAATTGTATAGGGAAATTATGAGTTGTTTATGTTCTTTAGTATTGACTAAGTATTGAAATTTACTAGTGATAACATGTGTCAGCCTGCAAAAAGATAAGATTTTTTTAAGAAGAATATTTATATATTAAGGCCACCAATCTGCCATTTTAAATATTTGCTCTTCCCTAAATTGGGAGTAATAAAAATGTTATGATAGCGTAAATTTTAAAAAGTCAGAGTAAGTTTTTGCAGTGATGTGAACTGCAAATGGTCTTTTAGAACATCACATTTTAATTTAAATTTTTCATTTAACAGATGTTATGCTGATATTGTGATGCACCCATGGAACACAAGGTGTGGAAAGGCTGTCCATGTGAAACCCACACACACACACACAGACAGACCTATACATTGATGCAGGACATATATGCTTTAGCTTCTGAGGCATCCTAGCAGCTTAGGCACAGTGTAAGCAGTGATTGCAAGTCCCTGCAGACTCTGTGGGTGAGTGTCACAATGACATAATGCCACGGGTACATGTGCAATGCCCCTGCAAAGCATCAATTTACCTGCTGCATTTCCCCCCAATCATTTCCAGCTGAAAGCTGGTGAGTGCCACTACTGCTATTGCTTGCAAGCAGGCAACAATTTAATGGAGATGATTCCCTTTAAGAGGTCTCTGCTGAGTTTTTGGTTGTCAGGGAAGATGATAGTCTCATCCCTCCGGTTAGATAAAATTAAGACTCCTTCTGAATATCTCATTATTGATCAAGTGGCACTTGGAGTCAGCTGGTTATATTCCTTTTCTGAGAGGCTAACAGCTTTCCAGAGGGGCTTCTAAGGCTATGGAGAAGCTGTGGCCTGTATGGTGTTTTTCACAAGTCTTTTCCTTCAGGAAAATTTCAGATTAAAAAAAAAAAAGACTGATTCTAACAACTGTGAAGAAAAATTCTTGGCATTTTGAAACAGCAGAAATTAAATGTGTTGTGGACTGATTTGGTCACATCCGCAGAGCATTCACCAAATTGGGATGACAGACTGCAGCAGTAAGTGAAACCAGAATTTGGCCCTCAGGCTGAACCTTATTTCATTGACATCCATGGAGTGGGTGGACAGATTAATGGGTGAGAATAGAGATATAGCTATGCCCTTTCCTCTCCCTGCTTGATCCAAAAGGATGTGGCAAGTGCCTTTTTTCCAGGTCATGATGTGGTTTATATACTAATGTTCTCAGTCTAGCATGCCCCAGAAATGCCTTGTTTCTAGGACTACAGGCTGAGTACATCATGGTATCTATACTTCAACTTGCCTAATTATTGCTCACAGAACAGGTCACTTGTGATTGCTGTAATTTTCTTCTCTGTTTCAAATAGAAACTGCATTCACTGTCAGTCACATATTTCTTTTTTAATTTTGGTTTTATTTTCAGAAAGTTTGGTAAGAAATTTAAGTCCATTTACAAAGAAAATAAGTGAAAAATACAGCTTTCTTTGCTAAGGAAATGTCATTATAGGCTAAGGGCTTTGTGCTGATCCTTGGAGTTAAGCATGTATACTTCTAATTCAAGAGTGTGAATGCTGCTTAGGTACAGGAGTATATAATTGCTGTAATCTTGGCCAGTGCATTTTTCTTAAACTGGTACTTTATTATTTGGAGCTAGTCCATTTGTCTAAGTCCCTCTTATATTCCTTTCAAGCATACCCATATGGAAATATAAGCTTTTCTTTGTCTTTAATGCAATGTCTTGGATTTTTTTGTTTGTTTCTGGATCATATACAAATGAATTAATTGGGACTACTTGGTCTTGCTACTTGAACTTCTAATTTATGTGTATTCTTTTGGAGTAAATTCATTCCCTTAATAAGGAGAAGGATGGAGTTACACAGGGAGAGCACAGGGAAGTATCCTGAAAGAGAACTGCTGAGGTCACTGGTTCGCAGTGGTCACTGTGACTCCCCGCACATTCCTCTCCTACAAAATTTCACTTGCTGACATGTGAATATATGAGCTGATACTTGAGTTTGCCTCCATCCAGGCAAGGAAAAGCTCTCTGTAAATCTGCATATGGAACTTAAAAAACCTTTGCCCAGGGACTTGGACCGGACAGTTCTCATGATGAGGTCCTCAGTACTGAAATGAATGCTGTAGGCAAAATTATTTTATAATAATCACTTCAACTAGATCTCAGTTATGGAGTCTTCATAACTGACAGTAATCCTCTGTTTACTACCCATTCTATAAATCTCCTACCTGGCTTGTGTGAGACATGACAGTCCCCAGCAAAAGCAAGAGGGGTCAGCAGCTGGAATGGGACCCTCTGAGGCTTCTGGTATGTGGGACAAACAAGATGGCAAACACGACTTGGTTTTGGAGCAGTCACTAGGGTGTTTGGCATGGCAGAAGAACCATTTTCCATGAGGAAGGGGTACATTAAGATACTTTGGGAGTCAAAACCTCACAGTTGCTTTCTCCAGTATCTCTCGTGGGTCATCAGGGATTCATCTCTCTTGGGTTTAGATAATACTTGCGAAGAAGGTATTTATAGCTATGGTGGACCTATTTTATATACTCATTCTAAACTTAAAAGAATAGATATGTAAATGCTCCTGATCTCTTTGAGGAGATTCAGCTGTATTTCCCCAAGCATGGAGGAGGGACAGGGGGGTGGATCTGGCTTTATGTGCCCCAATTTATTTCCTCAGTCCTTTACTGCAGTGAAAGGGTAGTGAACTTCTGCAAATGCAAGGGCTAGAATTTTTTTCCGTGTTTGTTTATAAATTAGACTTCAGACCTTGAGTTTTGGATTTCTTGGCCTTTGCCAATTTAAACACTTCATTTATGTGATTATTACATAGTATTATAGTAGTGGTTACATATCAGTCTAGGAAGGCTAATGCTTCCATGAGCCAACCTCAGAAAGTCATGGTAAGAAAAAGCACTGCAGGCATTTCTGAACTCAAGATGACCATTTTTTCAGCCCCCTTGCTTTAGTTAGGAGCATTGCTCTTTTGGTGTTGCTAAAGGTATCACTGCAGACTTGAATGCTGCAACTCCCATTTTTGTATTTTTCAACTCATCATCCTTTCCCATCATTGCATTAAACAGTATAACTTAAAGATTAGTATAATGTGAATGACAATAATTGTTGCACTAAGCAATAACTTTTGGAGCGTGTGCAGAGTGGATTTTAGCAACAATAATTTTTTTGAGAGTGAGAAATCTGAATACAGTATAGCTTTGGGAAAGCATATACTGATGGCAGCACATAGTATTGTGCAAACAAGACAGAAATAAAGTATGTTGGGCTTTAGTTATATCGTCCATGCATCTTTTTAGTCTCACTTGTTAATCTGTACAGGGATTTCTGCTCCAACAATGCTGTACACTGTCATATGCCAGTGAGGTTTGCCGGAAATGACTTCCCAGAAGATCAGAAATGGTCATCAGTGCTCACAAGAAAAAGTGAGACAACTATTTTTTAGTAATTCTAAAGTGATTTCAGTGGGATAATGGAGATGCTCTGACCAGTAGGGATTCCCTGCTCACACTCCAGGGACAGGGAAACCAGACCCCTGAAAGGTTTGAACTGGGTGATGAAACACTTCCCTAGCTGAAGTTCTTTGGGTTCAAACAGACTCAGGAGTGACTGACGTTTTCTTTCTGCATCTCTGTTTCAGCTACTACCTGTGTGACAGTATAAGATAACTCAATTAATATAAAAAGATAAGAGTATATTAGAGTCCTGTGAGGAAAAAGTTCCTAGATTGAGTCCCTAGTGCATAGAAGGATAACGGTAAGATAAAGCCCTAGTTAATTATATTAAAGAGGCAGAAAGAAACCCACAACTAATTGTGCTGTAGTTAAAAGTATTTCTTTTTCTACATGAACACTTAGTACTGATTGTGCTCCTGTTATTGTATCAGAGGATCATGATTACAAGGTCTAGGCATTCACTGATATGTAGATCTGTCCTCAAATAAACATCACTTTGGAAAACAGCAGGTGTTTTGTTTGTGCTGTGGATGCTAATGCTAATGTAAGGATAATGTAGGGAAGTCTTGGTTACTATACTGTTTTGTGAGACTGTTAGTGTTAGAGGTAGCAGGACATTTAAAAGTACTGGACAAGTGCCTGACTGTATTCTTGCATGCATGTACATGTGCTACTTCTCTTATTTCTTTGCATGTTGTCACATCTCATCTCTGACACAAAACCTTTGCTGAACACTTGCATTGTATCTGGCCTACAATGAGCAAGACTTAAGCCCTAAGACAGGGGAGAAGAGAGGCTTTTCCACTGACTCTCACAGAAATCAAACCACACACATCTATCTGCAGCAGAGATCAAAAATCCAATGCACTCGCATAGAGACAGCCACGTGTGTTTCCCCCTCTCTCCCCAACACACACATCTGTGCATGCACAGACACGCAATGCACTTGTCTGTGACTGTGCACAGTTTCTGCAGCCAGGGCTTCTCCTCACAAAGGGACGGAGTGAAAGAGCAATTTTGTCATCCCACCTGCGTAGCTGCCCTAGAAGGTGTGCTGAGTCAGTCTCTTCCTCCATCAGCTTGCCTTATGTTACAGTAATCAGGGCTACTGATAAAGTTGTGAAAATAATTAATTTTCCTGTGAAACTCATCCAATTGAACTAAAATCAAATAATGAGAATATGAGGGAAATATTGCTCTCAGCCTACAGATCACCCAACGTCCTCAGTAGAGAAGCAACTAAAAGCTGCCTGCTAAGTTGGTTGATATGCCTTTTATTTAGCTTGATGTTAATTTGCTAAACACTGTTTTGGTGTATGTGATTGTAGAACATAAAAATGCAGTAGGTGGTTTATAGGAGACGAGAGCAAAGAATACTCTCTGCTACGAGCTCTACATACAATGCATATTCTCCAAAGGGATGAAATTTCCCTCGAGCTACTGGGTAAACTGCAAAGTGAGGTACACCAGCAGCTTTACGGTTCGCTTTAACCTGCTCCTCCTACCCGTGCTTTGTGGTGGGTGTACAACTGTTGCAAGTAGGTGGCACAGCTGTTTGCGTTGACTGGCTCAGTACCTTTGGGATACAGACAACACAGTTAACGTTGCGAGATGAAAATGGCATCTATACTTTAATAAACTCATTCTATTTCTTTGTGAGGAAAAAGGGGGAGACTGGGGCCGGGGGGAGAGACAAGTTGCCAGCTTGACTATGTCTGTATTAGTGGCACTGCTCAAATCACACGGTGGTGGCTAATGCTTGCAAAATCCTGACTAGCATTTGAAAGGGTAACATCAGTTTATTATTGCTGCAGTAGCTGTTAACTTTATGAAGATTTCCTGTGCACCTGCCTGCTACCACATCTTTAACATATATGCATATTTATACAACTTAGGCAACATATGTTTGATGATTTTTGTCATTTATATTTACTACAGTATGGATAGCAATTAAAAAATAACCATGTTCGCTGTGATGAATTGGTGAAATTCCTGGAGAAGTAGAAATTACATGGAGAATCTGAAGATAGAGAACAAGGTAAAAGGCATGTGAAAAGCTAGTTTGTCAGTTGGAACATAAAAAACACAGGCGTGTGACCAATGTGTGTGTGTATATATAAAACCATAAAAATGACAGGGAAGAATATGCTATTTCATTTAGAGGTAGAACAAGAGAAAAGATAGTATAGAGTGGGATATTTTCCCATTTCATCCACCCTTTACAAAGAAATGTTGAGTTGTGTTGTAGGGGTGATGAAGGAGGATGACATTTTTCTCAGAGACGGTGTCATTCTGTTCCCCAGTTTTGTGTGTTTTGAATGCAAAATGGATGTGTTTAATTGCAGATACATGTGCAAAGGCAAATGGTGTGCTAGGACCTGCATGATGATAAACTCTCGTGTCTGACTCATCCTGACAGAAGATCAGGCAGGTCTCCTGAGCACCAACTCAGGTGCCAAGACCAGAGGAGGCCTACGGAGAGGAGTTTGGGGAGCAATCCTTACAAGTAGCCAGTTTAGGGGAAACCTCAGGCTCAGGTCTGTATTTGGTGTGTCTGACTTAAAAATAGAGGAAGATCCGAGGGAGAGGGTAAGTTTTGGATATTAGCCCAAGGAATCTGTGTGGGCACACGCACACCAGCACCCACTCTGTGTATGAAAGTGAGATAAGCACACGTGATTTCTACTCAGAATGTAGGTGCCAGCTTTTCAGAGAGAATTTCTTACCATGTGGCATATTATCATATTTGAGACCTGCTCATCTCTGTAAAAAGACAGAGGATAGTGGGCTGTGCAGAAATGGAGTGAGACAGTGGAAACGCACGTAGTGGAGCTGTGAAAACTGATATGGGAACGGAAAGAAACTTAGAAAATTAAAGTTGAAGAGAAAAACAGAGAACACTAAGAAATCTGGATCTTGTCCTGGAAGTAGTATTTTCCATGTCAGTGTGGTGATTTGCTAGAATAATTTATTCCACTTGTTAGAAAGATGCACCAAATTAGCCTCAGGGTGCCTTTGTTACCCTTCTGTGACATGAAATTAACTGCTGCTGTAGTTTCTCACAGAGGCTAGAGCAGCCCTGGGTCAGCCCCCATTCACACTCTCTGCTGATGCCCAGAAAAGCCCCGGCTGACACCGCTCTACTCCGAGCGACACAGCATTACCCCCAGTGGTGCCATTCGAAGTAAACTAAACTGCACAGCAAACGTTTTACCCACTTCAACAAACAGGAACATTTACTCATTTTTGCCTGACTGTTGCTTACCCCTCTACCAGCAGTTAGTGCATATGAGGCAGCCGCCTGTGCCTCTGGAGCATTCTCTTATGCAGAGTGCTCCTAAAGCAGCGAGCTCTGCTGGCATTCGGACTGCTTTATATGAGCAGGGTGGCTCAAACTGGCCTCTGTAGAGCACCAGATATGTCACATCACTTGAAACTACATCTCTGGGTGGTTTTTTTGGCCTGATTGTCAAGGCAGGTGACAACATCTTTACACATTGATTTTAATTTCTATTAAATACAAAGCCTTGAATATAAAGCTTTGAGAGTGAGACGGTATCAGCTGCTTAGCGAAATCCATGCTACTTCAACTGTTTTTTTCCTCCCTCAGTATTTTACCACTTATATTAGAGAAAAAAAGCCCTGAACAGAATCAGATTTGGCTTTAAAAAATTGCTTGTGTGCCTTAGGATTGACAACACATAGGCCAGTGTTTAGCCCAGTGCAGTACAAACCTGCTGATATATTAAACCCCAACCTGGCATTTATAATAGAAATACAGTAAGCCTTTAACTATAACGACACTAGCAGGTGTCACCACAATAAAGATAACAGCCTCCCCATGAACAAATATTAGATTAAAGAGATCAATCAATCTGTATCTTAAATTCCAGACCCAGCATGATCTCTGCCAGTAAAAAAAAACATAACTTCTACTTTTTCTGTGCATTTTAACAGGTGAAAGACCTCTTGATTGTTCAATTTTTTTCCAATAACTTGAGAAAATAGGCATTTTTCTTTTTCCTTTTGTTGCAGACTCTTTATATAAATTATGCAAAAAACATTTATGACCTAAAGACACAAACACTTATTGATTTTAAACCTTGTGGCAGGCTGTGGCAGTTTTCAGGTGAGCAGGTGGTGTGAGTCATGACTCACTATGCTGTCTCCTCCAGGAATGCCAAAAAAACCCTGTTAAAACCCAGGGTAGCATCAAGTACTCTGCGCTCCTGGGATGTGATCAAATTATCTGTGGGAATCGCGCATTCTGCCCCTGTTGCTTTTTTTTTCTCCTGTTGTTGTTAGCCTACTCTGCTACTAACAGCACCATTTCCTCGAAAGCTGTGGAAAGTTACTACTTTTATTCTTCATGCTTCAGTATTCTGGGCTATGTATTCAAATGTGTGAAGCGAGTGCTCGCTGCCCTCGAGTCAGGATGATTCAACCCAGCCCAAGCACAGGCTGCACTCACTGTAAGGGCTGGTGGTGAGACAAGTCCAGTTCTCCTACACGCAACGGAATGCCATTCCACTTGCTTTCCCTCTTGATCATCCATCACCCATCAAATGCAGTGTCTTAGAAAAGCAAGTCAGGCTATGACCTTCTGTGCTGTAGGACCAACATATTTCCATATTTACTCAGGGAAAGGGATTGTGCATGGTCCCTGGAGCACAATTCCTGACCTTAATGTGGAACACCAATAACACTGGCTTTTACCCACTGTTTCTACTCAGTTGCAACATTGCTCTCATCTTGATTACAATTCGGTCTTTGCTCATAAAGGTTGTATTTTATGCAGGAATTGCACTAAGATTTTGAGATCTGTTTAAGTGAAAACTTTGAGTATCAATAGTGGTATGTGAGTCTCCTCTCAAATTCACTTGAGTAAAAATTCAGACACCTCTCCCTTAGAAAACAGAGCATGTAAGAAGTATAAGAGATAAAAAAACCCACTGGTAGTCTTTTGTGATGAAAGAGACCAAGTAGTGAGGGAAACATGCTAGAATAGCTGATCTGCAAGGTCCTAGATAGGTGCTCTTATCCTAATGCAGAGCACCTGTTGAATAACTAAATTTGGTCTGTTTTGAACGCATTCTGAAGTGCATAAGGAGAGCTTTTGCGCAGAATAGTGTCCACATCAAATAAACACAGAATAAGTGTTTATAATTTACTACAATTTACAACTCTGCTTTATTTTTCAGTAGCACACGTATGGGAAAGATACATATCAAGTAGATCTCTCTAAAAAAATTAAGTTACTTGAGCCTTGAAATGTTTAGGTTGAGCTCTTTGAAATCTATTTTTTAAAGTAAAACAAGTTATTTTCCTCTAGAAACCCAAAGTGGAAGCCTGTCCAGCTCCGAGCCGTTGCAGCCATGCTCTTACAAAGAGTGTGTGTGAGGAGGAGCCTGCTCAGTAATATATTCAGTGACCAGTAAGCACACTTGTGTTTTCACCTTTTTTTTTTTTACAAACCACAAAATAAGCTGTGGAATATTTTATTTGAAATAAAATATGTGCAATACTTGGATATCTCCCCTTCAAAAATAATTCAGGATTAAGTTCCTAATCCTTTAAGTGGACTTAGGCCATGAGAAATATAAAGGTTTCATAGCAGTCCCAATATTTGCATTTGCAAAACTGCTGTCCAGCTTCCTTCTCTTTATGTTTCTTCCATGTCAAACGGACTTCCAGTTTGCTCAAATGATGTGTTCACATCACATTTTGAAACCCCCAGAAAGTTTATTCAGCGGAATACCAGTTTCACGATGATAGATGATGACTGCCAGGCATGCCTGTGAAGACCCTGCTTCAATGCCATTACAATAGAAGATGAGGATGGGGAAAGCAATTTCGGTGTGCCTCTATGGAAACCCCATTACCAGACCATTACAACTGCAGGCTAATTGAAGAGCAAGAACATGCAGAACCCCACCTTTGGTGGCACAGTTACAATGTGATATTAATATGTCAAAATAATTCTAATGCCAGACATCAGATTTTTTTTCCCCTTATTAATAATAGAGAGCAATATTTTATATTTCATTGTTCCCGTAGTCCCACTGAACAGGAATGGGATTCCTTGCTGTGTGCAAACAGACCTGACGTTATATGAGGCTGTGGGCAAAGGTGCAGAGGTCAAAGGCCACTTCATGTGAAAGGATGAGATACTGCAGAGATGATACTGTTTCATCTTCAAACCTGCATATTCCGCTAAATTTTACGATTTTAAAGTTCAGAGGAGGAAAAAAGTAAACATAGCTACTATTTATCAGTGTTTTAATTAGAACAGCCCAGTACTGCATCCCAAATATCTCCAAATTTAGCCACAAAATTCTATAAAATCTGCCTTAATTCAAAGCTCAGTCCTGTGTGTTTATGTATTACTGCACTTTTTATATTTGCTAAGGAGCATGCTGTTAAGACAAATCATATATCAGGAGTCACCTGGGCCAGTTGCACCATATTTTCAAAGCCATTTAGATGCAAAAGAATGCAGATGGTTACCTAGATTCCATTGCAGATTTGGCCCATTGAAGCAGTATGAAATATATTGCAGGAGCTTGTGTTTTGGTGTTAGGGCATCCTGAGTAGCAGGTGATTATATATCTACTGGGGTCTTGTTATTTTTTAATGGAAATGTTTATACTTATTTTTGTCATAAAGGACTAGTCCCTCTATTGTTCTAAACAAAGCTTCAATGATTTAAAAATAATTTTCTTAGCAAAACTGCTATATTTTTTTTCCAAATACTTACCTAACTGCTTTAAACTTTGTAAAGATTGTGCAATGTATAGTATTCAATCTATGTGCCTTTATATGTTTTTTATTCCATCTTTTGAAGAAATCCCACTTCCAGGAACAACATTGTAAATCTAGTGGCAAGCTCCACTGGCTTCCGTAGGGAGTTTGACACAGTTTAATCATACCATTTTTAATAGCTTGCTTCTCACTGACTTTATGTTTTTGACTTGACAGTCTTTTAGGTAATAGAGTTCTCAATTTTTCTTTGCTTTTGCCTGTATCTATTTTTTTAATTTTTCTTACTGAAGAGCATGGAGAAACTATTTCAAAAGTTTCAAATAATTCAGGTCCTTGAGAACTCATATAGTTTTGCCATCCTTTTCTGTATCTTTCAAGTTTCTGTAATGCCCTTTTCATTGTTGTACCCATTATTCTGAATGTGGCCTCCTGATCAGCTGCTTATGATCTGTTTGCTAATAATTTTTTATCTCTTCAGCTGCTGTCTTAATGTTTTATCTGTCACAAATTTGCTGGATGTCTTCTCTGAACACTTTAATCTGAGGACTGCATCTCTTGTCTTTGTGTTGGACAAAAAGTTTCAGAAGCTATGACATTTTTCACCAATTCTACTTGCCCAGAAATTAATGGTAAAACTCTGATTGCCTTCAAATAATAAAAGCAATAGATGGCAACATAAAGCCACAGAGTTATAAAGAATGAGAAGGGTTATGAAGGTGGGTTTATTGGAGAATGAAATCATTCCCCTTTTGGTAAGATTTAAAAGTCTCCCTGTTGCTTTCTTTATTGAAAAATCACTGTCCTTGGAGCTCCCCAGAAGAGTCACCATTACAGTGCAATGTGGTACTTCTGTGTACACTTTCATTCACCCCATTCCAAGAAAGTGTTTATCTTTTGCTGTAGGCATTAAACATTAATAACATGTTCTTGCACAGGGGAGAGATGAATTGACATTTTCAGATACAGAATTGTATCCTAAAAGTCTGCATAGTGTCAGCTCTGCTTATGCTTTACTTGCTTCAATTTTTTTCTGTGCTTTTGTTTTATTGCTGTTACTTTCTAATGCAAGGGAATTTTTTTTAGAAAAATCTTTTTAGTGCCTAAAAATGCTGTGGAACAGCTGATTCTGAGACAAAAAAATCTCCTGTCCCTGTAAAAGGATTACAAAAGTTTCAGTAGTTCAAATTCCTCAGGGTTCAGAAGGCATGTTAAACATAATTTTGAGGAAGACAATAAGACCTCCATATGGTGGTCTTCTTGAACTTACAGCTATTCATCACCCTACAAGACCTTAAACAAAGATATTAGCGCTTATTTATTATGTTTTTGTTTTAGGGCTGAGCATTTTGCTGAAATGAAATTATTTGAATTTAAAGAACTCCCTTAATTTAAATGCTCAACAGTGTCCCAGCAGGAACCAAGGATCTGGGTCGGACTGGAAGCACTGGGAAACAAAATCTAGAGAAAGCTTGGGGTTTGTACATTGGTTTTTTTTTTCCTCTTGCTTTTCACATTGTTGAAAATGTGGGCTGTCTTACTCTGCCTACCAGCCTTGTTTAGTACATAACAACACAAAGAGAAAATGAGTGCCTATTTGAAATAGATGATTGTAGAGGGAAAATTTAATAATCTCTTTTCTAAGTCTCAGCCATTCTTCTCCTTCCTGACTTCCAACACCCATGTTGTTGTGGCAGAATCAACTATTTAGTAATATTGTTTCCAGTGCAATGCAAATATTGAGAAGTAACAAAAATATCTTCTAATTGATGGCACTATTACTAATACAGTTCATAATTTTAATTGAGATGTGGATTGGTGGCTTCCTATTACCCTTGGGAGCTTCTGGGCCAAATAGCTGCTGTGCCTTTGGCCCAGCTCAGACCCTAGCTTTGATTGCTGTGGTGCTAAACTGATTTACAATAGCTGATGATTTGGTCTGCTATTCTTGCTTCAAGTAAACTCTGTCCCTTGGGGCTTGACTTGTGGTGCCAGAGAGCTCCCTCAAATGTCACTGACTTGCTGGAAAGCTGAAGTCACTCAGTATTTTGCACAGTCCTGTCTCTGGTCCTTGTCCTCTTTATGTCAAACTTGCTTTCTGTGTCTAATTCAGCTCTCTAATTAGGCTTTCTTTCACTGATATTCAAGCATTTTAGTCTTACTTGCCAAAACAATCTGTAGTAGCAACAAACATGTTTGAGAACATGTTTTGTAAATTTTTGAATTACATTATATGAATAGTTTAGCATCATTGTTTTCTATATTTTTTTAGATACATCCATTATATATCTATATCTACTTAAAATTCAATAAAATTTATTCTGAGAAGTATACAGCCAGATGCTAAGTTAAACAAAAAAAAATCAAATAAAGATTTAATTAGCAGAGGAAAAAAAATCAGGGAAAATAACCTTCTGGAAAATAGCAAAATCAGTAGAAGTGTAACAGCATTCTAATATGTTAGTATACTACCATCTTATATTTATATTTCATATATGCTTTTATAGCCAGCAACAAAAAGCTTGTGTGCTGCAATTAGCATCTTTTCTGTAGTGAATTGTCATGTTCTAGCACTGCTAATGAACATGGAGAAGGTGTACCTGCTGTAAACCATTGCTGAGGAAATAAAAAGCGCCCCTTAGAATTACTACTAGTTCATTTTCATTTTCCCCTCTCCTTTTTCCTCTCCCCCCTTATTTCTTTCTTTATTCCTTTTTTTTTTTTTTTTCTTTCTTTCTTTGGGAAAAGCCTCTATTATTACATGTGGTAGGCTCTGTACACTAGCATGCTATTTTGTTGATTGCACTGCCCTCAGACACTGCACATTTGAATCCCATTTGTAGCAGAGCTGCCAGTGCTGGGATTCAAAGTCAGAGCCTCTTAGGGTTACAGCCCTGCTGCTGCTGCTGCTGCTGCGTGAGTGGAAGCGTCTAATACCACTGGCATCAGAGGCAGGGCTGATAAAGAGACAAGGTGATCTAAAGAGAGCACACATGGAATTTTCCCCCTTTTTCGTTTTTCTTACCAGAAAGATAAAGGAGATGAGAGTAGGTTGATATTTGATGAATTGGTTTTATTCAGAGGAGTGCTATCATTTTTATGTCCTTTTTGAAAATGCACCCACAGTGTCTGAATTCCCGTTAACGCAAAGTTCAGATAAAGCTGATGAAAAGCAGCTGCCATCTTGATAGTTGCCATGGCAGATGGCATCAGCCTTTATGCTTTTATCAGTATTAGTATCAGAACACACTCTGTGTTCCAAGCTGAGATAAAAATCATTGAAGCTGTACCTGGAATAGGCAGATCAACACTGCAGGTCCCAAACAGTTTTGAATCTTTTCAGAGCAGTCTGCATAAAAGCTAGAGACAACACATTCTTGTTATTCATTAGTTCAGCAATGCTGATGGTATTTTGTAAACTTCACAGATGAAGCAGCCTTTCTAAAGAGCTGCTGCCTCCCTTCCTTCTTCCCTCCCACCCCCAGGATTGCTGAGGCTTTGAAAAGGAAAGCTACACACAGACACAGACACACAGACACGCACATGAGAAAAGTAAGTGGACAGTGAGTGGACAGTGAACACAACAGTGACGTTCCTACTTTATTAACCTCCTGCACTTTGCAATAAAAACATTGTGCACTAAAACGCATTATTCTGCTGTGAATAATGGTGTTAAGAATTGGTGCATAGCAAGGGCAATAATGATTACTGCTAGGTTGGGAAGGGGCAGGGGGCAAGGGGATTCCGTGGGTTTGTTACACGGGTATTGTGGACCTTGCCTGAGATGTCTCCCCCACTGCACTTGCTGCTGGTTCACAGTGACATGTGCAGTGCCATTGCTCTGGAGCTCCATGGTGACCTGGTATTCCTGGTGCCTCTCCAAGGGCCTGCCTGGGCCCTCTTTTTCTGGCTCCATCTTGTGATAAGTGCCCATCAGGAAAAGTGACTTACACACTGTGAAAGCTTCAACGCTAGCTCTTTATTGCAGGTTTCAAATTGTATTGACAAATCTCTCCATCCCCTTTCCCCCTCTCCCCCTCCCCAGCTCCCCTTATAGCTATGCATATAGTTATTTTTGGTAACATTGTTGCTTGATAAATAGAGGGGTTGTGAGATCTCAAGTTATTATGCAAGTGTTAGCGACACAGGCTGGTAAACCATTTGGCTGTTGCATCGGTGCTGAAATGAATAATAGCAAATGGGAGGAGGGCATGTGAGTTATTTTAAATGACACATATATATTTAAATATAGCCTTAAAATAATGTTAAAGGTTTAGAACCATTACAGGCTCTTGTGCCAACTTGCAAACTCTTCCAGAACTGATTTTAAAATTTGCTATTCTTTCTCTGATGGGTGACAGGGAGATAAGGAGGACCTTTCTGGGTTACCTCTGCCTGGAACGGGGAGGTGGTAGAAGTGGGTCCCCTGTGTATCTATGCATAGGGGCCTCCCATTTTCCCACTGACATCTAAGTATACATTTTGTTCAAACTGCTTGGTGCAGAAATATGGAGTCAGTGCCATAACTTAAATAGAAATTTCTGTGTGACTCTGCATGGTCTTACTGTGCTGTGCTTAATGAGGTCACCAGTAGAAATGGGCTAATTCTGCTCTAAGTTTGAGAAGCTTTTCTGTTTCCATTCTGGGGTATGTCTTGGAAAAATATCTAGGTCTGGTAGAAGCTTTGGATTTCAAATGCCCATGGATGGGGCTATTCTAATTCAAAGTCAGTTGGATGCCTAAGTGAATGTTTAAAAGTAGAATTAGTTACATGGATTTAGGGTAAAAGGAAATCTGCCATGGAACAAAGCTTCAGTGTCCTCGAAACAATGTCTAAAGAACCTGCCTTTTATTTTAAATTTAATTCTAAGTGGAAAAAAGGTGTTCAGTGGCTGGTCTTCACCATTCCCACAGGACCAAACAGAAGGATCTACTATCGAGATGCAGGCTGGAGGAAGAGTAAAATATAATCAGATTTACAGTTTACTTGGACTGGGCCCACACTGTACTATAAAATGGAAAAGACTGATCCAAAATCTTTGAAAGCAATGACGGTCTTCACACTGAGTTAAGTGATTTTTCAGGGAGTCTCTGTGAACATTACAAGGAATAATAGGTGAATGTAACACAATGTAGGAGCATCAAATAACAGGGAAATTATTATCATTAGCATAGTAGATACAAGCCAGCACACAAAATCTTTGTCAGAATCACAGCATAGGTAAGATTCAGAACAAGAGCTGAAGGAGTATGAAATAATGGTTGTGTAAACTTTGTGGAAAACTACTCTGAAGCATAAGGGGCAGCCTGTTAAATAGCATAAAAGAACTTGCAGGAAACTTTTGTTGAGGAGGAATGGGAGCTGCCATCACTGGCACTGAGCTGATGCAGAAGGAAAGATGATCTGTGGGGAATCCATAACCGTGAAGGGCCTTAAAATCGTAATAGCTGGGTTTGCTGTGGTAGGAAAGGGGTAGTTGATGGGATGAAGACAGGTAGGACTAAGCTTGAATTAAGAGCCAGAACCATGTAGCAAGTCTTGTCTGTTTCTAAAATGCAGCTGGGGACAAATGGGGCAAATGGTCTTGATTCAGATCAAAAAGCAGGAACTGGGAGAGACATGACTGTGTTGCAGCTTGGGCCATGTGAGCAGCTGTGGAAATGTATTCAAGCTGAACCTCTAAATCTCATCCATTCATTATTAGGTTAGGATTCACACAACACAATTCCAAGTAGCTAGGAATTAAAATGGAAATTATCTTTAATTCTTCAGACTCTGGTGTTTTTTTCTGTTCTGCTTCCTTAACTTCTAAATAGGTAGCTAAAATCACAAGCATTATAGACTATTGCTTTGGCTCAAGAGGGCAGAGTCTGAAAATTATTGTTTTTGTTAGTTCAGCTACTAGAGAGCTGCCTACACAACAACAAATAGTCAGATATAGAATAAGAAATATCACAGAGACTTTTCTTACAGACATTGAGTACCTAAATAACTAATGTTTCAAAATGTTTCAAGTGCCTCAGCGTGCTGAAAGGACAAAACATTCTTAGGAAAAGTTTGAATATTGGTCCTATGCTTGTATGCTTGATTTTCTTCTTAATTTATTTTTTTAAATATTACTTAAAAACCTTTAAAATGTTACTTTCAAAGGAAAATCAAAAATTCACCTCTTATGCTGTACTGTATTTATGATATGCTGATTGGATTCCCCATGCTCCAAGCACTTATATTTCTACAGTATAAATACTAGTAGAAAACAACAAAACAACCTGCATACCTAAAATGGCTGCCACATATCAGTGAGGGACATTTTACATCAGCTGTGACTATTTAAATTCAGCTTCAAGTATAGGATTATACTTTTTTTAAAATCAGAGCATTTACTTTGATTCCTAAATGGTTCTAATGCTTGAGGATGTATGTAGACTGTTCACTATTAGTTTGGTATGAAGTTGACTTTTATGCAATGCAAAAATATTATGGAAAAGGTTTTTTGCTTTTGAGTTGGCATCTTAATTTATTTCAGTTATTCAAATACTGAAAATCACCTCTGGATTTTCAGTCAGTAATTACAAATGCTTTCTCACAATGGACATGATCTGTATTGTGTTTTAAAAATTACTCGAAACAAGAATAATTGAAAAGTCCAAATTTTACTTGTTATCAAATGAGGCAGCTGTCAAAATATGTTTTAATAAGTAACAGTATAAACAAAATCCCCTTTAAAGTGATAAACTTAGGAGGATTTTATCTCCAATATGCTTTAAAAAA
>VXAX01003646.1:418842-562117 GCA_013399835.1 Leptocoma aspasia
GCTTTAGTCTGTCATTTGGTCTATGGGATGTAGGACATGTGTAGCAAGCAGAGAAGCCACTACAGGTTGTGTTTGTCTGCTGGGAAAAAAATGAGTGGGAAGGTGCTATATTTAGCAAGAATGAAATGGAATTCTCTGTGTCATCTGTGCTCCAGGGATTGGAGGCCTGCTCATGAGACCATAAAAGCCAAAGGGTCTGGAAGAGGGATTTCTACATTAGCTCCCCACTCCTTTCAGGGTCAGCTAAGGGAAGGGATCCGTGCAACCGGTGCTAATCCAATGCTGGGAATTGCAGAGCCCTTCTGTGAGGGACTCCCGTGCCACAGGAGGTTTCTCTCACAAAGGTCGTTGGGACCTTTGAGCTAAGTACCTCAATCTAGTTTGGGAGGAAGAAAGGAAAAGGGTTCTTTTTTTTTTTAATTTGTGTATTTTTCAGACTTAATGAGCTTTTCTGTCAGCTCTTATTTAGGCTTAGCAATACGACCTGTAATAACTTAACACTGCCTAATAGGATGGCATATTGAGTGTGGATTGCTTATCACTACATAATCACAAGTTGCTCTGATAGTAAAGACTTGTATTGTTAGCACAGTGCTTGGAGAGAGGAAAGGAAGACAAAATGCATAGTATTTGGGTGCATTTTTATAGCAAAGCTCTGTCTGTACACATTGACAGTAGAATTAATTTCTCAATAACCTCACAGGCGGCACTGGTAACAAAGCTGCAGATTCCTGAACTCCAAGAATATGGGAAGCATAAATATTTCTAGTTGTTTGGAGAATTTGCTATTTATTAACTTGGTTAAATAATGCAAATGTTTCAGGTTTTTCTGACAGTCTTTTTGTGAAAGGTGCACCTGTGAAGAGTGTCTTTTTAATACAGCATCCTGCTGTTAGGGCACTGGTAAGGCCCTGGCAAACTGGACACAAATTTCATTTTACTCTCATATCAAGAGCCCCCCGGAGAGATATGTCTTAGGATATTAGTGTCTTCAGCAGCAGAGCCATTAAAGCAAGCACACAGGGAATCACCCATCTGCACAGGCTTAAGGATAAGAACATTGCTGCAGAAGCTGATCTCCAGACTGATGTTGCTATTTAATGTGGCTTCTAGCAAACTGTGAATAAAACTCCTGGCTTGCAGATGACAAGTTACCATGCTAGACTTGCAAGTTCTTTCAGGAAACCAAAGCAGACACAGCTGCAATCAGGCTGCATTAAGCCAGGCCTGCAGTCCCAATGGAGTGCAATGACAGCAGGATTCTACCGACAATGTCAGTGGGCACAGACATCTTTTGTTCTTACCACATATTCCTTAGTCCCATGTCTTCCATTTCTTTATGAATGATAAATACCAATGATTAAGGGCAATGCTCACTTTTTTTTTTTTTTTAGGAAGGTCTGGTACAGAAACATACGGTGCTGCTTCATTATGCAACGGGATATGGCTCCCAGAGTGAGTGACCTGCAGACCCAGTCAGATCAAACTTCTCCTTGCAGGGCTCTTGGGATAGACAGCACTGGGGTGTCTGTGCTCCACTGACAGTTTGAGGATTACTGCTCCTGCAGCTGGTGCAGGGGGGCTGTATCAGCAGTACAACTGTGCCTTACGGAATGGGAAGCAGTCTGGATTTGTGCTGCCTACACAAATAAGCCCAAGACTCCTTGCCTTTATTAGGGAATAAGTCTTTGCCAAAATTGGAGTAATCATATTAAATCAGTGAAAAGACCCAACTCCCTTAAAATAGGTAATGATCAATTAAAGCCTTTTTTAGCATCATGAATACTTTTTAAAAAAACTTCAGACATAATTTGTAACTGATGGTCATTGTTTGTCTGTCATACAAGGGCTGACATTTTCAAATGTGACGAGTACTTTTAGCATCAACTGTTGCTCAACTTGAGAGCAACTTGAGAGCTTCTGCTTTTTGGAAACTTTTAAAAGTAGCTGCAGAAAATCAAGCTTCCTATCATTCAAACCAGGTACTGGAAGGAAGGATGCCTGAAATCAGTTTGCTTTTAGTCATCTTGACTTTGGAGAAGGGAACACTGCTTAAAACAGTTATGATCATATCAAGAAGAAATTATTTTGATTACGTAAGGGATAATTGGCAGCAGAAAGTAGAAATTCAACCTTCTGTCAATAAATTGATATCAAGAGCAAGTCTCTGTTTAGATGGTACTTTTTTCTCTGGAAATCTGGCACCGTCATGTTACTAAAGTAATTGCAAATCGGAGCAATTTTGTTGGTGTCCTCACAGCATAACACAGAAGCAGGATTTTCCTTTCTTCACTCTAACTTTAGGACAATGTCTTCTCTCTTATTACCCTTTTAAAACTGTGTACAGCTGAAGCAGTGATTACCAAAGAAGAGCAGAGTAAAGGAGCTGGCAGTAGCTTCTGTGTGGCAGCTATTTTCACATATGTGATGCTTTTCAGATGGGCAGCCTGCACTCAGCGTAGGTGTGAACTGTCACCTTTGGATGGCTTCATGCACAGCATCTGGAGTGCCACACATGCCTGTGTGAACCTCTGAGCTTTGTGAGGGGTCAGATACTTTGTGAGGGGTCAGGTCCTTTATACCATGATTACCTGAGCCTCTCTCTCTGACCTGTTTCTCTATCTCTCCTTTTGCATACACAGAAAAAGCAAAGAAAGGCTGTGCTTTCAGTGAGGAATGGAGGAAATCTTCCTTCATTAACAAACTGTAGACCAGGATTCACCAGCTGCTTATGATGATGGAGAGTCACTATTGAACTCCTGCATAGAGATAGATTCAGATTGAGGGAAGCATTTGTGGAAGCACCCCAGTGAAAAGGAAAGAGGCACTGTGTGTGTTTACCCCAGAGTCCTCTAAAATACACATTTGAGCTAGAGAGGAGGCTTGATTCTGAGATTCTCCCTGAGCTTTCCTGTGTATCAATATGGAAACTTCTGCTGCTATAAAGCTGTAAAAATGACTCCTGCATGCTTGCTCTGATGCAGCTTGCATTCAGGGTATGCTGCTCTGTTCTTTGTGATGGTAGTCTGTTCTATTCTTTGCCCAGGTTTTCCTATGCAATCTGAATACTCCTATGGGGGTGATTCCAATTTTGGGCCATATTCAGCAGCTAGCACAGTGCTGGAAATTATCACTGCAATGCAAACACCTGGCAAAGTGAGCTGAAGTGCACCTCTAGTGTTGTGAAAACTCATTTTCAGGATATCGACAATCCTTGCAATCAAGGAATATTTTTGTCAATGGGGCCTTATTATATTGCTCTCTATGAGGCAGTTGGGGAATTGGGGTAGGGGGACTTCACATAAGTTTTGATTGGACATCTGAATGAGAAAATAATTTCCTATTACAAACTATACATGCTATTTAGTACAAGAAAATGATGCAGGAAACTTTGGGGTTTTCCACACATTTGATTGGCCTCAGAGACATCTTCTGTTTACATTTCCTATTCCACAGACATTTGTACAATTTCATTTTGCTCTCTCAAATGTTTGAGAGAATTAAGCTTTAAGCTGAAGGTTAACAGAAGGAGATATTTTTCTATCCACTCTTTTAATATGGTTGTAAGAAAATTTACTATGATTTAAATTCAGGTAATGTAAGCAGTAGTATTTACAAAGACTCTGAAGAAGTTGCCTCCTAGTGATTTTTCAGTGCATTCTGTACAAGACTTGTACAATGAGATGCAACAGAGGGATGATTCAATGACAAAAGAGTACTTCTTTGTTCTTCTGGAGAGGCTTCCCATTTGAAGAGAGGAGACCCAGAGTACCATAGGAATGTGTCTAGATGCAGATGTATGTACTTTACATAGGTATGTTCCTTCTCATGCCATCAGTACTGCTGCTGATACTGCTGTTGCTTCTAGACATGCATCAATCATGTGTTCAATGTTGCTCATCTCCATCTCATATGTTCTGCATATTCCCTTACTAGCTTTCATACCTTCAGTAAGAGCAGGGGGGTTTAGATATTGCCTTCATTTTACACTCTGTGAAAAATGAAAAAAGTCATACACCTATAAAAGACCATGTGAGAAGCAAAAAGGAAATAACAGCATACTTATTTATCATTGAAGAGTAATTTTTACTCTCCATCCAGGAGAGAACGGGAGAGAGTCCAGAAACTAATCCTTACTGTCAGTGCACTCCTCTTGACTACATCCCCTGGGAAGTTGTAATGGTTTATTATCTCAGTAGTACCTAAAACATCTGGGGTTTTTTACTAGTCAGCTCCACACTAACCTTTCTCCCTTGGTGGTGTCCTTGAAAGCTCAGATTTGACCAGACTCAGAAGAATGTAGTTGTCCAATAAACACTTTGCATCTTCCTAATGAGCTTTTAGGGTTTAAATGCTGACCTTATCTTCTTAATCTACAAGATTTTGCTTAATTTTACATAGGCTATTTTGTAAAGAATGTGGTGGTCATTGCAAGCTTTACTGAATAATGAAATAAGAGGCCAATGCAGCTGTGTGAGATAGGGAATAGGAGAGGTGAACCAATTATTCTCCTACCAGCCACAAGAAGTCTGTTTATATATGAGTTATGTAACCCAAGCTGACACTTCACCAAGCAATACTTCAGCTGGAAATTATGAACACCTTTCCCACCTCACCACAAATGCTATTTATCAAGCCCAGGAATACAAAAATACAACTTTGAGGATAGGTATAAAGAGTTTTTAAGAGCCAGGTTGAGAATCTGTGTGCATATTAACTCAAAGGTAGTTTACAGATGCCTCTGTCTGGCCTGAACAAATGTGAGGGTGATGTGTCAGGATAAAAATGAAGAATAAAAATGGCAAGCTGATGTTTTTAGGTAGGGGTGTTAGTTAACTGTACTTACATAGTCATTGTGTTGTGAGCCCATGAATGTCTCAGTAGCTGCACAAATCAAATGCTTCATTCAGAAGAATTTGCCCTAGACATGCTCTAAAGGCTTGTGCATTGTAGGGGAGGAAAATCAGGTCTGGAAGGGACAAGTCTGCTCCTCCATTGCTCACCAGTGACGTGCTAAACTGAGAGTTACACGGGCGTGCCGGGATGCTGCCAGGGCTGGCAGGCCAAGGGGCTGTGCCCAGGGCTAGCTGGGCCACCAGCCCCTGGAGGGAGTCAGGCTCAGCAGGGTCTGTGGTCTGGCAGACCTGGGCTGTGCTGAAATGGGGCCCCGGGTGTAAGGGAAGACAAACACCTCACTCCATACATGCCCCCCTGCCATTTTCTTTTCTAGTTTTTATCTGCTGAGCATGGCACCCTGTGGCATGGGATATCATTTTGGCCATTTGGGGTCAGCTGCCCTGGCTCTGTCCCCTTCAACTTCCTGTGCACCCCCAGCCACCGGGTGGGGGGAGCAGTAGAGAAGGCCTTGGCTCTCACTGCTTAGCAGTAACAAAACCATCTCTGTATTATCAACTCTGTTCCGTGTACAGTCCAAATCAAGGCCCCTTTCTAGCTACTGTGAAGAGAACCAGCTCTATCCCAGCCCAAACCACAAAGCAGAGAAGGGAGACACTCTTCAGCTACCGCTCCTTCTCTCCTTTCACATCTCCACCTTCAGAGTCACAAAGTATGTTCTAAAATTAAAGGAATGATGAACAAATATGCGGTTGAGGTGCAAATGGCAACATTATTTTAATATTATATTCAGTCTTCATCTTTATTAGCATTGGATATTAATGATGTGTGAAGTAATTATGTATATAATTAGAATAATTTTTATTATTAGCATCTTTTGACAGGTAGGAGTGTCTTCTCCTGAGGAGCCAATCCACTGAAATGGCCAAAGTGACTGTAGTTTTCCCATCTGACTCCATCAGACCTCACTTGTTTCAGAATACTATTTTCTTCATTCACGCTGTAAAATGAGGATGTGTTTACATCTTTGACTTTGTTTTTAAAACACTGATAAATTTTGGTATTTCTCCTTACTTATGACAGCAGTAGTTTGGAAAACCTGTGTCTGGTGCTGTGTGGTGTCACTTCTGGAGCAGGCTGTAAGTACAGGTGGAAAAGTTATTTTTTTTTCCTTTAGATGAGAAGCCTGTAAGGATTAACAGAACAGTAAATAAATCTATTCTGTGGATAAATTATAGTCTAATTAGAGCCTTGTGAAGTTCTGCCTCTAATTTACAACCTTTGAATTTTCAGGGAGTTCTGGTTTTGAGCAAATGTGAAGTTCATTGTGAAACCTGGCTCTGGCCACCAGACTGCCAATAGCTTCCACACAACACCAGCAGCTGATCCAGATCAACTGAAAATTTCTCTCAAGTAGCACTTGGTTTTAGGTTCAGGGAAAGTTCACATATCTGTCCATTGTGCCAAGGTTCTGGATTATAATTGCAGATTTGCAGCATTTTAATTTTATTGTCTTTAAACATTATTGTATTTAGGCTAACTTGCATGTGTTTCTGCATTCTTGCATTCACTTTAAAAAAAAGATCAAAACAACCATTCTAGATTTACAACAGAGATTAGGGTAATATTTACCTTCTACAGAAGCCTCTGTCTTCAGATGTCAACCTGTGAAAAAGGCTAAGTTATTTTTTTTCCATTTTGCTTAGGTTTTCTTATCTTCACATCCCAACTAACATAGCTAAGCTTTCAGAAATCTTTGGTTCTGGCATAAACTAAAACATAGAGAATTTATATGATTTTGGATCAAGGCATAAGTTAATTAAAGGGTTGCAAATAAATCCTCTACTTACTGACATCTGGACTTGTGTTTTGGTGTTGAGGCTCTTGTGGGACTGGAGCAGGGGGGGAAGTAAAAGCCTCTGGGTTCCACAGAAAGGACCACACCCCACTTATATCTGTGAGCTATACAAACACCTTCTCTGCACGGGAAATTAAATCTTCATTGACAAAAACTGTTGAGAAAATAAAATATTGATCTTGCTTGTGAGACTTTTATGTTATTCAATTAAATTAGTACAATACCTTTCCTACTAGTAAAATAAGAGTGCCATTACTATATGGAAATATAATGTTCCATAATATTTTTATTGTGAGACAGGGGATACCTCTTACAGCACTCAGAAGTACAGTTTATACATGACTATAAAGTTAGTTGTGATCCATAAACAGCAGATATAGATCTCAGATATAGCTTTGGAAATCAGTTTAAAGAAAAGTGCCTTATTCTCTTTGCAATATCATATAAAACTAGCATCATTTTAAAAAATCATAATCTCTTCTAATTTTTTTATACTGAAAGACAATGAGACATCATTCTAATATTTAAATTAGAATATGAGTCTGACAATATTTTTGCTACTGCCTTTTCTAAAATTAAAACCCCTTTCAAAACTAATAATGATCCAGAATCCATGTCTACTGCAGCTAGACACATGAATGTACAAATATGGGCATACAGTAATGGTTAGTGAAACATAAGGGACCTAATACAATGAGATTTGTATGGGAGAACTGTGTTGGGATGTGACTATTTCTTTACCAGATGATGAGATGTGAATATGACTTGGCAGGTGCAAATGGGCAGCTGTGGCCTCCTTTTTTTACCAGGCTTGTCCTTTCTTTGTCCAAAATCTGTACTTTATTGGAAGTACCTGTAGTACCTGGTGTTCATGTGAATGTATAAACAAGATCAAGGCACCCAGCTGTGGACATTTACTTATGGGTTTTATCCCACACACTTTTTTTTTTTTTTTACAGCCTTTACTAAGCAAATCTGTTGCATAATATAGACAGGAAGCTACTCCATCTTGTAAAAGTTGCTTGTAATAGGGAGCATACTTCCAAATTAATATTTTTCATTTCATCATATTTGGTAACATATTGTTTGAAATGTGGAATCCTGGCACATTTTCTCACTGCAATTTTTCCCCGCCCATGTGTGTCCCCCTACAATTGTCCCAAACGTGCCTTAGTAGGGAAAACAGAGCATATTAGTCTACTGGGATACAAGTAGCAGCTGTGATTATGATCAGAGAGTTCATAATATCATTTAATAAAACAACTGTTCAGTTGCTCCACTAATGCATTGGAGAGTACATCCTATACAGCTACTTTCCATATAACTGATGGCCAGTGTTCACTCTCAGCCTTTCTGCTCTTTCAGAACATCATTAATAGTACTTTCCTCTGAGGCTGGCCTTTTCATCTGAACACTGTCTTTATACCCCTTCTTTTTGGAGCAGCTTGTGTGTAGTTCCAAACTTTGACCATCCTGTGGCCAGGAGTGAACACTGTGCCTTCAAGCAGCATTAGACATTCTTTGTTACAAAACCTTAACAGAGCTTAAGGGGCAGGGAGGGCATCAGGACTGATGTATTTTTTCACTGATGGGAGAATGTCTGTACATGATATTTAAGCTACCAATGTGGAAGCGCTCCCCAAGTTTTGTGATTGCAGAGTGAAATCAACAAACTCTGGTTTCAACAGGTGTAAGCTGGGTTGCAGGAGCATTTTTTTTAAAATTTATTATGCCCTTGATCTTTCACAGTGTACATAATCTCTTAAGAAAAACCCCAACCATTTAATTCTTCCTACTTTTTGTTATTTGCACAAATAAACTATTTATATGGGGGCAAAGGTTTTATTATGAAAATTGGTGCAATTTGATAATACATTAGAGAAGGAGTAAACATTTGTAATGATAGCAGTTAAAGCACTCAGTGCATAGCAGACTAAGATTCAGCAAGTGAAAGACTTCTGTCTCTAGTAATGGCATGTATAAATAGCCCACAAACAAAATACAGTCCATGTTATGGTCTGATGGGTATAGCTGTTGTGTGCTAAGTGAGTTTTTTAGCCTGTGGTTACCCACCTCTCCACCAATCTGTGAGACGTGTACTATTTTCCTTGAGGGGCTAATCCCAGCCCATCTCTCTGAGACTGTCATATTCCATAAACCTTTAAATAAATAATAAATAGATGTGATTTTTTAAAAAAAAATTATGGACTGCTTTTGATGTTTTAATGGACAGGTGTTGATAATTTTTTCAGCTTCTAAATCATCCAATACTATCTTTTACCAGCTTTGGACACCAGGCCTACCTGATAATACACTTGATAGTAGCAAAAAAATTGCCCATATGCATGCAGATACATATAAAAGGGTATTAAATCAATGACCAGTAATTCAGAAAGAGTTGATTTGTATTAAGAAAAGCTACAGAAGGAGTGAGATATGGCAAGTTTCATATATATCTTACATCATTCTTCACATCATCTGTGAACTTGACCCATGAGCATTATCTCAGACATTTAAGTTACTGTATTATGAAAGTATTTTTCCACAGTTGAAACACTAAATAATGCATAAAAGGCTTATTTCCAAATACTGCAGTGTAGTTGCATCAAGGATGGATCCAGAAGTATTTATAGCTTGCATGCTACTGAAATTTTTCTTAAAATAAGAGCTCAAAGCAAAAGATATCTATTTACAAATTATTTTGGTGCATGCTAGTTCAGTAACTGGCACAGCGTACGAGCAGCCAGCCTTCTACCAGTTGTGCTATCTTATTGGCTTTACATAGTCAGAAGTAGTTTGTGTTCTTTGCTTTGAATTCTTCCTTTCATTTAGTACTGTGGCAATTTCATCTCTTTCATTTGTAAAGCCCAAGCTGTTTGGCTTTCTTGCCTTGCGACTTGTATGTGTTTCAGTGACATCTTTCATTTCTTACTTACAGCCTAGAAGTGAGAGCTGCAGTATGATCTAGTTTGGTTAACTTAAAGATGACAATAATCTCCTAAGTGTAAGAGGAGGACAAGAATTTAATTCTCTGTAGTTTTTTTTTTTTTTCATTTCCCAGTGAAAAGCAAGACATTTTTCCCTTTCTTTTGAGTTATGACTCACTTCTCCAGATTTTGTTTTGATCTGAGTAATTAGTGTTTTTTTGTCTTTTATTCTTTATTTTTAGCAGCTACAGTCTATCTCCCACTTAGTTGCTGACATAAAAATATTAGCAAAAAGATGTTGCTCAAAGGGTAAGGAAAATCCATTCATAAAAATCTCAGTGAGGATTAAGTGGGATTCATCCAGGAAAGATCAAGGGTTGAAAAAGATTGTTATTAAACATGTTTATAGAGTACTTTCAGAATACAGCATATTCCCTGTTCCAGTAAGCTCGCAGCTCAGTTGGGGGGAAGAGAGATGAGCTGAGTGTTGAGGAGGAAAAGGAAGGAAGGTTCCTCAAAGGAAGGAGTTGAGGGAGGAGTGAGAAGTTATTTGGAGTATGGGAAATGTGAGATGGTGCCACACACAGAAGGGGACACAATGTCAGGAATGAGAGGAGGCGACTAAAGAGCTGAGGGAGCCTTTAACAGACCTCATCACAGTGTTGTCCCGTTTCTTTGCAAGTGAGACAAGGCGTGGAGGAGGCTCGAGACGTGCTTCTAGCTCTCTGTCTCCTTAGGGGCTGTGAAATCTTATGAAAACCTGTTTCCTTTGGAGTTGCCTTGTGTAAAAATCCCAAACAAAGTTAATATGAAGTAGGATATTAGTAGAAAAGATTGAACACCTCTGTTTTTGGAAAAAGGGCATGTACTTCATGTCTAGACCTAATAGTAACGACACCTCATAGGCACTATCTGCTGGATTGAAAAAACAGGATTGTGTGAATTTGTGCATAGACATAGATAATTCTCTGCTCAGCCCTTGAGAGTAGGAAAGACAAAGCTGAGTTAACCCAGTGCAATAGTCCTTGCATGGGGTTAGGATACAGGAAACTAATAAGGAGGAAAACCTACCTCTACAGAGAGACTAGTAAGGTCTCACTGGGCTCCCATTTCTGCTCTTTGCAGGACCATTGTGCTCAGAACATGAGGACCAGGGTGTTTCACAGAGGTCAACTGCTGGATATAAAGGCAATTACGGGGGAAAAAGCCCAGACCACCTTCATATGGACTTTCAAGATCTTAACAGCTAGGAGTCAAAATTCAGGGATTTATTTTTCCTTGCTCCAATGTGTTTATCATCTCTTCCCTGGTCCTTCAGATTTCCTTTGGTGGGCACTGAGGCTCCCCAGCCCTCTATGCATTGGCAGGTTGGTCCAGGCCCTATAAGAGGGCTGGCAGCCCCTTTTTCTCTGATTAGAAGGTCCTCTGGGGGTCAGAGTGGCAGAACAGCTGCTCAACCTTGCTCAAAACCTCCCCCTCAATTTTTTGGCTGCATCAAGAGCAGCTACAAGAATACATCCATACCTACAGAGAAGCTGAAAACAGAATCCCCTAGCACAGAGTATTTAGAGTTCATATGTAAATTTCTGGAATAATTGCCTCATATTCTTTAAGGACTACAAGAAAATTGGGGGTTTTTTTTGTTTGTTTGTTTTTGTTTTTTTTTTTTGTTTTTGTTTTGGTGTCTTTTTTTTTTTATTGTAATGGTACCATCATGTCCAAAAACACAAGCGTTCTGGATAATGAGTCAATATCTAATTAAGGACATCACCAAACTACACTTATTTCTCAGACTTAGTATCTTCCCACTGGGAATATTCACTAATCTCTCACTGATTAATTACTGTAAAGACTTATGCTTCTGGATAATTATAAGATGTGTGATAATGGATCAGACCTTTAATCCATTAAATCTGGTATCTTGCTTCTGACTCTGACCAATAGTTAATGCATCTCAGAAAGGTGAATAACTCCATGCTGCAAATACTCTATTGTGGAATGTGGAAGAAGGAGCCCTTCCTCACCTCACTGGGTAATTGCTTTGAAGTATGAGATATAATTACCATTATCTTAGTCCATGTAACTATGTGTCATAAAATGATGAGTACTTAGTGTGTGGCAGACTGAAAATAGAAGGATCTGAAATAACCTCTATTGGGCAATAAAAGTGCGGTATGTCTAAGAGAATGTGGTTAGATGTACCAAAACTTTGGAATCCTTCACCCAAAATCAAATCTAAAGATTCCATCTAACATCTACGTTTTAATGTCAGAAGACCTCTGAAAAAGCCACATCATGTTTTAAAAGTTTAAGATACTTCAAAATTATTTTCCGTATTGTTACCTATTGTGGCTGGAGATTTGTTGTGGTGAATTGTCTCAAGGAAGCCTTGCAGGGAGTGTGTGCTGCTGGCTGCTGGCTTGAGAGGCAGCAGGATATGAGAATGTGTGGGACTGCAGGGAGGGGCTGGTGGCTTTGCATGGCAGCTCTGCAAGTGTCAACTGCAAGCAGCTTGTCTTTGTTGTGGGCCTCAGAGGATGTTTTTTTAAAAAGCCCTTTTAATATATAAGAAGATTCTTTGCCTTCACAGAGCTGTCATTCAGTAAGGTTTTGGTCTGTTAAGCAGAATTAAGCACACTTTTTTCACAACTGGAGCCACAGCCTGTGGCACCTGTTTCCGCATTATTGCAGTACCCTCCATGGCTTTATGCTGCATTATGGAAAGAAATAGAAGGGTGTATTCAAGAAGCTTCTCTAAAGCACAAGAATGCTGTTTGGGGTATTGCAAGACTCAAGGAAAAGAAGGGGAAAAAAAAGTCTCTGGATACAGAGAAGTTAATTTATTTTTGTTTAATACCCTAATTAATAATGTGTAGACGTGGGGTCTTATTCTGACAGAAGGCGTATCAGCTCTGCCCTCATGGATTTCGTATCTACAAGAAACATAAATGCATAACAAGTGATGGCCAATCTCTGCCCACATGACTAGCACTCCTGCAATGGGAACTGTGTGTTGGATCCTGATGTCCCATCCCAGTCTGATTTCAACAAGGATTTCTTTTTTCTGGAAGGAACTAATTTAGACCAGTGCTTTTCTTCCAAACAAGATTTTGCATACAGACCTGGATTCTGATTTCACATAGGTTTCATGTGATGGTAACTCACCTGCATTAAGTGCCCTTACTCCTCAGGCATAACTGAGGGCAGAATCAGATCTTACATGATAACACATATGGGTGACTCTAACCAACTGGCATACAGTAGGCACCATTAAAATCTTGACATTTACTGCTCATAGTAGTTAAATTTACTGTGCTATTTGCAGTATTCCCAAGTCTAAGAGTAGGAAATCCTTTAAATACTGCAGTAAAAGTAAATCCCACGGTGTGATAAATGTCAGGATTTAAGGGAACCCAATTTTGTAGTTGTTTTCTTCTTTTTTTATTGCTATGTTCAAACTTTTTGTGTCTTTTTTTTTTTATTGTAATGGTAATTATTTTGAGCGGAATCTCTCCTGCCTTGAGACTGGCTGAAGCCTGCTTTGGTGGGATATTTCCTTAAAATATTCTCTGTCTAGAGAACTAATTTTTTCAAAGAGTGTGTGCTGCATAAAGGGAACTTGAGAACTTGAGTTTGCTTTAAGATGCCCGTGAACATCCCTGCTGGATTCACATTCTTTCTACTTGGTTGCATCCTTTGTGGGGAGTAGAGTGGCTGTGAGAATTAGTCCACTGATTCTCCACCACTCAGGGCTTCCACTGGATGGAGAACTTAGCAGGGAGATAATGACGTTGGTTTTCCAGTGCCTTTGTTAGCACAACCTAGTCCACAATATTTTCACAGATGCACACAGCAGCAATTTTACCACCCTTGAAATGGCAGAAATTAAGAAGAGCGTTGGATAAGATTTTAAGCAAAAAACCTACATAATGATACCAGACCAGATTTTAAAAAATACTTAGGTTCCTAGAAACGATGATTTTGCAAATCTGTCTGATTCACACAAACTTTGATCCTTCAGTCTCAATGTATGATTTTTTAAATCCTACCAAATAATTAGTTTCATCTTTAGATGCCAAAAACCTTCTATAAATGTGATCTGTGAGTTAGTTTATGAGCAAATTTAGGTCTCCCCTTCTACCTTTATTCTCCCCCACTCCCAAACTAAAAAGAGCTGATTTAGGACTGGGAGACAAGGAAGAACAGTAAGAAATGTGTATAAAGTTTCAAGGAATTCAGTGCTGTAGAATCACCTGTACTGACTTATCCCGTCCAAAAAGATATCCACTGTAGTTATGACAAGGAAGGAAAGACAGAGTGACAGGGAAAAAATGGGGGAAAAAAGAGAATTATTGCCCTGGCTTAAGTGCACAGTCTATTTTTGGAGAAGGGTGAATAGTGCACTGCCAGTAGACTGGTTCCTCTCCATGCACAACAACTGTTGGGGATGTCCTCTCAAATCTGGCTACTGCCTGGCTAGCTGGCATGTGACATAAAGCAGGAAATACGAGTGTGCCAGGCATACATAACTGTATGTGTGCCACTCCTGGTCCATCTGCAGAGCAATACTGCACCTGCCAGTTGCTTTAGCTGGCTGGGGGGAGGAGGAAAGGGAGAGACAGTATGTAATATGAGACAGGGAAAGCCCACTGTCTTCTCATTTTTCTTTCATTGCTCTGCTCTTGTTTCCTTTCTTTTTATGACAGAGTTGAACAAACACTACTGTTTGTTTTTTAAAAAAGAGGTGTCTCTTTGGGACTGGGTACTTTTGGGGTACTGCTCATACAGTAAAAATAGTTTGGCTTGGGTTTTTATGAACAAAGATGTCAGTATATGTAGGTTTGTACACCTCTGGGTATCATATATCTTCACTTCAAACCCCATTTTTACATGTAGGGGATTATATTAATTATTTGGATCCTTTTCCACAAAAAATCTAAATTGCCTATAAAGCAATACATTTCCTTACAGCTCATCAATCATTTTTCTTCTGCAAAAAATTTCCAGCACCCATTAAGAGCCTTAAATCATAAAACCTAACTGCTCCTGAATAAATAAAATTTGGAATCTTGATATGGATGACCTACTATTTCATTCTGTAAGTGACAGAGGACTGTGTATGGAAATGGAATAAACCAACATCAGCTCACATAAAGGATGCTCCATCCTAGGGATAGATAGCAAAATCTTCATCACAAGCACCTTCAGAATTTGTGAGTATTTTTGGAGTGAGGAAAAAAAAAAGTTTACATATTTTCTTCATACAAATTAAAAAAAAAAATGTTATTGCCTCAGGACCTCTCCACTGACTATAAGAAATTCTTAAGTTTCTCCATTTCCTTTTTTTTCACCACTGAGTCTCATCATTTCCCTGCAAAAAAGATTTGTAAAATCCAGATTTTTGTGGAGTCCAGCAATGGTATTTTGGAAATAGCAACCAGAGCTAAATTTATGCATCCTTAGTAAGATTTAAGTTTAGTTCTTGCTAGTAAAAAGAACATGTGCTTTTGTGTCAGACTGGATCTGTTTCAGAGAGCCCTTTTTCTACTGTATTTGTAGGTATTTGACTTCGAGCCTCATAAAGTCAACCCAGGACATTTGGTCAAGTACAGGAAATTAGTGTGATGGGGGAACATTACATGTGAATACATATACATTTGTGGCAATCCCCTCCTCGTTGTCTCCTCAGGGTGGATTTATTGATTTAAACTTTTCAGTCATCACAAACGCGGTGTACATGCACCCCCCACCAGACTGCACTGCACAGCACAGCAGCCATGCACATGATATCCAAATTTGTGCTGGTGCTGGTGAAATGGTGACAGGTCGGGATTACCACTTTTACTGCCAGGGAGTCAGGTCTTGTTGATTCATGAGACAGCTGTTAGAGGATGATCACATTAATAATGGGAGCTGTAAAAACAATGTGTGGCGATGCTAAAAGCTACTTCTCAAATGACATGGTGACGGCAGAGCTTTTTGGGTATTGCATGATTTTGCAAATGATACATCAGAAGCCTAAATAATATAGATAATTTCTACATATTTTATTATTAGTGTGAAATAAATGTAATTATAACAGGATTTTAAAGTGCCAGGTGGCTTGTGTTGTCTGTTTGTCAAGTATTTTACTGCTGCTCCATCTCACACTCATATTAAGTATATTTACTCAACACCTCTGACTTCAAACAGGCAAACTCTTTTATCTGACTTCACAGCATATTCTTCTCACAGTGGTGGATGTCATCATCATTTCCTTTTGACATTGTTTTCACCATGTTTTCTTACTTCCATTACTCTCCCATGTTTCTGTTCCCTTTGGTGCCTCCTGCACACGCATGTTTTACCTGAGTAGGAGCAAAATAATGTTGTAGCAAAAAAGTATGTTGTAGCATATGTTGTATGTGTATATATGTGTATGTATATACATATATGTATATGTAGCAAAAGTTGTGTGTAGCAAAAAGATAGATATATGTCTCCACTGCTGTGACCCAGTCCTTTCTCAGCCTACTCTGATTTACCTCTAATATTCAATATTCAATTCAAATTACAAGTTGTTTGGGGCACAGAGCATATTTTTGCATCAAGATATTTTGAAAGGTAGTAGATAAAGTGCAAGCATGTCTGTAGACACCAGTATCCAGATCTGTTTTAGAATGAGAAAGTAAATGCCTAGCAATTAAAGAAGTGTTTTCTCAAAATGACAACTAGGAAGTCCAGTTACTGACATTAAATAGCATATTTTTGATGGGACACCATGAGACATAAAGCACTCTGTACCAGAAGTAAAGATGGTAGAATTTGTCCTGAAATAAATGAAAAATGGAGTCCCAAAATGACAGCAGACTGGTTCAGCCAAAGGTCAACTCATCTGTGAGTTAGAAGGAATTAATTTTCTAAGCACCAGCAAAGCAATGAGGCTTATCAAACAATGCTATTTTCCATCAAGAAAAAACATCATGGCAACCTCTTTTTTCTACTTTCATACATTTTCATTAAAAAAAAAAAAAGTGAAACAGTTAACAAATACATTTATTTCTAGGATTATGGGACCCTTTCTGCTTATTTCTTTAAAGGCATTATTTTAAAATACAGTAGAAAGAGCTGAAGAGGTGAAATTCTAGTGAAACTTCAGCTCCATTGTGGCCACAGGCATCCTGATCTGTGCCATAGTGCGCTCCCCATACACATCTCCTTTTCCCCCATATTCCTTAGGGACCCTCTGCAGTGAGGTCTGGTTCCATAATCCTGTCCAGATACCCTAAACTGGTGTTGAGGACGGTGGAATGCTGAAAATACACCATCTCATGAGATCTGCTGATCTTTCATCAGCCACCTCCTTCCCTCTCCTCCTCCTCCCCATGTCCTTTCTCCATCACCACCATCAATTGCATTTTCGTGCTGTTATTGAGCTTTGGACACTGATACAAGGCATTGGTACTGAAGGGATGCTGGTGTTCAGCTGCCTTCCTTCTCCCCTGTGCTATATAAATATATGTCACTGCCCAAAACAATACACATTGGATCTGGCGAGTGCTGAAACCCCAGCACTCTCCTGACCATGACTGCAGTGATGACAGCCCAGTGGTTCTCAGGGATCTGTCTTATGACAAGTTTCTTTAAATCAGCCGAGATCTTAAGTGCCTGTCATAAGTCATTCATCCTTCAAGTGCTTCCATATCCTCCATGTGACCTCTTTACAGACTTATCCATCTGCTTTTATATATCAGACTGTGGTGAAAAACCACTGTAAGAACTAGGTCTACAAGAAGATATGGGGGTTAGGTGTCCTGTCACTAGAGGAGGAATATCACCTGTTCTATATAAAACACCATTTCTCAAAGGTACTCCCTGCTAATCCCATAACCAGTGTGCTCCTGCCAAATCCCAAAGGTGTTTTGACAGAATACGGTGGAAATGGAAGATTTAGCTAAGCAGAGCTGTAGCTTTCAGAAGCTTGTTGCTCCATTGCTGCTTTCCAGCCTTGCAGATCTTCCTCACCGTGGCAGTGGAATTGGGCCTTTTCTTAAGCTGGGCAAACACAAGCAGCCACTTGTCTTTCCATGCTCATCAACTCTTGCATCCATCCTTTGCTTTCAAAGGTGAAGCCACAACCACTTAGTCAAAGAGAGCTGGGAGCTGGGCATTTCTGAAAGTCTATCTGCTGCATCAAGCATGTGCCTTTAAGTCAAATCATAACCAAAGTATCGAGTTTTGATTCAGAGGCTGAGTTGCAAAACCAGGAGTAAAAATCTATTTCCAGTTGACCAGATGCAGATGTGTTCTTCCTTTGTTAAGTACGAATTGTAAAATAAAAAATGCTTCATTTTAATCCAAGATAAAATTTCCCTTTATTTTGTGCATTTTTGATGCATTAGAACTTCCATTTGCTAAATTTCAAAGCAAAATGTTCCAAGCAGAACTGCACAATATTGCTTTTTAAAACAGTGTATCTTAAAAGCTTTTACTTCATCTTCTATTTTTGAGTCTTTCTATAACTGAAACTATTCATTGAATTTAAAATAAATATGTGGGTAGCTGTGGTCAACCTCAAACTGTATATTTGGTGGCTGAACTGTTCCCAGGGGAAAGTGCCCCACCCTAGTTCTAATATCTAATTTCTTCTTTAGCATTCCCTTTTGACAGAATGGAAGAAAAATTGGAATTTTGATTCTATTTATTCCTCCCAGTGCCAAAGCACTCCTTCTCCTTTAAGAAATGGGTATTTTTCTCTAACCAATGTGTTCTTAAACTAATGGTTTGGGAATAATCTTCCCATGTAGTGTGTGGTCTGTCTTGTCTGTGTACTTATTTTTCTCCTTGCTGGTAACCTGTGTAGAAACCTGGCTTTCCTCTGCATATTGGGAATGCATAGGAATGTTTCCCCAACTTTCTTTCTCCAGATTGCTGCAAGCTGTAATATGCAGGTTTCTCTCTTTGCATTTTCTTATTTTCCTTTGTAGACTGCTCTTGTTAGTTTTAATTACAGCAGTGGAGGACAGTATGCTAAAGAGCTCCCCAAGGTGGTGGCACTAATGGTCACATGTCCCCCCTGAGTGACAGCATCCGTTCTGGTTGCAGTACTACAAAGACATGGGGGCATTTCTTGTATGGATTGGTAAACGGAATTTATGTGAGAAGATAAATTAGCAGGCATCTGCATTTCCTATTTGAATAGGCTATGTGTGACTCAGTAAGCCTTTTGTTCAGTGGGCTAAAAAATGGCATGCAACTCCTCATCAGCATGGAAATTTTAAAGCATATTAAATTATTATAGCATATTTTTGAGGAGTGTAAAGAAAAAAAAAATGTCGTGGAGTTAGCACTGTGCTTTTCAAATCATCAACCCAAACACTGAAACAAAAACCTGAGAAAATATTAACAGAAAAAAACCTGGATGGTTTGTATACAGAAATAAACTAAGACACATGTGAAATACTATTTTCAATAGTGGTTTTATTACAGTGTCAGTGCACACTATGTGTGCGTACATACTCTACAGATTCCGGTTGCTGTTTTTGTGACTTGTGTAAGGCATACTGAGATTTCCCTCACAGGATGTAACTTTTGGAGGTGTTTTTACGCCAACCTCTGCCAAAATTCAGCCCGTGGTTTTCGGTTTGTACCCACCGTTGTATTTGCTAGCATTTTTGTGAAGAGCACTAGGCTATGCATACTGTGCACTGTTAACATACGTTAGCTGTGCCTTGTGGCAGTATTCAATCAGATGAATACATGCACAGTATGATTGCATATGAATTCAGAATCATACAGAAAAGTTGGTATTACGACATCTGCATAGACGCTGTCATAACGTCAAGGAAAAAAGTAATAACACCCTTCTTGCTTCCTTGGCTCAAATGCAAATAAAACAACCATGATCTAACATTGAAGGCATTTTAAAAAAATAATTTTAATGTTTTTTTAAAAATAATTCTAATTATTAACAAAAGAGAACTGAAATTGGAATGTGGTATTTGCATAGTGCATGCTAAGTCTTTGAGTGAGACTTAGTCTTTATTTACTTAGTCTACAAGAAATAGATTATGACATTCACCTCTCTGATGAAGCCATGAGAACGCTTTTTTGGTATTATAAAATGCTCCTACTACTGTTGTTAATAGCAATTATTATTGCAGAAGGAATGATGGCATATTTATGATGTCAGGTGACATCAAAGGAAGAACTATGTTTCTTCTGAGGGTCTCTAAACAACAGAGTTCTGTACCTAAGGAGAAAACAAATCATCTATATCAAGATCTATTAAAAATAAAGATCAGAATTTTCAGTGCTGTCCAATACTGCGATATTCTTGTTTCCTTACAATGCCAGCCAAAAGTAGAGAGGGAGGAGGGTGGGAGAGGAACAATAGATCAACAGTTCTCTCTATGTTTAAAAATTCACAGCACCTCTGCTACACCAGACTATTATGTGACAATAATGTTAGGCCTCTGATTTATACCAACAGATGCAGGGAAATTCCAAATTAAGGCTGTCATTCTCCCCTCGCTGCAGATCCTCTGTTGGTACAACTTTATGTAGCACCTCTGAGTTCGGTGGAGAGATGCCAGGTTACATCAGCTGAGGATCTGGCCCACTGCAGTGCAGAGGCCTGAGCTCTGTTTAAATCAGATCCATGGTTACTGGTAACACAGTTGCTCCATACTTAATATATATTTACAACACACAGGTGTAAAACACACAGAGGAAGGTCATAAATTTGGAAACTCACTATTAAAAAGCCTCCTGGTTATGAGTGGATTTTTAAAATGTTCCCTTTGTTTCATCTCCAAAAGACGTAGACCGGTAGAAAAATATGCAAACACTATGCCTTTAAAACACCAAATGCAAGTGAGTTTTAATAACCTATCAGGATCTTAGTCCATCATAACATTTAATCTGCATTACATCTCACTTCCATATCGCTACTTTCATTCCAATTGTGAGCAGGGAGGGTGGGGGAGAGATGAGAATTTCAGATAAGTGCCAGTAAAACAAGTTTGCTCTACAGCTGGCAAGCGCTGTGCACACGTTAACGGTGCCTTATGGCAGTATTCAATCAAATGATTCTATAAACTAAAAATAATCACCCTAATACTAATACCTATTATTCTTCATTGTTACTGGTCGCTATGGTGCTGCATCTGACTATGAAGAATTCACCGCCATTATTACCCTCAGTGTCTCTCTCTCTCTGAAATGTGATCTAATTGCAGAATCCACACCTGTTCGACAGTTCAATAGAAGCCTGCTTTTGATGGAAGCAGACTTTCAGGAACACACACACACACGCTCACGCACAGGCACACGCACACACACAGGCACACACCCGCACACAAACGCGTGCACGCGCGCACACACACCCCCCCAATTCACGTAAGACTTCAGCTGGAGGAAAAATAGAGTGTGAGTTGATCAGAAAATAATATTGTGAGGAGCAAAAAGGAAAAAAAAAAAAAAAAAGCTTGTGTTTTGTGGTCATTGGAAGATTGCTGATGGGTGCATAAATAAAGCATGCTGGAACATCTGTTCTTTGTTGTGCATTCAGCTTTTTAATGTCTTCAAAGAGCAGCACTGACGCATCACTGACTACCACTCCCCATTCAAGCAACATTTTACCAGAAAATAATAAACCTTCCTGGTGGGGTGCAAGGAGCCAAGGCATTTGGGCAATGCCATTAATTTGGAAATATCTCTTTTTCTGGGATTTTTAAATATCTCTCCCTTTGAACGGTGTTCAAATTTTGGGATCCAGCCTGGAGTCCCTATCAGCCTGAGCAGTAAATCAGCCTGAATATTCCACTCAAGCCTTTTCTTTCTGTTAAAAAAAAAAAAAGAAAAAAAAAGAGGAAAAAGGAAAGGAGAAGGCTGTTGTCAAGTTGAAGTTTATATACAATTTCACTCTCCTCTTAATTCTATTAATGTTAAAAATTCTGTCCAGAGGGATGCTTTTTTTTCCTTAAGTTGCAATATTTATTTATACTGGTAAAATTCAGCAGCAGTGAGGACCCCTGACAATTTAACAATATTGGCTGGTTATTTTGATACACTGTGCTAGGCAGCAAAAGATTAAAACCAGAGCATCCTAGGCTGAGAGAAACCAGCTTGAATTCTAAAATAAAATTTTAGCAGCATGGATTTCTCTTGCCATAGGCTATGAGGCTACTATGAATTTCAGATGCATCTCCAGAGCTGTCAATGAGGTGGAAAGATGGGATTGGCATTACAAAGATTTGTTGCAATGTGATTCAATGTAATTGCAATCAAAGGTATAGCAACATTAAATCGCAGCTGAGAAAGAGCTGTTTATGCATGTACAGTATAGGAACAGGCATTTGCCCTACCACTCTAGCACCAGGACAAGAATTTTTTTTTTTACTGCTTTCTTCTGCTCTGCTCTTTCTTTCTAGGTCACAGCTTAAAGATATTGGAATACCAATTATGTGTTGGTGGGTCACATTTATAATAAACTTGACAACGGTCTTGTGACAGAACACTTCAGAAAACACAAACACCTTTTAAGAGAGTTTGTCAGTTGGACACTATAATGTCTCAGCTTTATACTAAGAAATTTTTGGCCTATTGGTTCTTCATTTTATCTTCTGTGACAACTGACCACTGTTGCATACCCCAGCACAGGGAGGTGGTGATTCAGGCATACCACTGTTAGCAAGAAGTACAGTTCTGCTTGCTTTGGTAGCAACATAATCTCCAAGAAGCTTCTCCACTCCTGTTGCTCCTAAGGAAAAACATGTTATTTTTTGACTGGAAAAAAACATGAGATATATACCTTCCTCCTCAACATATTATAAAGCCTGTGGCATGACTGTGTTGCTGCTAATATCAAAGGGTGTGTTGCTATTGATTTTAACAAGAGCAGGAACAGTATCACCAAGATCATTAAAGTTCTCACAGTGCTTTGAGATCCTCAAATGCAATCAAACAAAAACAGAGGCACAGTATTTACACAAGCCTTGAAAAGCTCAAATGAATACATACGAGGCTCACTGAGGAGGAGGAAAAATCTCTCTATGGATGGCATCCTTGTCCCTGCAGGTCCTCACTGCTTGACGTTTAAGCGATGGATTTTACTCTCATAGCATCCCAGACAAATAAGAAAATAAATGTATTCTGATCTTGTGGCTGAATAACCAAGACACATAGCAGTTGGAACAGCTTTCAGAAATCAGACTGGAACTCAAAATTTTGCATGTCACCCACCTCTGCTGGCTAGTGCTCCTCCTGCTACTGGCACAGGCCTGGCTTGGGCTCAGACATGGCTCTACCAGCATACCTGTACCTGCTCAGCAGAGTTGTGAAGAGATGAATGTACCCCTTCTCATGCACCTTTGGCTTCTGTGGTTTTGTTATGGTTCTGCTCTTTAACTCAAGAATTGTTTAAAAAGAGCATAGAAATGGAACAAAAAATGGTGCAAGGAAATCTTTTTATTGAAAATGGAAGCAGGACAGGTTGACTCTAATAATGCAGAATTTAAATATGTTTGGTCCTCTGCTTAGAGACCCTTTTGTAGTGCTCCATTATGCTTACTCACATAGTAATTGCTCACTGACCATTTAATTACACAAGGCTGTCACCTTTACTCATACTCAGTACACAGTTTCCAAATAGTCGCTGTGGTATGAGGAGGTGGGGATCAGTTCACCTGATAGCAGCAGTCAGTATGAATAGGGGGATCAAAACCTGCCCTGCAGTAATTGCCATGCAGAGACATAGTGTTTACATAGTAATTACCTTGTTATTTTTATGGGAAAATACATGATTATTTTTGTCCTCCAGACCAGAGTGCAGGCCACTCAATAATTACTTTTGGGCATAAGTATAATTGTACAAACACTTTTTTTCTCTCCGTGTCTCTTCTGCATGCACACAGTTTGATGTATTCACTGTGCAGTTACTCTGGTTATTTATCACTGCATCTTATTCAAGTCCTGAATCAAATAGTTGCTTCCTGATACATTGGCCTCAAATATTAAAGGGTCATAATGAAGAAAATATTTGAGGAGGGGGGTTTTTTTGTTTGTTTGTTGTTTTGTTTTTACTTGTTTTCCCCCCTCCCAAAAAGCAATCGCAATGTCTACCTAGATTTACTTTTCTTAGCTCTTGTTTCTTCATCATTGTATGTCGTTATCCCAGGCCTGTTGGGACAGTGGGTCAAATCCTTCTGCCTCTGGGAACATCTGCTAAAATAATATTTTACAATGAACAGGAACTCAGAAATATACACTGTGTGCCATTCATTGACAGATGGGGCCAGACATTTGCTATAATCTGAAAATAACTTATTGACTTGCTTATCTTCTTTTCACAGTGACAAGTGCCCCATTGATGACATTTCATGACATATAAGGTGTGAGTAGCATTGCCTGAAAAGACAAGAGCTGGAGAGAGGAAAGAGATAATACTAGTCATCCAAAATGGCAATGTGAAACAGGGGCCGGTCTCAACCCTTAACTGACACTGTAGGTGGATTTTTACAGCACTTGTGACTGTTACTAATTGGAACCAAATCTAAGTATTCTGCAATATGACTCAAAAATAGCTTAGACCAGACCAGTTGTTTTCCTTGGGCATCCCCTCCTAGATGTTGACATGATTGGTGTAGCAACAGGTGAGACAACTGCATCCAACCCCTGGATGAGAAGGGACCAAAGCATCAGTTAATGTGAATTTATGTAATGTTAATAGGTTTGTTTCAGTTGACAACTAGAGAGGATCAGACCCAGAATCAACTCATAAGAGTATGATCAGCTTGGATACAATAAATATATTTAAGGAAAAAGCATGTTATTTGAATAACAATCAGAAAGGATTCAGGTGAGTAGCACCTCTAATAAATGGGAGACATGATCTTCATGTTTAAATGAAACATATTGTTTTACTGTTCAATCTACTATTAATGCCATCTGTATCTCTTAAATCTGCTTTTCTTCCTTCTGTACACTGATCATTGAATAAAAAACCAGAAGACAATACAGGAAAATATCACCTAATAGTCTAACCCCCATCCCTGAAAGGAAATTGTCAGATATCCTATTTGGTACTTGGCTATTTATGTTAATATGTTACCTGAACTCTAAGTAGATTTGTGTGTCTATTGCACTGAAGACATGACAAAGATTTATAAAGCTTCATCACAATGGGTAGAACTCTCTGAGAATATTGACAGTGACTAATGCTGCCTATGTCTCCACAGCAGCACTCTATACCTTACCCATTTTCTACAGAGAACAATCATATTACTACCGATTAGTTCTTTCTATCCATAAATGAAAACCCCCCTTGCTTATTGATTCACTTAGTTCAGTCATTTATGATATACTTAAGTAAATATATTCTAGTTAAAAAAGGTTGCAATATTTTCTTCTGGTCAAAGATGGGGTTGGAGAATCAAGTTTGTAATACTGAGACATTTCACATCTCTAATAAAAACTGCGTACTGTTTAGTGGCTTGTAGAAAGTGTTTTGGAGTTTTGATCTCTGACTTGCTCAGCACACATAGGTCTGGCCAGAAGAAAAACAAAGGAACACATCTTCTTTTAGCCTACTGCATGCTCTTTGCCAAAAATATGTAATTTATTGTGGCAGCTCCTTGGTGTGGATGAACAGATAAGGAGAAGGAAAAGAAGGACGTAGGAACATGAACGCAGTGGGAGAAAGAATGGTAAGAGAGAAAATACATGAGGGAAAAAAGAAATCTGATGCATGGTGAGAAGGAGAAAAGAATTCAGAAAATACCTTTTAGTGGATAGTGGTGTATGTAGGCTTCTTTAACGCCTGTGGTGTGCCATCTAAAAATATTAAATATCTCACAGTCTCCGTGAGTCACAGAAATTATTTTTCTTACCTAGACATTGTTTACACAATTACAGTTCCTACAGTTTTCTGAGAACTACAGTGGGATTCTCTAACCTGTTATAAAATTCTGGGTGTATTTTCTAAGGAGTAACTGGGAACTTCACTAACTGATACATGTAGTGGGGCAGCAGAGTAGTTTATAGGAGGAATATGGTTTCATTTTACAGACTGCAAAAAGTGCCCAGCATGATATATCTGACAAGCAATTGTCAAAAGCCATCTTCTTGCTTATTCTGGCTCAGTATGGAATTCCCTAGTCTTTAAATGCTCTGGAAACCAGATGAGTACTTGTTAAGAGGTCAAAACAATAACAAATGATAGTTTTCAATCATCAGGAGGACTCCATAAATAAGTGAAGTTTGGAGGCCCTTGCACAACTAAAGGATAGCCAGCAGCTATGTTGTGACCTTTCAAATCATTTCCCTTGGGATGTCTGATGGGCCTAACACAGTCCCCAGGGGAATAAACCTCTCCACCAACCTATGTCTACTTCTACTTAAGAGAGAAGGCTGGACTTCAAACAGAGTCAGAAGTAAAGGTCAGTGCTTTATTTACATGAGCTTTATATGTTAGAATCCTACCCTCTGCTTTCTCTTCCCTTCCCCAGAGATCTCTGCTTAAGTCATTCCATCCCTTGAACTACTTCGTGACAATTCTTCATCCACAACCCAGGGCTGAAATAATTCTTGTCTTTTAAGAAATATTCGGGCAGTAATATGCTAAATAATTACACATTTTGTCCCAGAACCTGTGTGCTTTTCCTCTGCTATATGAGGTTTTCCTAGGTTTCACTAGATACTACAGAACTAAACATGTATTTGCTGCTAAGAACAGAAGTAAAATCAACATTTGAGACAAAGTACAGTTGAGTTTTTTATTTTCCAGGGAAGAGTTGCAAACAGTTCTGTCTTTCCAAGTATTGTGAAATCCCCAGAAGAAAAGGTCTGTATTACAAGAGCATCTATTAGACTTGAAAAACTCAGTATTCCTTCTGGAACAGCCTCTATTTTCAACCATATCTGCTTTTTTTTGTCTAGTTGGTAGACAGGGAAACTTATTTAACAAAGATGGGGTTTCATCCAGTGGCTCCTTATATCAGTGGGGATCTGATATCACTGACTTCAATGGGAGCTATGTGTAGCTCTTGAATTGCTATCATTTTCCAACTAGTGAAGACACTTGAGCATCTGGTGCTGTTCTAGCAAGCTTCTTACACAGCTTTGGTGAGAATTTTGAAGCTGACATAGAAAAAAATTTCCAGGGCTCACAAGCTCTTTGTATCTTCTTTTCTTTTTAGAAACACTCCTGACATGCTTGTGATACTGTTTGAATATGAAAAAAATAGAAGAGAAAGCTAAACTGAGCATTGTAAAACATTCTGGGTGAACGTTTGCTTGAGTTTAAAAATGAACTTGCTTCTCTGTGCTTATACAATTTTTTAGCACTTTGGAAGAACTGAGATATGTGATTGCTCTTGGAATGTGGCATTCAATCCCCCTCCACCAGACTCTGCAGGCAACACGGGTCTGGGTTGTGAAGACATAGCTATGCTGGAGGCAATACTGGCACGGGCCTCCCAGGGCTTTTTTTCCTGAATTTGGGCAGACAGTTTCTCTGTCCCCTGCTGTAATGACTAATTTCTTTCTTGTGGGCTGAGGAACATGGGTGACAATCTAACCATGTAGCTGAATGATGCCTTAAGTAAGGTCGGGGTGCCCAGGAAAAATATACTCAACTTACACATGTCTAATCCTATTAATCTGTACTTTCCCTTTGGAAATAGTTCTCACTTTGGTTTTTTTAAATTTTTTTAAATGAAACAAATACTTTTACTTTTCTATGAAACAAATATTTTTCCTTTTTACTTTTTACTATTATGACATTGATGTAGAAACAGGGAAAAAACACATAATTTGTGTGGAAACACACACAACCAGAATTTGAACATCCAGTGTCAAATGTTCACAGTAAATACCTGTGCTTTCACTATACAGTAAAAGCCTCCTCTTATTCTGCGATATGAGAGTCACATTTAGAAAAAAGCAGTCTGCTCACGTATGTGCCATTAGTAGAAAGACTGGCAAATAAATTATCTACTGTGAATTACGCACTAATACAAGTGCCTATGTGATGTGTGCCAGTGTGAATTCATTTACACATGTCAAGGCATATGTATGCATATGAGCATAAGTGTATCTCCTTTCTCTTTTACCTCTTTTTCATATTGGTACAGCGAGCGTAACAACTGCCATGTTACTTCTCAGACAGCGAGTCCCATCTTCTGTGGCAGGCCTGGGTATACTTGCTTTTTTCCTCGCTTTTTAATCATTCCAGTGAAGAGGCTCTCTCCTTGATATCCACATCCAAAACTCCCACTCACTGACTTCAGAACAAACCCAGCCTTGCTTGTACATGTGCGCGTGTTGAACAAGCCCTCATAAAGTGCCTATCACATCATTATTTTGTTTAAACATTTTTATTTCTCCAGAGAATTTAAAATACACAAACATGTGATTCCATGAGGAAATGATCCAAAAGAGATTATAAATACAGCTATAAATGTCAAAGTTCTCAAAACATTTCACTGGCTCTATCTTCAGAAGAGACTGTTTACAGAGAAAACCCACGTCAGTGTGTTTTATTATCGTTATTGTGTGTTAAATGTTACAAATGCAATCTGTTTGCCTTACACGTAAACCATAGTCTCCAAATATCTTTAAGGATCACTCCTAATAGTCCTACTCAGAGGCAGGAGTATAATTTAGTAGGATATTAAGCAATCACTCCACTGAAGGAAAGGTTTTTGGGTTTCATACAACTCTCATCAGAGGCACCTATCTTTCACGTCCCCAGAAATGAGTATTTTGCAGTGGATCATCACTCTGGGCTCCATGTTTGTGAGGGATCAGAACACAGAAAGCCCAAAATACAAACCTTTCAAAACTTGAATTCTTGCAGACTTGGAACAAAGCTATTTTGGTTTATTAAGAAGAACCATCAAAGACACTTTTTTTTCCCTGTGTAATTTTAAATTTCTTGTTGCATCTATCTTCAAAGTGATCCCTAAGAGACCCTTACTACAAAAAGTTCACACTCCTTTCCTTTTTTAATGGAAGAGGCTATCTCCAAGAATGAATGAGCCTAACTTAAGAATGAAGCAAACAAGCACCAAATCTCTTGTAAAATACAATATGACTAAATTTGACAGCATAAGATTAAAATCCACAGCATGGAATGAATTCTAATAGAGAGGACTGGAGCAGCACATATCTGAAATTTGCCACAGATAGTTAACTTGTTAGGAAAAATGTTAAGACTGAAAGATCTTTTTCTTTGGTCTACTTGAATGTTGATCACAGCTGTTTGCTGCAATTATGGAAAACAAAGTAATATTTAAATTTCAAAATTTCTTTTTAAATGCTGCATAGGAATGTTGGACGTAATTTCCCCATAGTCACAGGAACCTCTGGGAGACATTTTGTCTGGGGAGTGGTCACAGAACACCCATTTTGTGTTTCACAACCTGCAAAATCTTTCCCTATGTTCTCTATACTTGTTTAAAGGCAACAAACACAAAATCGTAATGTGTTACAAAGGGAGATCAGGAGAGGACAGGGATATCACCAGTACACTAGCCAGCTGTGAGTGCATTTCTTAAAAGACATACTTCTGGAAAAAGCTATGTCTTACTACCAGGAAAGCAAAATTCCTCCCAATTCTGCAACAATCTTACATAGGGAAAAAAATCCTTCCTGACTGCAGACCAAATTCAAATTCCAAGTTATGTAAAGAGTAAATTATGTAAATACAGCCTTCTATGTTCTTTGTCTTCTTAGTGTTATTGTCTTTCACCTTTCTTTATACACAGAAGTAGAAAGGATTTGAAGCACACAGTATTTCAAAATGCTTAATTCCAATACTGTCTGGAATGAGACTGGTGCTACCTGACCCTTGAATTTCATCAATAGCAAAGAGTAAAGGTTTGCTCTTAAGCATTTATCCTTATGATGCTCGAAACTGTCAGGATCTCGGAGGAGAATAAACAGAATATGAGAACAATCTGACCACAGCCCACTCTGGATCTGGGGGTCTACAGGAGCACTGCATAAAAGGGAAAAATCTGACAGCTCAATAGGGCCAAATAATTTGCCCTTTATTTTTAGTCACACAATTTATTTATTGGCTATGGCTCACTGGCTCCATAGTCTGGGATTAGAGGTTTATCTTCTGAAAGTGGAATGTTTAATTCTAGTTTTGATTTTACCCCAAAACAAAGTCTCTGTAATTCTGGTTTTATGATTTATTGGCTGCAGTTTTCCTGAGATGAAAGTAGGAGTTCAGCAATCTGTTCTTGGAAATCCAGCATTTTGCAAGGATTCTCTGTCAGCAAACATGTGATAAGCAAAGACATTTTCTTGAGTTTCAGGCCAGTGGCTTATTCACAAGATATTTTCCTCTTTGAAAACAGGTCTTCGCTCTTACTGTGTTGCTCTATTGATCAATCTGTTTTGAGAGAGAGTGAGAGCTCAGAAAAGGAAGTTTCTTTTTTACCACATTAAATCCAGTGAATTTTCCTGAGCCAGACATGATTATGCTGCAAATGGAAAGGGTTTTACCCTAAGTATCTTGTAAGCTTTTCTGGATGCTCCTGCAACACACAGAGAAAAGAATCAGCTAAGCTACCAGAGACTAACAACTTTGCAGAACAACTCCCTGTGGCAGAGGGAATGAACACATTGCCTCCTGACACATCTTTACCCACATCAATGAATATTTTGTGTCTGTACTGGAAAGAGAAGTAGGGAAAATGATTGGATCTTGCCAAGCCTGAAGTGCAGAGTGTATGTGAAATACACAACCTTCAGAGCAATCCCAGTGCTATTGCAGCCTGTGCTGCGTACATACATAGGCACATTTATTCCCACAGCACTCAAGAGTAAGTGCCTACCCTTCAGTGGGGCAAGAAGTAGCCTGGAAAGTTTTGTCTTTCTCTATTTTTCCAAAGGAAATGACTTTGTAAAGAATTTTCAAGTCCTTGAATCCATCCATGGACAATTGATCCAAATACAGAATTTTTCTTTAGAAACGTGGTACACGTTTCTAAAGAAAACAACACAGCAATGGCAAAAGAATATGGATCTGTCTTCAGCTTCTTCTGGAATTCCACAAAGTGTCTTGCTTGTCCACACAGAATTAAAGCTATTAATTCATTTTTTCATCCTGCTTGTGTTAATTGGCCTCTCTGGAGCAGAGAACTTTCAATAAATCTTTTTTTTTTATTCTAGTTTAAAGAATTATTTGATAGCTAGACTGCAAAATCATAAGGGTTGTCATTGGTGGCCTCTAACAGAGGTGCATGACATTCTGGTTAAAAAAAAAACCCAAACCTTCAAAGTGACATTGCAAACTAAATTTAGTTTCCCACTGTACTGTTTAGTAACTCTGATATTTTGTACTAGCAAAACTCTAGCTAGCAATAGAGAAAAATCAGAAGATTTTGATGTTTACAGAAGCCAGAGTCACATTATCAAAACCTACTTGGTCTTGAAAATGGTAATAGACATTTATCAAGAATGGGATGCTTTTATGAGACAGACAGTTCTTTTTGCCCTCTAGTCTTGAAACACTAAACCAGTTTCCACACTGGACAGCAACAGAAATTCCAGACAATTGCTCAAAGAAAGGGGTGGAGGGATAGACTTTTCTTCCAATCACCATTCACAACCCCTAATAATAATAATAACTAAAACTAAAACTAATTTTTCTCCATTCAAAATTTCCATTTTCCCACACTGCATTTTATCAACCAAAGATTTTTAGAAAAATTTTGTTTCTCCAAATGCCCAGGATGGAAGAAGTAGGACACAATTAAATGCACTTGACTATGTGTTCTTCTGCTTCAGTTTGCAGTCCTGAACAGATTATTCCATTTGCTGTACTTCAACTTTCACTCTTGTGAAAATTGGAAAGAAAAGGTGTTTACAGCACTCATTTCCCTTACTTCCATTCATGTCTAAAACAGTGACAAAAATATAATGGATCACTTTGTTCATTGAATAAACAACCCACAAATGCAACTTTATAAGGTACATTCCCAGGAAACAGATCTATAAACCTGGTAAATGCACCAAGACCCCATCAGGGATGTTTGAACTAAATCTTAATTTGTCATTCATGAACACTTCACATGCCCCTCTAAATGAGTTATGCACTGCATCATCAACGGGAAATATAACAGACTGTACTTTGGAGATCCCAAAAAGGGCTTGTGGGAGTGTTTTATTGAGCATTGCACAGGTGTTAACAATAGAGTGGGTAACACAGATCAAAGGATTGTGCAGAACCCACTTGGTAAGTTATAAACTGTTCTTCATCTGTCTTGTCTGCTAATAAATTGCATGTCCATTCTGGCTCCTCTGTCCACCCTGTGATGACACCTCAGTAGAATAGAGGTGAGTAGTACTGAAATCACTGCTAACTTGACACTACAGCTTCAGTCCCAGACAATTTTTTTGACAATTTAGAGCAAGTTTCAGGCTGACCTAAATTATGATGGTGGCAGATTTGGCAAAAAAACTCAGAGCCTTCTCTAAACCAAATTCAATTTCTCACTTTCATCAGGCCTTCTGCATGGTGGAGGTGGCACAGTGCCACGAGACAGCCCAAATGGACATCTCAACATGATGATGAGACTGTATACTCAAGTATCCGAAGGACTTCTCAGCAATGGACTTCTATCTGAGGATAGAGGACTTCTCCTCTATCCTCAGATAGAGGAGTAAGGAGGAAGTCCCTTAGTTCAGCAGGATTGCTTCCAAGCCTCCAGAGAGCATCCTGCAAAAAAGCTGGACAGCAGTACATTAGTTTTCGGATATGGACATTTCTTTGTTAGGTCCTGATCTATGCAAGGATGGAGATTTGAGGTTACTAGGTTATTGACACGACCCCATGGTGTCATGACAGCCCTAACAGCTGTACATCCACCTTCTTAATCTTCCCTCCCTCTTTTTCTGTCCATGCTGGAGCTGTCTACCCTGGTTATCAAATGAGCGTGTGAAAGACCAAAAGTCTGGGGTCATATTGCCTAGCTCACTAAATTGTGTTGGAACTCTAATTTAATCTGCTCTGGTTTTTTTTTTTTTCATTTTGCAGGCTCTGTCACCCATTTTCTATATGCTTGAGAACATTGCTTCAGATCAGTAGTCACGGTGGCAAGTTCTGGGCAGTGGGCTGAAACAATTTTATCTTGATGTGTTAAATTTAAAGTGTACTACAAATGGCAGTGACAAGGTTTCAGTATTGGCAGTCTTTCTGAAAAAAAGGATGCGAAAAATGTCTGCCCACTGGGCCCAGAAGTTGTCACTGTACTGACTGTGCTACAGAGGCACTTGTGTTTTTTGAGACCCAAGAAACAGATGGAGGCAGAAACACTGATTTTCATGTCTTCGTTCTGTTAACATCTTCTCAGCTTAAAGTTTGCTTCACGTCCTTGAGCCTTCCAAATAGCACAGTAATGAATATGGAAGAAAAGTGCATGTTTTTGACTCAGCATCAACAGAGTACAACTCAGTACTCTGTGAAAAGACAAGTAGAGTGAGAGAGCCCTCCTCCTGAAGGTTATTATTTCTGTCTGCAGAGCAGAGTCACACAGCAGGCACGTCATCTAGCACGCTAGGCCTTGTGCTGACAAACATTAGGGGCAATTCTTACTCTGAAGACCTTACAAACAACTTGGAATTGTTTTTTCTTGTTTAATAAATGAGCAACAGAGGCAAGCAATGATTGGGCGACTGCATCCCATTCCAGTGCCCAACCACAGGAATTGTCTCTTATAGCTCCCACTAGTAGGAAATACTGTTTGACTGCTGACTTAAAGTATCTGAGCAGGAAACCAAGGTGCTTCAACCAGAAAAGTGCAACCTACTAACACACAGGGCAAGAAAATGAACACACTGCATCCAGGCACTTGCATTTTGATGTTTTGAAAGTGGATTTTTTTTTCTTTGTTTAATTTGTTCTTCCAATCAGCCAGTTCCACAAAGGCACAGCTCCCCAGGCACACACCCTGCTAGCAAACCTGCATCTGCAGAAGGTCCCTCCTTATGCTATATGCAAATCCTTCTGGAAGCTGGGAATCATTTGACTTATGAGGTTCCTGTCTCCTATACCCAAGCCATTCATCTAATTTACATGTATTCAGCTGCTTGTTTGTTTGCTTAGCATGCTAAGTATCAGTTTTTAGAGAGATTCACCATCTATATATGCTCTTTACAGGATGTGCTCATGTGGTACACAAAGGCTGTTTTGCTCTTTACCTCCTGCTGACTCCCTGGAGAGGAATGTGATGAGGTCTCCTAGGCACCATGTGAGGACCTATTTCCATGCTGTACAGCATGTATGATATAGTGTGTTTCTTTTCCATCCTTGCTCTTGGGTTGACCCTCTTCTTGTATGGTTTTCACTTCTTTTTTTGGCAAATGAGATGCTGGCATTGTTTTGCATTCTTTATGTTCACCAAAAAATACACATTATGAGCAGTACACACACCATAAGGGTGAGCAGGTCAGAGAATTGTCTTTCACATTGCTAGGAGTCACTGAAAGAACAGCTTCATAAATCCTTCCAGGGAAAACTGGTCTCCAGCCACAGCTGTGGTATAATCTTTGATGACATATTAAAACTCAAGTTCCATCAAACAGAAAATTGCCCTTAAAAAAAAGTACCCACCAGTTGGGGGGAAATTAAAGAAAAGACAGTTTCCTCTTTGCTCCCCCTGTAAAGAATGTATCTTAAATTTTCAAGCATGGTGCTTGAAGAACATATATTTGTATTTGGTACCTTGAAAAAGGCAATGAGACTTTCAGAGATGATGACTCAACGTTCCACTGATGATAACAGGGTTTGGATCAAGCCCTCTGTTTGTACATGCTTTGTAGGTAAACAGAAACTTTAACATCTATTGCTTGTAATCCTCTCATACACGCAGAGAACAAAATTCACCATGTGAAGTAAAGAAGGAATAAAATAAACATACAGGTCATGCTTGCCAACAAAAGCAAACAGCAGGCCCTCCAAAGCAGCCTAAAAACCTGCCTGTGAACAGTTCTGGAGTCTCAGTGCTGTTTTAACATAACAAACCTCTTCTGGGACTACCATGGTGATTGCTGCAAGAAAAATCATTTTCATCTGGTAGCTAACTATGCTGTATTTCAAACCAGTGCCTAGATTATCCTTAAATACCTTTGACCCCAGGGAAATTTAAATTTAACCTTTTGTAACATTGCATTTGCCAGTTCCAAATTACCATCTCCATTATTTTAAGTTATATGTTTGATAGACTATGTGACCTAGTGTAAATAAGATATAATTGAGACTGGTCAAAAGTAAACAATTGTTTCACAAGCCATTCTGGAAACTGATCAATGCATCAATGTCATATCTTGCAGAGCTGATTGACCAAATGAAAAAAAAAAAAGAACAAGGAAGGTTTTTATCTGTCTGCTTTAGTAGGACACCATTCCAGCCTGTATTGCACACTTCTCACTATTTACAGCTGCAGATAACACCTGGCTGACTAGAGAGGTACAAAAGTCTTCCTCTTGTAGAAAACTTAGTCCACATATCAGACCATAGCACATTCAGAAAGAAACTATCTATTCACAATCCCTTGAGATCCACAGGACAGAAACGGATGGTTCATATGGGATCTCTCTAGCTACTGAGTACCGTCTCTGCTGTCATGTTGTTCACAGGGTAAGTGCTATTTTTCATGATAATAGTAAAGTATAAACACCAGACTAAGTTCAGTAGCACTCATATTGAGGGCAGTGAGAACTGGGAGAAAAAGGCCTACAGCTTACAGAAGCTTGGAGAAAAAGGTAAGAGTTGTTGTGTAAAAAGATGCTAGAATTAGTAAGAATCTCCATTTGCCCTTCAGCTGTCCTCCCTTTTCTATTAAAGTTTTGGGGCAAAAATGACAACAGTTCATCTATTTTATTAACATTTTTCTTCCTAGGAGAATTAGATGGGTGCAGACAGCAAGGATAGAGAGGATTATTTTAGGCTAGTACCTAGGGTATTAATGATATACCTAGGGTATAATTAGGGTATAGCTTAGAATACTGGGATAATTATAGGAAATGGAAAACCAAGGCTGAATATTTGAAGAAGTTCTTTCTGTCTGTACTAATCTGTAGAATTGTTGCCCAAGAGAAATGTTTATTGTTTTGCATATATAAAAATGTGATGGACAATAAATTGGGAAATATACCTTCTAAATTTCTTAGCTTTCAAAACATGCTTCTCATTTTAGATTTCAGATGAACCACATCTGTTGGTATCCTCTAGTTTTCACTTGTGTCTTGTTTAAATCAGAAATATGAGATAGTGGGATTGAGGTTTAAGAGTTGTTTGTAGGCCTGAAATCCAGAACAATTTGCTGTTCCATGCATTCTTCCTGCAATCATCCCTTAAAAGTATCCAGGAGCTTGTGGGCTCAGATCTGCCCCTGAGTGTGAACAGGTGAAGCACAGGCAGAACCATTATGTGAAATGTCCTTTTAATGGCCATGGGGCTTTGTTCTGTGCCACTAGTATTGACTAAGTCTGGATAATTTGTGTACCTTTTCCTCTGGTGGCACCTAGTAGTGCACACCACTTCCTTTTAACTGAGTTTCTTGAGGACAGAGAAAAAGGAAGATTGAAAATCACAGCTAGTATTTTGAACTGCAGGAGAGTGTCCCTCGTTTTCTCTCCTCCTTTGCAGGAAGATAATTGCTGTCATCTTTCTAGGGGAAAGTGCCCTTACAATTGAATCTCAGGAGTTTTATAACATGTCTTAAAAATGGTTTGTTTATTATTTTGGGTTTTCCTGTTGTTCCTCACCTCTCTCCACTGAATTGTTTTAGAGAAACTAAGTGTACTATACATAAACAGCTACAGCAAAAATTACTTGCTTTTTTTATTCCATATTTTTACATACGTTTTTAATGACTTTCAATCAGACACAATCTGTAGTTATAATAAAACAGTGGATGTTTATTATTATTGCTATTACATTATTATTATTATACTCTACACTATTATTATTGAATTGTAAACTTGAACTCTGTGGTGCATTTTTACAATTTTCTGTGATTTGCAAGTGTTTGGGGGGTTCATTTACATAAAACAAAGAACTGATGGAGTTTTTGTGCATCCTACAGTGAATTTTACTTTGTAGATTTCTTTTACAAGAGTAATGTCACTCATTTTTGATTACCTTAGTAATTTGCTTTGCCTCTAGTTGGTCACAATTTTAATTTAAGGAAAGGATTCAGTGTCTCAGAGACACTGGCAGATCCTGCCAGTGAATCCCACTGCCTGTGGGAAGTGCTGATTGATATTCAGAGCTTTAACACTTCCCATTTTGCTGAAGGAGGAGCTTCATCACAGACATTCGAGCTCTTTGGGCCCTATTTTTCACTTTTTTACATCCCAACCACGTGTCTCGTGCCGTGCCACAGCTACAGCACTGAATTCCTCATCAGAGAGCTCTCTGAAAGCAAGATAATACTTCCGCAGTCTCAGCAGTTACTGTGTCCTCCAGGAGGTAAAAAAAATCAGTTGGGGGGATTGACAAGACCTACCTCCCTATTTTACACTGTCTAACTTGGAGAGAAAAAACCACCCAACTTTTCTTGAAGAGAGGGCTTTTGTTTAAGGTTCTACATCTTGCCATGCTCTGAGACAAACACTGGTTAGTGAATAGACAGTTTTCAAAACCACCTGGGCATCTATGCAGGTTACTGCATGAAGGACAGCAATTGTCTTTGCTGTGGTCCTAGGTCAGGGATGGCTTTGAAGGGTTTCCAGGCACACCCACACATCTGTAGAGGACAGCAAGTCACAAGGCACGTAGGTATGACCCACAGCCGAGCAAAGGCAAAGCTCTTCTACATGTGAAGCTGATGGCCCTGGTCTTTCACTTCTGGGTGACCCAGATAACCCAGTTTAGAGGTAGGCATTTAGTCAAGGGGATGTTTGAGTGCCTGAGATGGTTTCACCTGTGATTTTGCCCCACTCTTGATGAAGGTTGTCATTCCTAATTTGTTTCCCCTTCCTTTAGCTACCAGCTCTTTTAGCTGGGTGAAGTTTATATGCTTCAATCATATTCAATCAGCCAGCCGTTGCTTCACCTAAAACCTTGCTGCTGATCTGAGCAGAAAGCCCAGAAAGCAGTGCACAGACTCTGCATTTCTCTCCAGCACCACAGAGAGAGACATTAGAAATGTCTCCCTCATGCTCAGGTTTTCAGCAACTTCTTCCAGCCGGCTAAAGACTTAACCTCATGTCTCCTTCTGAATATGGCTAACATGAGCCATGGTGAATGACTGATTCTTTGCTTTTTTCCCTAAAGAAAGAAATTGATGTGTGTTTTATCCGATTTTGGCAAAAAACAAGTAAATAAACAAACAGCTACGGTGGAAAGGTGGGGCCCAAGGCCACATCACAGCAGCAGTTTCTGGCAAAGTGCTTCAGAAAAAGCCACAAGACCCCAGGGGGGGAGAGCTCTTTCACTGTTTCTTTGCGACTTGAAAAGGAAAGGAAAATGGGTTTATTCTCCAGACAGGTTATTTCTATTAAAGCTCACAGTAGAGGCAAGGAGGGACTCTGTGAAAAGTTTGGACACCTTCACTCCCCCTGAGACTCCTGGAGGAGTCTCATTACCACAGCCTGATGCCACATGTTGGAAGCCTTGGGGAGCAGGGAAGCAAAGGAATCCCTGAAGTCCAGCTAGAGGGAGTTAAAGCAGCGTTGTGAAGAATCATTTCAGCATGACAAAGGCCTGGTGGAAGACATGCTGGCAGCACAGGGCTCCCAGAGAGTTGTGTAGCAGACCTGGCAGAGAGAGAAACAGGTAGCAAGGAAGGGGAGCAGCAGTAGTGGAAGGGAGCATTGGGATTGGGAATAGTGGTGCTAGACCTTGGCTAAGGTGGTGCAGCCTGACACACAGCAAGGCAATAGCTGTGGAAGTGCTGCACCTCTATGAGGGTAATGGCTGGAGGAGGAAAGCAGCAACTTGTCACCAATGCTGTCACTCATCCTTGCTGAGGGAAGGCTTGGACTGTGGCCAGCGTGCTCGGGAGGCTGGTAGTTAGCCATTACTAATATGTTCATATTTTTCGTCTTCTTCTTTGTTTTTTTTTTCCTTTCTCCCTTTTTTAATAGATACTCTGCACTTAGCTCATGGAATGTGAGGGGGCAAATAAAGAGTGCTCCATGTGCACCCAAAGCCATGGGTTTTCTGAGATTTCTGAGCTTGGAGTTTATGCCAGGGTTTAAACCTTTCAGGAAGAATTCCCTAGAGGCCCCTCACGGCTGCCAAAAAGCATCCTGGCAGATGGGAGGCAACTCCACGACTTGATGCAAGGAGTGGGAGGAGAAGCCTGCATGGCATGTCATGGCCCTGATGCCTCCCAGCACTCACACTGCCCTTCAGCAGCAGCTACTGTGCTGCTGGCTCACCCTGCCCACCAAGGGAAGCGCTCCCAGAGAAACTCTCCTGGCATGTGGCTATTGATCTCACCAAGTGTTGCTGTAAATGATCCCTTACAGCATGGTCTATAAGCAGGATGAAGCTGAGATTTATTGAAGTTCCCTTCCTAAAGAGCCAGGGGTATTTATCTGAATTCAGTGGGACCCCACTTGCCTGGTGACAGGACTGTGCAGATGCTCAGTCACTGCCTTTCTTATTTTTGCAGCAGCAGCAGACACTTTTCTTCTTGACGACTAGATGGGTAAAGCCCTCTGAAACAAAAACCTATGTCAGAGGTTAAAAAAGCCCAAAACACTAATTAAAATAAATAACTAGGGACACAGTGAGACTGTCTGCCCACAAGGCAGGTTCTTGCAAGCTGTATTTTTCAACATTCTGGAAAATAACCACTGAAAATTTTTGTTTTTTTTTTTTTTTTTTTTTGCAAGCATCTACTTGCAAAGTCCTTTCAGTAGCAAGATAGTTTCTCTTAAACATTTAACACATCGCTGTTTGCAAAAAGGCAGTGAATATTTTTTTAGCATGTTCTAAATTATTTGAAGCTTTTTGCTAAAATAACAAATTAGTGCTCACCTTAGCCAAACCCACAAATATTTGTACAATTAAACAGCAGGCTTTGTAGTCAGAGTAGGAAAAGCATTCCCTTGTATTTTGTGGCGCCAAGCAGATTTTTTTTGTCCCACTAGGTTAAGTTAGATTAACCAATCAGATAAAATGAGCAACACCAAAATGTATTAAACAATAAATTAAAGCCTACATTTTTAGCAATGTCTAATTCATTTATTTTGACATTTGCAAATGAAATGCTGTGATGGAGATAAGGTCTTATCTGGGAAATATATCTATGAGGTTTAGAAGATTAGAGAGGGCAACTCTAGTATGCAGGTGGGTCAAAACCAAGTGAACAAAAAGCAAACAAGGTGGCATGCTACCTTCAACTATGTCTGGGAGAAATGTCTCTTTTTTAGGGATTATGTAAAGTATTGTTATGTAAGTGACCTGCAGTCAGTCTTCCTGCCTCCTGTCCATTGTAGGCAGCTGGGAAGAAGGTAGAGGTGAGAATAAAACAGTGTGAAAAAAGAAAGGGGTGAGATGAACTATTTCCTTGACCCAGAGCAGACTCAAAAAGAGCTCCAAAGTTGAGGGCACTGTGCCAGCAGAAAGATTTCAGGAGAAAATTGATGTGCCAAGAAGTGCCTGGTTGGGAGACAGTTTTCTGTGTGAGGCAGTGTCCTGTGTGAGGAGCCTCTGCTGCAGGTACAGGGCAAGGTGTGTGTAGATCCTGCCTAGCCAGGCCTCCAGGACACCCCTTTGGCAAAGCCCCTTCAGGCTGGAGCAGGACAGTGGTGGGATTTAGGTAGCATGTCAGTGCCCACGTAATTTACTATTTCCTGTGATGACTGAGAGGTAGTAAAGGGGGTCACTGACCATCAGAAATGAATGTGGTATTTTATGTAGGATACATAATCTTTTTATTGATAGGTATAACTCGTTCAGTCTCTCTGTAATTCACTAGGGACAAGTGAAGGCCAAATATTTCAAAAGTAGTTTTAAAGTGATGCACATAGCTGATATGAAGGGCATAACCCCTCCCCTCCAACACCATTACCCCCTTAAAAGAAACACTTCTCTTTTGTGAAAAGTGTTGACATACTAGAAACTATTCTATTGCTTTAATATAGAATTTCAGCCTTTCTGTTTCCAGGGATATTTTCATAAAGACATGGTCTTTATTGCTTGAGAGATCATCTGCTCCTGCTGCTTATTCATCACTTGCAGCCATATAACACACAGTCCTCTGTGACATCATAATCATCTCCAGAGCAACTAATTATGATGCCACAATCACAGGAGTGACTTCAAGTGAGGAATAAGCAGCAGGAGCAAATGAACTTGCTAAGTAACAAATAGTCTGTTTTCAGGCAAATGTCCCTAGTAATAAAATAGGAGGAGGGGGGAAACCTACAGAAAACATGACACATGGCCAGAAATGTTCATAAATAGACCATTTAACAAAGTTTTTCACAAACGCCTCTTTGATGTCACATGCTGTAACTAGCTTCTCCAGGCCAAAATCTGAAAAACTGGAACAACTCCAAGGATTTGAGTTACTTGTACTGGTAAAGAAAAAAAATGCAGATTTGCCCCAGTGCAACTGAACCTACTATGGAAATAGAATTAAAGTGACATGGCAAGAGGCTTTTACATTCAGATCAGACAAAAGGAATTGATAATTCTCAAATAAGAGTGGCATTAAACTGATTTAGTGTGAATTTGGCTTTGTAGAGTCAACGGTTATGCATACACAAGCATGAAAGGGAAATCATACTTTTACCTGTGCTACAAAGCTACCATAGTCTTGAATGATGGCCCTGCAACTCTAGCAAGAAAATAGCATGGCAAACCTCAGTTTTTCTAGTGAATCTGCTTGGTTTGAAATAAAGCAGAAAAAAAAAAAGATACTTTGGAAACTGAAGAGTGGGTGAAGAAGTAGTGCAGTTGTTGCTGTTTCTTGGTTGTTTTTTTTTTTTTTTAATTTACAGAAAGTATACTCTATATTGAACAACAACAGATGTCCTAGGAGTGAATGCAGGGTCGTAATTCATTCTCAAGGCTCTGCGGCTGTTCATAAACTGCTCAGGCGCTGTCTGACATCAGCAGAGTCCTGCAAGTGAATTACGGTCCCCTATCCACACTGGGGCCATACATTACTGGATGCTACGGGCAGCCAAGACACAGTTGGCTCATGTCACCAACTGGTTTGCAGGCTGACGGGTAGTGAAGGCAAATATTTTATTAATCAGAAGTATTTTTCCTAAACACGTTTTGTTGGGACACGTTCTGAAATAAAGGTTGGCGTTGCAGTGTTGGCTGCATTAACTTGAGGATTTGCTGTTAGAGTAGAAGGAACTTTGAGGACCATGTGAAACCTCCAGGAGAACATGATGTCTGAATTTCATTCCTTTCTGCCAGTGCAACACCATGAGAATAGGAAAAGACATTAGTGCCCACAAAATGGTCTGGGGAACAGGTGTTACAGCTGATGGCAGGTTAAAATAGACCTGGAGGCTCCAAGAAATAGCCATTTCCCAACTACTAGAGAATAGCCCAGATGGTAGATATTCTGATATCAGTGAATCTTTAATACTATCTCATAAAGATTTAAAATGTAGTTCAATTTCAGCATAGTTATAAACCTGCATCTTACAGTCATACCAAAAGCTCCCTTAATACAATATGGCTGCTTGCACTAAAAGCAACTTAAGCTAAGGATCAGTAGTAAATAATTTGTTTTATGCTCAGTTCCTCTAAAAAAGTCTTTCCTAGATGTAGCCACCTCATTCTCAGCATTTTTCTTTTGGGACTTAAGTAACCCACGATCCCTTCTCATCTTACTATATGCCTAAAATGGTACATAGTGCAAGAAAATTTGGCCAGAATTCTTTGCTTAAAAGGAATATTCTGGTTATTTTAGAATCCTTAATAAGTAGAGAAAACCTCCCCCACTGCCCCAAAAAATGTCTTTACTACCTATCCTGTCCCTAAGTCCCATTGCCACATCTCCCATAATTACCAACCCCCAGAGACTGATTTTGAAGCATCTATCTGTAATAGACACAGCTGAAAGGAGTGGGAAGAGAGCAGTGACTCAGCACTACAGACTTTAGTTCAACTTGCTTTCTTTTTATTTCCATTTCACCATTAAGAATTTAGCCAGAAAGGTTAAAATCAGGAACATGGCATGAATCAGGGCAAAGTGAAGACCATAAAGAAATTTAATGGTTTTTTTTTTTGTTTCCTCATTTTGCTGGGGTTTGTATTTTGCTACCCATTGAGGAAGGACTGGGCTAGAAAAGCCTACCTTTTAGGTGAATCTATTAATATAGGCCAGGTAGTTGCTGGGAATAAATTAGGGAAATCCTGTTACAGGTTTTATCAACACGTTGGAGAGTTATATTTTAACTACTTCTTTGTTTTCAACACAAAGGAGCTGGTTGTTAGGCATCAAATTTGGGAGAGGAAAGAAACAGCTATGCTAATGTAATTCATGGTCAGATGATACAAAGTGAAAAGAAGTTGCAAATCTGAGTGAAGATAGAAAAATTACAATAGGCTATAGAGAGGCTAGAATCATCGGCAAAAACAGCATAAAGGGATTCAGTGTGGGGAAAAACAGTAGCTCAGATAGAACAATAGAGGCAAGTGATCCAGAACACTGAAATTCAATGGAAAGCCAAAATATGGAAAGCAATTGCTCTGTAAAAAAGGAAATGTTGTTACTGGGCAGTAATTAGATATGGGTTTGAATTGCAAATAAATCAGCCAAACAAATAAACAAATGAAAAAAGGACAAGTGCAAGATCAGGCTGTATATGTCAAAGTGCAACATGAGCAGAGACAGTGGTTCTTAAAAAACTGGGTTGACTCTTCCTTTCTGAATGTCACACTAGCAAAGTTAAAAAAAAAAAAAAAAACAAAACACAAAACTAGCAAGTCATTACCTTCTTTCATTCTTTTGTGGGGAACTTCAGATTTATCTGTTGTCCTCCAATGTCTCATAATCAATGAGGGACTATTCACTCCGATTTGAAAAGTGCTCTTGCCCAAATTAAGTCAAATAGAGCCAAATTCATTGCACCAACCCAGGGCCTGGCTGTCCCCATCCTTGTGCAAGAGTTGAGTGTACTTCCAGGTATCTATTAAATTTGTTATTAAATAGTCTCTTTGCTGATATCCTCATATCAAACCATTACTGTGGTTTTTTTCTGACTTGAGGAAATACACTAGTCTCAAACCAGTCATCTGCATGTTAAGCTGTATTTAGAACAAATCATTTTAAAGCAAAACAACAACAGAAACAACAAAAGAGCTGTGCTGATTTTTTTCTAGATTTTTAACAAAATGTTTGATGTTGTAGAGATTTCCAAACAATTAATGTGAAATTGGGGATTGTTGTTCCCATGATTTATTTACCATCTATAGAGAACTCAGCTGTGGTGCTGCTGCTATTGCTACTTTTCCTTCTGCATTTAGAGTTGGAAACTGGTAAGCTCTTTGTTGGGGCACCTTTCCGTGAATTAAAGTGTGCTGGAACTGCAAGGTTCAAGCTGCAGCAGTGTGAAACAGTTGTGTGAACAAACACATGCAGCAGAGGTTGGCTTGGGGGCTTTTTGATTCTTTCTCTCCCTAACACATTGTGGAGCCTTGAGAAGGGCTGAAGAGTCATGTTTTTAACCGTGACTGGCTTTTGTGGTGAGGAAGGTACAGCTTTACCACATCAGGGGCAGGCAGATCTCCTGTATCCAAGGGCTGTTGCTTGTGGCCACTGCTCTCCCTGCCTGCTCAACACTTCCCCACTTGCAGTTAAACAGCCCATCCTCAAAGCTTGTTTCCTCTTATAAAGCTCCAAGCTCTGCTCTAGAAAAACGGAAGCACTGAACTTGTGACATGCTCCATTTGTGTCTAAAAAGTGCAAAACAAACAAAGCAAGGCAAGTAGCCAATTTTATTGGAGTGCTGTGGGCTTGCTGTCAAAACAGGTGCTTTTCTACAGAAGAAAAAAATGGCCAGGTTGCAACAGATGCAAGGAATAGCTTGCAGGATGCCCTGAATTTTGTGTAGCTCAATAGAAAGAGAGTTGTAACAGGAATGATGCATTTAAAATGAGCTTTGGTAGTGGGGAATATTTTCACATCACATCTTTGCTGAACCACTTTAATTTTGCCCCAGTACACCTGCCTCAGTGGTAGAGGGAGAGAGGAAGGAAGGAAGGCAGGGAGGGGGGGTGGTTATAGGTCCATGGCAGACCATTGCTGACTCTTCAACCTCACTTCCAGCAGATCCTCTTGGGCCACTTGAGGCAGTAAATGTCCTGGCTTAAGAGACCTCTTTGGTTACTGGTTTCCTTGCAAAATGATTCATATGGAGCTGCAAATGTTGAGCTGTTTTCACTGGGCTTTCCTTTGGAAAAGGCAAATCTCAAAGGGCAGGGGCAGGCGCTGGGCACCAGCTGCTTTGTGCTTGCTCCAGCCAGAGTCAGGCCTTCCCTGGCCACATGCTTGATAAGCACCTAAATGACCACATTTAGTCCAAAACACACTTTGCTGGTCCCTCAAGGGGAACCAGTTGATTGGTTGGTTTCTATCTAAGTAATAGAGGGAAGCAATGCAGAGATTTGTGGTAGAACTCAGGGAAAAGGAAGATATTTTGTTTGTCTGTGCTTTCCTCAGCTAGAAAACCATTTTAATTTTTTTCAACCACTGCTTCTAAGAATCCTATTTCCCTTGTCTCTTGTTTTAATACCGTAGGGCTGCTTTTAATGGTGACAATGTAGCCAGAATTAGATCTAATAACAGTGTTCATATAGAGACTCCTAGATGCAGCATCACATAAATAAACTAGACTGGGTATTCTACAAAATTGTAAAAATGAAATAAGGAAGGTGTGAAGTTAGGGGGGTGATTTATATGTGGAAAACTAGTGCCAAGAATATTGTTATGGGCCTGGCTCCTAGAGGCAAGATTTGTTAGCAGAATCTGTCTCTAAATATTTATGTTCAGCTAAATAATTGCTAAATAATTCCAGTTCTCAGCTGGAATTCAGGATCAGGCCTAGCTCGAATGGGTGGCTGAGTAGGATGGCATATTGGTGTTTTATACAGCAGTCCTCTTACTCTGTGACACTTCTAACTTCCAGGATATAATTAATCTTTTATAAAGTGCTCTTCATGGCCTGTCATTGGAACACTTCTTTTAGAAGTATTTCTTTAAAATAAATGAAGCACTTAAAAGCAATATATTTGGTATTATTTATTTGGGAATTAGTGAAGAAAGTTGTGCTTTTCTGCTCTGCTTGTGTACTCTGCTTTGCATGAACTCTATTTTTGTCAGTTAACAACTTTGTGTGTGAGAGTGAGATTATGCTATTACTGTCATTATTTAGGCTTCCACAGCTTAGGGACAAGATTTTTTTTAATGTTCTTTTTACCATGTTGGCTAATACTTACTGTGCTCAAGATTAATGGTGGGCTCCCTGTAAGGAGTTTTTTATAGAGAGATTCTAGAAGAAATTACCTCTTATGAACATACAGGGAAGAGAGAGCCTCATCACTCAATGCAGCTGGGAGACAGACATCTACAGTACAATATTCTTCTATTTTTCTCATCTCAGAGCAGTGTTATGTGAGTATAGTGATGTGGCAAAGGGGACTATTTTGAGTTTATGATCATGAAACAAAGAAACATTTTAAAGGGACCTTGTCAAGACTGGGAATTTGGATATTGGTACAGGTCCTCTGGTGGACTGGCTTTTGGCTACCTCTATCCTCTCTCCTTGACCATCCCTTCATGCCCACAAGACCCATTTGTAAATCTGTTGAGTGTTGGGATTTATAAGATACCCTGATCTTAGCAAAAGGAAGAAGAATTGCTTCTGGGCCATTAGCACAGGACTCCCAGGAGCTGAGCAGGAGCAGTGGACATTGCAGGCTCTACTAAACTTGTGTTGTGTGACCTGAGAGCTGGGGATACCAAATGGGGGGCTCCTGATATCCATGGGTCAATGGTTTAGTGCTTTCAAAAACTGAGCCCTTATCCTCAGAAATGGTGAAACGGTGTCAATCTCTCTTGGAAATCAGATGCTAGGAAGTAGATACAGTTTTCCAAATAGCCCCTGGGGGATTTGTCCAGGCTTTCACATGCTCTGATCTGTAACTCACTGACAGCACCAGACTTCTGGGCAAACTTAGCATGGGTTGTCACAGTAGAACCAGAATCTTTCCTTGTCTTCTTATCTCTAAAATCTCTTTTCTAAAGTTCTGGAACTCCCTCTCCACAAGCAGGGAGAAAGAGTTCTGTGATATGAACAAATGACTGGGGGGAAAATGCACCCTAAAATGTAAGACACTTAATCTTCTGGTCTCTAACACATTATTGGATTTATGGAAGATAGATATCTTGTATCACTTGAATGTACAAAGCATCACCTATCTTCTGAACCAGATATATTTTGAATATTTATGCAGAAACAGCTCCTTTATGCATTTTCAAATGCTCCTGATCTAGTTTAATCAATTAAAACAACATTAAATGCATTTGAATATCTCAGCTCTTTCTCTTATCAATATAATTCTCAAATGTTTTCTTTTCAGAGCCCAAGGTGATGAAAAATAGATTCATTTACTCTATTACTTCTTATAATTGTGGCTCCAAGAATTTTTTTCCCCTAATTTTGAAGCCACAAGAAGACTTTATGTGGCTCTAAAACTGCTGTTGGTTTTCATACCACAATACTCAAGGGCATATCTCTCCTTCAGGCTGCTATTGTTTGCAGTCTGGAGATAAAGGCACACTTGATAAAACTCTTTTAATGATGTTAATATTAATACTTTGGTGGAATACTTTATCCTCTAGTAATAGCTTTAAAGAGTTTGTTGAGATTTTGTCATCTCATACATTTTAATAGAAAATTAGGTTTGTGATTAACAAGAAAAATATATCTACCTGTTACTTTATTTTACTTACAGTGTCATATAACTGCTGCCAGTGGAATAATGTATACCTTTCACCATATGTAGCTCGGCACTCGTGGTGAATACTTGATGCTTCAGACAGAAAGCAAGGTGCAAACCAGCTAAGAGCATTACCATAGGGCATGCTGCTCAGTGTCTGTCCCTTGGGAATCTCTGCATGGACATAAGGGCAGGCTGTGAAGCTCCTTTTTCTGAAGGAGGGAAAGCTCCCAATCTCATAGGGAACACAGCTGCCCCCATTCTCCCTTTGCAGAGGGAAGGTCATTCTGTGATCTGTAAGCCAGCAGCTCTGCTAGGCTCTGGAGCTAAGCCAGGGACTTGTAGTTTGTCCCTCTCTGCTCCTTTGGGAGGTTTTTATGCTTGAGGATGTAGGAACAGTGGCTTGAGAGCCCTTAATTGCAGGGCAGGGGTGAGGAGAAAAGAGGAGTCCCCATCTGTAGAGGGCTTTGTCAGCTGCAAACACTGCCAGGAGCAGTGTGTGATTGCTGTTGCTGAAGCTGTACAGTGCCACCCTTGGAAGAAAACTCAGGTTTGCTCCAGGACAGGGAGATCTTGCACTGGCTTCATCTCCTGAAGATCTTAGAATCCAGTGCATGGAGCACAGAGTGGCATCTGGCTCATTGCAGTGGGGTCCTCTCTCATAAAAGCCAGGATAAAGAAACAGTTTGGGGGTGCTCAGTGCTTAGGGACAGGCCTTTACTGCTGCATTCTCTTTACTAAGAGCCACGAGGTGCACTTTGCTGGCTCCTTTGGCTCCCATTTCTAACCCACTTTTGCTGTATTTGTCATGCATCTTCTGAGACTCAGCCAAATGAGCCATCCTCTGGGCTTTAGGTTCAGGTAGTCACAGTGGCATTTCACCACATTCTGGCTTTAGAGGTAGGGATACTGATCCCATTAGCTATTGAATCTGCATCCAGTTCTGCAGCAAGTATACAAACAGACTGAAGTGAAGGCTTCATTAAAGGCACCTAAGTCCCTACATGGGAAGTCCTCCTGTGGGTTATAGCATTGCTCACTAACGGGGTTCTTAAAAAAGATGGAAGCAGTCCTCCTTCAGGGAAATCTTTCCTTGTCAATCCTGGTTATCCAGTGCTACTGCTACCTAACAGGAGGGAGGCAGCATTTGCTGAACAGGCCAGATTTACTCACATGCAAGAGATAAGGGATCCACCCCTGGTCCCCTTGCAGAGGGCAGTGCTGCTCTGCCCAGCATGGGGCTGCAACAAAGCCACGTGAGAGAGATCACCATCCTTGCACAGGTCAATTGCTTTGCTTGCTCTTGCATTCCCAGCTACATAATTTATTGTGGCTGCCACGTGAGGGATGGTGAAGACAGCCAAAATGAAGTGCTGTGCCAGTAACAGCCTTGGTAAATTAAGTAGTGATGGGCCTGAACAGTAAGATTTTTATATGGATCTGAATTTTGAGCAGCTCGAGTTCAAGGGAGCTGGGATCCTGGTTTTGGGCTCTGTCCCATTTAGAATTACAGCAAATGAACCCATCACCATTTTGAACCCAATGTTTCACACTGTGATGGTGGCTGTGGGAACACTTGATCAGCTGCTGTCAGTCAGAGCAATAAATTGGCCAGCTTTGTGTCAGCTGATGAAAATGCTACAGAAAAAAAGTGCAGGCTTTAAATGTCCTTTGGTCTTTTTTTTTTTCCCTCAGGCCAAAAAACAAAAGATATTTGCAATAATATAAATAAGAACAAATTCCCCAGATTCCCTTCTCTTTCAAGCTGGTAAAACAATCATCTTCTCTTCTTGCAATGCTCATCAGAGCTCAATTCTTTGTGTCATAGCCAAGTATAGCAAAGCCACTGCAAATCAGGGAAAATAAACATTCTCTTCTTGCTTGTCATTTGAGGTTATCTTAACCTGATTTCAGCTGAATGACACTTTGCAGGGCCTCATTACATGGCTCAACTATTTCTTCACCTGAAGGAACTTGCTTACTCCAGAAAAAACTTCTCAGAAAGGAAGAATTTTTCATCCCTCACATATGGAAGGATTTAATCTTGATACTAGACAGTATGCAGGATTCATGCTTCATAATGAGCTTCCACTGTGAATCAGGATGAGACTTTAAACCTGTTAGGGGTGGTGTAATGTGGTGATGGACAATAATCTTGCCTGGAATTCCCTAGAAAGACTTAATGACTGTTGGGCAAACTGACAGGATTGACTGTGCTGAAAGTTCAGCCAGCTCAGTCTCACCAGTCTGTGTTTGGGCGCTTTTGAATGTATCTGTTCATCATCCAGGTGCATTGTCCAGTGCCTAACTTTCAGGGAACGCTTGAGTGGTGTGTTTAGCCTGGGAATAAAGCTTCAATGGAAAATTCAGTGTGTGTTAGTTACCTTGCAGGAGCTGCAGACAAACTCAATCAGGGAATGTAGTGTGACAGGAACTCTTCAACTTGCATTAAAAAAATTCAATACAGGCCACATGGTAGCCTTCTTCTATTTACTGAGAAGCTGGGCTATTATTTGCACTAAGCTTGACCATCTCAAATATTAACAATGTCCTTGACCTGTGTGAGAAGTCCTACAGTTATGTACATGAGTAGTACTAACACAGAGCTAGAAAAAAAGAGTGATTTATTGCTGAATGCCCAGCATTCATGACAGTAACTGTTTCTCCTTCTGCTGCCACAGGACTAATTAGCAGTATTTTGTAGGCATCTAGGGAAACCGTGTATCAATTCATTTATTGTTTGATTTTGCCATTTTAGATGTAATTGTTATTCCCAGGGTTTCACCCTTCTTTTCAACTCTTTTTTCTTTCTTTTCAATTTTCGTCCATCATCATTTCTCTTCCAGATAGTTCACATTACCCAGTGTAACCTTGCTATCAAAGATAATGGACTTTCTGAAAGACTCCTTGAGTCTCTTCTTCTATGAGTAATCCTAATTGCCTAAAGAGCCCATATGGCTTCAGTGAGATTACTTGTTTAACTAATAGTTTCTCTCTCTTGCCTTACTGTCTCTTTCAATCCATCTGGTAATCCAAGGTTATAACTGGTCACAAATACTAGTTTAATTTGCTTTTGCAATTCAAAAAGAAAAACAAACATTGCATAAATGGTTCTTCCTTGCTCGCCTTGTATGGCTGTCACTCTTTGACTTCAAAAAATCTAATGAAAATTCTAATTCTAATGGAAAGCTCTAGCAAAATTTGGAAACAGTTTCATCTTCTTGGCTCTTCTGACTAGTATCTCTAAACTCCAGTTTTCCTATTACAAATCTACTGGACTTACCTCATGCGTATGCATGACAGTAAGTCTGACAGTATCAGGCTACAAATATGATTTAGTAAACATTGTTATTCTGAGGAGAGCATTTCTGTTTTGACAATACCATCATGTATTGTGGTCCTTCACTGTCCTACAGTGCCTTTTAAGCAGTCCCCTTTTTCTAGTCTCAGGAGAACTTTTCAAGTGTGACGAGGTGATAATCTGTAATAGGATTTCTGCCTACAGAGTACTCACAGGGTTTTGAAGCTAAGAACTTTAACTAAAGGTATTAAGCATTCTTGAAGGAAGCATGCCCAAAGAAAGAGTAATCTCAATTCTGATGTACAACAATAGATCACCAACTTAAAGGCTAACTGATGAGTGCAGATGTTCAGAGATCATGGCTAATTACATCACAAGCTGGCAACCACTGGGTTCTAAGTACCGTATGTTGTTTCTCAAAAAGAATGCTTGTCCTATCCAAGAGGCTGCCACCACTGTCAAGAAGCTAATAAAAGAGTTTGGGGTCTCAGTGGATCTGCATTGGAGCCAATGATGTGACTTTGCAGATGCCACTTTGCAGATGCAGTCCAATGTTTGTGTGTCTGAGACCTAGACATGCTCCAGGCACAAGTGTGAGAGTTGCTGTCTGTTCCTCTTGAGAACAATCTTGCTTGCTAGTATTAGAAGGGAAATTTGGTGCCTACAGTGATGGTAAAATGCTGCAACTTTATTACAGGCATTCTGCAAATACTTTACCAGTCTGCTGTTTGTTCTGTGAGTCATATCTAACCTTGGAAGGGTTTTATCTGTTTGTTCCCTTATACACAAATGTTCATATGTAAGTCTTCCTCCTGCAGCAGCACGGAGTGGATCAGCTCTGCTGAGCTCTGTACTCTTAGCTGTGCCTGTCTGCAGGCAGGAGCTGCTTCTCTGTGTGGTCTAAAAGAGCTGTACCTATCCCAGTGCATGACCAGGGCTCATGATGTGGCAGCTAAGGCCAATATTCTGTTCTCTCCAGGGGTGGGGTTTCCCCAGGTACAAGGGTGGATTGTCTCGGCCAGGGATTTAGGCAGGCTGGGTTGGTGAAGAGTCTGAGCTGGCAGGACAGTGTAGGTATGTCCATGTTTACTGAGTTTTCTTTTCCTTCAGGGAATCTTGGAATGAACTCCTGGAGACGTATACAAACAGAGGCTTGTGGGTATTAGCTGTGAAGGAAAGAAAACATTCCACAGTAGTTTTACATTAAATTTTCCAAGTAGCCCAGTTGTAACACACTGTATTCTGAGAGAATATTTGTGCAAGAAAAACTGCACATTTAGTATAAAACATTTTTACTGTGATCATTTTTACTGTTGATTGGATGCTCTGCTTATCCATGCTCACCTATTTTGCCTCTTATATCAAAAGCTGATCATAGAAATTGAACATCTAGGAACTGTAGTGAAAAATACATAAGGAAAAAGGAGGCGTGAATGCTGAGGGCTCTGGAGTTTTGGTTCTTAAATACAAGACCTCATCTTCTTTTTCATTACAGTGAATGGTAACTTGACCAGCAACTTGGGGAATGCAGCCATTATAAAAGGCAATGTTGAGTATCCATTTCTAAAAAGTCCATTCTGTGTAGATTTTATGATACAGTATTTTCTCTGGATTTCAAATGTGTCATCTGTCCTATAAAGGAAACATTTTCTTTGAAATAGATCTACATGGAGAATAAAAAAATGGGAGTTTGGCCAAGACTTGATATTGTAGAATTAATTATAATTAAGTTAGGAAGAGCTCTAAAAGGGCAACACAGAAAATTGCCATAATAAATACAGTAATGAAACAACATGGAATTTAGTACTTACAGAGGCAACCCTTTATCTGTTATAGCTTAGGACAGTGGTTTCTAGCACATAGCACCTCACATAGTGATTGATATCAAAGAAATCTTCATTTGGAGTGAGAGATGCCTCATCAGGTGCACCGGAGCACTTGCTACACTTGCACCTTTCTGAAATTGCCTATAACCATGACACTTACTATCCTGCTGTTTACTCACATTTAAGATTAAGAAATTATTCATTGTTTAATACAGCATGTAATGCCTCCCCTAGAAAACACCTCCTCTGTGCAAACATACCATGTATTTATTATGAATGAAACTCATTAATAAGTAGTGCAATCAATATTTGAGCTCTGGCAAATATCAAATGCTGGGGTTGCCTTTTGGCTGCTATTCGTCTTAATGTCAGGCTTTGGAGAACAGGTTGTACTTCAGCAGAGGTATCAATTTCCATAAGTCAGAATCAGAAGTCGTGTCACCTGTTTTGCCATTTATCTAATAAATCATTCATCTGTCTCTAATACATGTGAACACTCGCTGCAGTCACTACTTGTGGCTGCAATACTTAACTCACTTTTGCAGTTTTCCCCACCATGCCAAAGGGATGTTTATGCCAGAGTCAGAAAGATCTTTTTCATCTTAGTTCCCATTCAACCACTTTCTACTCAAATTGTTTACCTCATTCTTAACCAGACTCTCCTTGCCTTCCATACTTTATCACTTGGGAGGCACTTTAGTCTAGTCCAACTCCAAAAACCTTGGAAAAAGTTGAAAATGTGAGTAGAACTGATCAAAATTTTCAGCATAACCCTCTCTGTATTCTTCTGTTGGCTGTTTTTCTTGCTTCACTTTTCCATTATGAACTCAGTGCCTGGGGAGGGGCTTGTACATCCAGACAAATTCAGACCTGGTGAAAAGCAGAGCTGTAATGTGAGAGGTGGGTGAAATTAATATGACTATATGACTAAATGACTAAACCTGTAGGGACTGAGAAATGATCCCACTGGCTCAGCTATCTGCAAGGTGTAAGATTTAGCAAAACTAGTGAAGGACTGCCTTCAGACCAGCTCAAGCCCTCTCTGAGTGTGGCTGGAGGTCTCATAGAGAAGCAGTTCTGGGGGTCCTCAGACACTACCTGGTCTTGGAAAGTCTCTGCAGGGATTTTGGTGCTGGACAGATGCCCTGGATTGTAGGACAAGCAGCTGCTCTGTGGGCAGCTCCGTACCTTCCCCATCCTCTGTCCCTTACTCACCCCAGAAGAGAGGCTCATTGCCCTGCTCTGCCACTGCCCCCTCTAAGAGCCCACTCCAATGGAATCACCACAAAGACCTCAAGTGCCCCCTTTTCCTGCACTTTTTTTTTCCCCAGTGTAGCCTTTCAGGAAGAAATACTTGTCTAAATAAATAAGCTGTACACTTTGCAGAATGTTTCCCAAGTATAGCTCTCTTTATTATGGTCAGGACAAAAATTACTGAATTCATTGCAAAATTAATTCAGCTGTTCTTCTTGCATTTCTCCTGACAGGCCTTTGGATTTTGAGTGATGTCCTTTTGGGACACCAGAAGATTCCTTCTTGTAACATCTTCTTAATTTTTTTAAGCTCAGCTTTCTTTTCTTGAGCATGAAATTACACATAGTCATTCCTTTTCTGTTCTTTACTCTTACACAAGTTCTTTTAAAATGCTTATTCTACATGTCTTATCTTTGTCTTTTTTTCCTGAGACAAGAAAACCCACTGCAGCAACCTTATTCTGCATAAAGCTGGCCTGAAGCCATCCTAGTATTTGTTAGGGCTGATCTGTTCAGTATATTTATTTTATTCAGTTTATGAGCAATATAATAGCTGACCTATTCACATATAGACATCCAGGCTCGGACTTCATAGTCTCCTACAAGTAAATATATAATACAATAAAAACTGAGAATGTAGCAAAATCAAGAGTGTAAGCTGAGTTCATAATGTCCAACTGAACTCACTGGTTCCATAAAGACAGATATGCCAAGCCATCACAGCAATATACATGCATGCAATTTAATTCTGTTACACACATATTTTAAATTGTCATTGTGATACCTTCTAAACTGAAACTTTACTTTTATTATGGTGCTGTTAAGCAGTAAAATACCCATGTTTATAAGCAAACATAGGTACAGATTTCCTGGCTCATTTTTTATTGTAGATATAAAAGCCATCCCCCCTCCTTATTTTTCAAATTTTTTTGTCTTTTTTTAGGTATATAAGAAACACATTTGCACAGCAGTCCAATACAGCCAGTGTAAATCAGTGTCATTCCCTCCAAACAAGCAGAGCTACACTGATTTACACCAGCTGAGGCACCAGCTGAAGATGGTCGTAAATTTTATGGTGGTTTTTGACTTCGGACTTCCTCCTTTTTTCAAGGATATGTGTGATGAGTGCTACTCCTTTTCAGAAGCTGTGTGGGTTTGTGTTATGTGTTACTCCTAAAGGTGTTTTTAACTGTCCTTGATTGTTCTTCTACTAAGTCAGCAGTTAAGCATAGCTCTGAAGAGACAGTTTTCTTACTGTGACTAGTTTTCTATGCTTCCCTTTTTCTGACTATTGACATCCTTAATGCATGACATTTTAATTGAATGAATACTACTTCAAGCAGTACATAGCTGAACTTAATTTTTAAGGAACAATATTCTCCTCTCTTAAACATCACTGAAAGCTTATACACAGGAAAAAGAAAAGAACAGTTATCTGCTGAACTGTATCAGCGTCCTCTGATATAGCCATCTTTAAAGCACTCCTTTGGGTAATAGTACTAATTAAATCCTGCAATGCTTATTCAGTCTTCTGTCCATAAAAACTCCCACTGATGGGATCTGAGAGTCCTCTGAAAAGCAGGCCTAACTTTATTTACGTGTATAGATATGGATTCAAATGCCTAACATTGCACAGTCTGTTGGAAAATGTTGGCCTCCATGCTCAAGGAACACAGGATAAGAGACTTTACAGATGGAATGGCAATTAAATAGTTTTTCTCAGCCTCCCACCAATATAAAGATGCACAGAAAGCTACAGTGTATTTCTTTCTTTCAAAGAAAGAAAAGGAATCATTGAAAAGATTGAAAAGAAAATCAATACACTGGTTGCACGGAGTTTGTGGGACATGAGTTCAAGGTAATGCACAGTTACAAAATGAACTATTTGAACTATTCATACATACCCATTTGTTACAAAACATTTGTAACTGTTCTGGGAGAAAAGCTTTACACAAAGCCATCAATACCAAAGAGTGGTTGGTTGAGAAAATATTTTGATGAAAAAAACCACATTAAAATATTAACTACACAGTAATGTGAGCTGGTCCTATAATTCGTCAAAATTTTGTCACAGCTGACTGGCACATGACATAATGATGACTCTTCCATTAGCTGAGTTTGATGTCAGATGTTGTGCATAGATTTCTGTGGTGTAAGCAAGTAGAGATCTTTTCCTTATGAATTAGATCTTATTAGGAAGGGTTTTGTGATCCACCTGGATCAACAACCGGCAACAACCAGGTTTTGGGGGTGAGTCCTACATTCCACATTGCTGTCCACATGCCAGGCCATTGTGGATGTAAACATCTTCAAAATGTCTTGGCAATTACGCTTGTCCTTGCCAGACCTAAGCACATCTGTTTTTGAAAGTCTAATGGAAAATCAGTGGTACTGTCTCCTAAGACAGATTTTCAAAGCTGCCTGTTTACATTTCGATGATTTGGGTTTGTAAGTCCTGAATGTTAAGCATCTAAATCCCTTTGGCTTTGCAAAGCCAAGAGGACTGAAGAGAAATGGGGATGGTGTCTGTATAGCACTTGGAAGAATATCAGGTAGTTTATTTTTGCCTGCTCATCCAGCTGCTCAGCCATTTCCCATCCTAATAAGTCTAAGTAGGCAACCTTCTGTTTCCCTAAGGAGTCTAGATTGCCTGTAGCTACGTGGATTGGTCTCTAATAGACAAAATATCTTATATGCACAGGAGGTCGTGCTGGTTCATTGACATTTGCTCGGGAAGGGGAATTTGCCACCGCTGTCCATCTCCTCAGCTGTTTTGCAAATAATTTCTTTCCCTTCTGCAAAGGCTGTGGATCCCATGTACCAGGCCTCAGACCCCCACCACTCACAGTGGTAAGTCCCTCCTCTCTGTGGGTGTGTGGACACTGTCCTGCTCTGGGATGCACCCAGGCATGGGATCGGGGTCATGCAGCTCAGGCATTGCCGTGGAAAGCTGCTTGGCATGCAGTGTGCCTGCTCTGCTTGGCAGCCTGGTGTTTCATGGCTAATCAGCATGTGCTGGAGCACAGGCAGCACAGTTTAGAGTGGCATTGACCCCCAAATGTCCCTTTCTGGAAAAAAGCAAGGGTCAGATTTAAGCAAATCTCACAACTGAGGTAGCTCTCCTCAGTCTTCCTCCTGGCTCTAGGTGGCCCCTAGCATGGCAAAGTCCAGCTGCCCGAAAGGAAGGGCAAGATCAGGAGGGGATGCCCCTGTCATCCAGCCCCTATGGCCATGTCATCCCTGTGCACAGCTCCTCTGGGATAGCCAGTGGGCTGGCAAACCCTCGGGATCAACCACGCACACCCCTTGGCTTGCCACAGCTCCTTCTGTGGGGACAGACAATGATTATCTGGTGTCAGCTATATCAGTTTGATGTTAATATTTCCAGGAATTGATGCTTTTATAAATCAGTAATGAAGTTCAACTTTAAACTGATTTTAACAACCAGAGCACACTGCCACTAGGAAATGACAGCAAGTTTTTGGACACCAATGTTTAAATGAATAGGAAAGAGAAAGAGACTGTACCTGCTGCTGAGTATTGTGATTTAAGGAAAATGAGAGGGATTTTGCATTTTTGCTTTTCTATTTTTTTTTCCTTAGAGGTAGAAGATCAATTTTTCTGGCTGAACACAGCACAGGCAAGATACTCTCAGGCCTGTAATTCCCTTGAACAGGCAGTGAGCTTGCAAAGCAATTATGGGCTTCTGTGGATTAGGATAAATAACCTCTCTGAACTACAGTGTTGTTACATACAGACCCAAAGTATATCCTACAGCAATATCTGCTGTGCTTTGGTCTAGCTTGAACCTGACAAAGTCTAACTCAATATATGACTTACTCATCAGCTTAGCAACAAGTAGACATATTTACAAAATTTCCAAACAACTAAAGCACTTCTTGCTCTTCCTCACTCCTAAGGCACAAGGAAGCTCAGTGGTGATATTTTTTCCTGAAAGGGGGTGGTCCAAGGAGATGCTGTTTTAATATGATGTTATGTTCTGCTGAGTACACAGAAGGAGCTGGACTCTGGGAATGGTGGGAGACCAGCCATAGCAAAGCAAGAGTATATGAAAGAATTCCTTTTCCTGGTGAGATTTTGAAGGAATTTTAGGATAACAAAAATCTGTCTCAGTATTCCTGGGGAGATGCCATGATGAAACGTGATTGACTAAAGGTCTGCTTGGATCTTGGTGATGGGTGGATCTCCAGATGCCATATCCTTTACCTGTGCATCTATCATGACATTGCTTTTATTCCCTGACACAAAAATAAATGTTATATTGTCCTCTTTCAGGCTTTTGGAGGATTGCAGTGGAAGAAGTAACAGAAAGGATGAGTTCCTGTGTTTCAGTGGTCTTCATGGGCTTCTGGCCTCTAGAGAGTAAGAAAAAGGAAACAGATGTGTTAAAGAAAGTAGAAATAGGGAACAACAAAGTTCTCCTTTATGAGCAGCTTTTTTCCCAGGATAAGTCTCCAGCTGGGGCTGGTGGGGTGTGTGGGAATCCTACTGCCACACCAGGGTGCTTCATCTGAGCCCTTATCCACTTACCATCATTAAAGAAACCACAATCTTTTAAATGAGACATGACTTTGCCATTACTTTCTGGTTATGTTCCAAATGAGCAATCATATTTCACACAGGTTGCACACTCTTCAGGGAGAGTTTCTGATCTATACTTAGGATACTCACTATTAATAATGGGGACCTTTGCTGAGATAGGTGACAGCTCATTAACATTCTTCCCAGGACCTTCCATGCTTAGATGTTATGTTGATAATGCTGTCTTCTGGTACAAGTGCTCAGAAATAAAACTCTAACATAATCGGCAAATTAGCTGCAGAATAATAAGCTTCATTACAGCTAGCCAGCCACTCCAGCCTTCTGCTTTTATCAATGAATTAAAAGCTCTTCATCTGCAGTTATTACTGTAACATGACACGGCAGCAATGCTGAACACTGAGAAGGCGATTTTGCTGCCATAAACATGGTCCCCCACAGACTGTGGTTCTGTAGCTTGCTTCCCTAGCCATGGGTTTGTTCTCCATAATCAAAGATTTAATTTAAAAATAAGAGTGCTTTACATCTAGCATGCCTGTAAAGGCAGCTTTTAAAATAGTCCTCCAGTGCAGGACAGCGTCAGGATGTCAGTCTGACTCTGCAGGCAGACAGGAAATTATTAAGCCTAATTCAGTCGCTGCAATTCTCCATGTATTTTGTGCAGAGAATGATAAGAAAGTGCTAAGGTCCCTGCACAAAGAGTAACCATAGCAGTTAATGTTTAGAAAATCCCTAATTTATCTCTGAACTTCTGGATTTCCCAGTTGCTCTTCATGGAACGTGGCATCTTCACTGCTGCTGGTGTCCTTTTCTGAGTTATTTGTATTTTTCTAGCCAAGGATTGTGAGTTTCAATCCTTCTCCTTTCTGAGATTTAGAGATTTTTGTGTCAAAACTTTCTGGGATATGTTTGCCATGGTGCTTGCTAGAATCATTCATCTTGAAAAAGTTTAAAAAAAAAATTTAAAATAGCTGTCAGCTCAAATTTTGTTCAGAAATCCCTTCTGATTTCAGTATAAGCTACCCCAGACTTATATCTGCCAGGTGCCTAACTACAACTTTGCTAATTTTGAAAGGAATCTTCTTGCTCCCTGGCTTTTGCAACACAAAACACAAAGACATGAGGGAGTCCTGGCAGAGTAGAAATCTTGGGTGCTTGATGTCAAGCCTGAGAAACCCTATTTGAAGCAAGAAGTCTGCAGAGACTTCTACTACATTTCTCCTATAGGATGCCTTCCTGCATTTCTCCTGCTAATGCAATGGAAGGAATGGTAAGTCATTGTGCTGGCTCTTAAGGCTGGAAACTGCTGTGAGAAATGGGAAGAGAAGGTAAGTCCAGAAGAAGACAGGAGATATATTATGCAAAGGCTGGAATACAGTCACTCTCTTCCCACTGAAATATTTCTCAGGTGTAAGAACAAAAGTAAATTGCTAAGCAGTGTAAATTCAGAATTAAAGAAGTGGGCATACAACATCTTTTTCTGAGGAGGAATTTCACTTAGAAACCTCATTCTCTCATACTATCTCAAATAAATCTAATAAAAGTTTTTCTGTTAGTTTTCTCCTCCTTCTCCCTTAAACTCTTCTGTATGTGTTCTTGCATGGTACAGTAGCTGGGACACTGGAAGTAGCCTGTATTAGTTGACTACAACTTAATACTCCCTGCTGGCACAAATGAAGAGTTAACACAAAGGTGCAAATGAATGCAGATGCTCTTTAGGCTGTGTTGCTGTTCCAGTTCCAGAAAAGTTATATGTACTCATACATCATGAATTTAAAACTGTGAAAAAAGCCATCCCTCCAATATCTAGAAAGTCCTCCTTCCTTTTGGGAAGTTTCTAGCCCTTAAGCTTCTTTCTGCAAGCATAATCATATGCATTGAGTACACCCTACAGAGTCAAGAACTTGGAATATTTTTACAAAGACCCTAAATCTTTTTTAAAATGAAAAACCTAGAAAAAATCTCAGCCTGAGTATCAGTGGCTATTGAAGGCTTTAGACATGACTACACAGTTCGCTATCTGGAAAATAATGGCTGCTTTTTATTTTTTTAAACTGAAAATTGTATTTCTAAAAGAAATGCTTTTGCTGAATTGTATTTTGTGTGTGTGTGAAAAGGATCTCAATGAAAACGTTCAGGTGCTGTGCAAGAATGCTCAACGAAAATAAATGTTTTGAGTTAGTATGACTTTTTTTGTGCATGTATTTTGAAATACTAGTACAATATCAAATGCAATTTTTAATTTCTCCCATACTTGCCATGAGAAAGCAGATTTTTCTAATAAAGCGATCATTCTTCCACTGGCTTTGTATTTGGTTTTTTTTGGTTTTTTTTTTTTTTTCAGACGAAAACATATGGGGGTTTTGTTGTGGTTTGTTTTGTTTTAATCAGATTTAATAATGATTAATACTTGACATTACTTTTACTGGGTTTTTATTGGCATGGGCCACAGTTAGCACATATATTAAACACTGGCTCCAGAAATAACCCATCCAATCCAGGTAACATTAGCCTTTGCAGGTGCTGGTGGAAGATCGGACAGGAAACGCTTTGCTCCTCAGACAGCTCGGCTGCTCTTTGCCAAGGAGCTGTTGTAGAGGGGGCCTGGCACTGCCAAGTAGCCAAACTTCTCCTCAGCTGAATCAGGAATGCTGCAGAAATGCCAGCGTTTGTGGGCTCCCAGGTTTTTGGTGGCCTTCCTGGTCACCGATACCCATGCTGGGTGAAAGCCAGCTGTTTTCATCTGGGCCAGGGTGACAGTTTTCCAAGGGTTGGTCCATCCAAGAGGCAGTTGATGTCTACTCTATTAACTCCTTCAAGGAATTTTTATTCAACTCCATAGGAGCTGAGTGTTGGTTTGATTTCTGCTGCATGTTCGTCTCTGTGTAAAGATGAGGCAGGACTATTTCTGCGCCAAGGAGAGGCCCATCATTGCAGGAGACAAGAGAACAAACATTCTCACAGTATAATCAATCTTATAGACCAGATGGATACAGTAATTAGAGCAAAAACAATTTTGCCAAGAATATTAACATTTCAACAGTTTATCAGAAAGGGGGTGTTGACACCGGTCAATAATTTTCTGATTATTGCAAAAACATCTTAAGTTGTTGACTATTTTGTGCAAAATAGGACAAACTAATTTTGGCCTCTTGACCTTGTTTACAGCGATGGGAGGTAGCATTGCCACCAAAATCTTTTTTTAAAACAAACAAACAAATAAACATGTGTTTTTCCATGATTTGAAGGTATTGTAGGCCATAAAGATGTATGGGGTTTCCAAAAACCATATTTATTTATATTTTACTCAGTCTCATGATACTTGGGTGCATGTTGCAAAAAATTAAACAACTGTTGTCAACAGTTACCACAAGTCAAGCCTACCCATTCCTCCCCCTCTTCCCATACGTGGATGAGATAAACATCACGTGTATAGAACCAAAAGAAAGAATAAAAAAGAAATTAGAAGAATCCAAGTCAATCAAAGTTTAAAATACTTCTTTCCCTGGGGAAGAAATAGCTTCTATTTGTTTCTTTTTTTCTGTCTGAGTGTAAAACTGGCAAGTCTGTGCAAGACGTGAGAGGAAATACTGGAATAACATTAGGATAGATGACATTTTACTGATATTGGTGTGTATTTCTGTTGTCTGTCTTTTATTTATCTTTTTTATCTCCTCTTTTTATTGTTTCTCCCACTTTTTAAATATCATGGAAATCCTTCCCACTCACATGTTTTCTCCCCTGTGCTGCTCCTCACTTGCCTCTGGTGCTGTTCCCTTAGGGCACTTTCAGTGGTGGGCCATTAACACGCTGTCACACAGACCCAGCAGGCACATTGCTCTGTGCTGAAGGACCCTCTCCTCTGCCTGCTGGAAGGGACACCTCTGTGGGGCATCAAGGTGTCTTGATGTAACAGCTGATTACACAGCTGGATAGAACACTGGAAAAAAAAAGGTCAGCACAAATCCTCTGAAACCATTTCCTGACCCTACAGCCAGCCCTGTAACTCACTTTGAGGTGTTGTGAAAGGACTGGGCATGTGGATATGAATTCACTTTCTGTCTTAATGAATCACATGAACCAGGCTCTGGAAAAACCCAGGAAGGAGAAATCAGCAGAAGGAGGGAATTTCCTTGAAGTCAGGAATGCCCTCCTGCCTACCCTGCCAGACGCCAGTGCTGAAGGAGTGGATAAAAGACCACATGTCCAGGCAGAAAACTGCAGTTATAGCTGCTTGACTTGCATGTGGCACATAACTTCTTACTATCAGCACTAACACTTTGCAGCTATAGCTTTATATTCCTCAGCTCTGGCAGTACAGATGGTTTGATACTGATGACCAGTGCTTACAGCAAAACCAAGGAGGTGTGGGGTAATATGGCCTTAAATTAAATATTTTTATCCCCAGTCTCAGTGCTCTGTGACTATAAGGCCAGGGAAAGCTTTCCTGTTGTGTCTCGTGCCTCTCACTCACTCACTGGCTGGGTACAAGGTAGAAAGAACTACCCCAGGTACCCTAATCTGCATCATGACCATGCTGAGTGGGAGCTGACCATGGCATTTCACCTCCTTTGTTACAGCAGCAGTGAACTAAGCTTTTACAATATGATGCCTAGAAAACAAAGTAGTTTTCCCCTCGCCCTAGCAGAGTAGCCAGAGACCATCAGGAGAGCAGCTCAGCAGCTGCAGTAGAAAAGGGGCAGCTGCTACTCAGAGCTCTTGCAGCTGCTCCGTGTTAGACCCTGTGGGTTAAAAGTCTGGACTTGAAAGTCCTTGTGAGAATAATTGTCCCATCTACTGGCTGGCTGGCAGAGGTTGTGATCAACAGCTGACATATTGATTAAAGAGGAGAGACAACCGGTAAGCAGATAGACTTTTATTTCCAAAAATAATAGCAAGTGAAATTGAAGCTATATCACTGGAAATATGCCCCTTTGAATCTTTAAAGGTCAGGAGTGTGTGTCAAAGATCAAGTAATCGGGGAAATGGGAGGGTAATAAATGCCCTGAAGGGCCTGAAACAGCCTGAGTTTTGGCCTTCAAAGTTTGTGCAAAGCATCTCCCAAAAGGAGGTGGAAAGGGGAATGGCAATCTGAAGCCAAGCCCCAGGGCAGCTGGTGGCAGATGCTGCACACTGGAGCAGTGCTCCATGGGACACGATGCCAGCCCAAGGGTCTGCCTGCACAGAAATGATACACTGGATTAGGCAATTCACTCTGGCTTCAGGAATGAGCTGCACCAAACGTGAAATGCAATCACATTGCTTTGATCTGATTTCCCACGGTGCTCTTTTTGTCCAAGAGCGTTTGCAAGCCGTGTCAGGCTCATGGGCTGCGTGGTGCCCTGGGGAGGTACCCCCAGCAGTGACCATCCCATCACCCAGAGTGTGTTCCAGAAAGCCCAGTGAGAACTGGAGGAGACCTGGAATCAAACCAGTACATTCCTGTGATTCTTCTCCTGGCCATCCTGTTGTGCATCCTTAAACAGCTCGGGAGTGATGGCCTCTGAGGTGATGATGTAAATATATACATTTTTCTTTTTCTTTTTTATTTTAATCCTGTGTGAACCTTTCCTCAGGGCTTTTGAAGAAGAGAAAAGAACAGGTCAGCTAAACCTGAATGGAAGTGGGATGTGCAGAGGGAAAGCTGAAAGAATGGTGGTAACAAGCGTTAAAAAATGGCCCAGTTTTGTAGGTAAATGGGTCAAACGAGCCCTACTTTACTCTTGCTGCAGTTGGAGCACAGTTGTGAACAGCAACTGTATTGGTACCATGGCAATGACCAAAATGATTTGGGTATAAATTTTCATGCTGGCGTGCGTGGGAGGGAATGTTTTGTAAATATGAGGTGACCTACTCCTCAATGAACTTATTCAAATCAGTTTTTAAAAATCTGTTTATGAAGAATATAGGGAATAAAGTACACAAACTGCATTTAGCATACCTGACCAAGAAGACAGCAAATTTCAGCTCACTCAAATTTGTCGCACTTGTGACCCTGGAGGACTCAAAGCAACTGGCTGGATGCTCGACACTGTCCATGTGGATGCCATCACTGGGTTCCCAGTTGTCCAGTACAAGAGTGGAAAACAGTCCTTGGCCTCTTCAAAAGAAGGTCAGATCAGCCCTTTGTTTTCATAATTTCTTTGCACTTTTTAAAAGCCATTTATGCTTTTTTGCATGAAGGGGCATGTATAGCAGTGAGTTCAGCAGCTGGACATGCAGAAAAATGCTCCCTTTTACTGATTTTTAATCCTGCTAGTTGATAATTTCAAACATTGACTCTAGTTGTGTTACAAGAAGTTTTGAATTTTCTTTCTGTATTCAGCTTCCATGCATCACTTGTGGTTGTGCAGCAGGCTGAACTGCCTTTTTTCAAGCCTTTTCACAAGCCTTTTCTACTCAATCTTTCCTCTGAAACTACTCTGTTACTGTGTTCACTCTTTGCCCATTTTCACAGGACATCCAGGATGTGAACCACAAAGTAGTGCTCACTTAGTTTTTCTTTGTGGCTAACTTAGGTTTCATTTAATTTACCCCAGTCTTGTGCTTCTCCAGCCATCTCTAGGCATGACTGCACCAATAAGATTTTATCTAGATATTTCTTCTCATTCCCTTTTCCTCATTTTCTGTCTCCTTTACTCTTCTTCCAGCTGATATTAAATCATTATTAGTTTGGGGATATAGCATTTTTCTTACTAAGGCAAGCCAACAGCAACACCTCTACTTATTTCACAGTGCAAGTTGCCATGCTGTTAATGATAAAGAATCACTTTTCCTTCTCTTGTGAAAAGACGGTCAAGTTTACCTTTCCCTGCCCTGGTTTGCTCTGAGGTAAGTTGTTTCCTAAATTGCTTTTCCCGTGTGAAAATGTAGACTGCAGGTGAAAGGCCATGGTTGATGATGGGAGAGTGAAGAAGAGTGAAGCTGTTTTGGGGCATTCCACGTTCAGGGGAACCTTCTGGAGATGGGGCACATATGAGGGACAAATAGCTGAGGCAGTGCTGCTCGTTATCAGGACAGGGTCCTGCTTGGGTATAAATGTGGAAGAGCAACAAGGTTTGAACTGCAAAGAATGTTTATTTTGTAATGCAAATACCAAAACAGAGTGCCCTTTGTTTCAAATTCTGTTCTGGCAGAAGGTCCTCTGCAAATATAGTAGGACTGTACATGAACTTTTCTGGCCCCAACAATTTCCAGTCATTGCAACTGATGTTTTGAGACAACTACAGCAGTATGAAATCTCTCTCTGAAGCCTCTTGGGACAGTTTACTTGCTCCAAAACCTCTGAACTGTGTGTGCTTTATACATCTCTGCATCTACAAAAGTCATGTTTTTTTCTGTTCTCTTGCACTATGATAAACACCTGAGCTATATAACACATTTGCTGTGGCACATCTGGTCCAAGGAGAAGGCGCACTGTAGGAGACAGCTCCAAAAAGTAGGTTTGAGGCTGCAAGCACACTGCTTGTGTTTGGATGTGATCCTGGAAGAAAATGAGAGGGTTTACAGCCTGGATGCTACTTTAGCACATTGTATGGGTAAGCAAGTAACCTAGAAAGAGAGTCCCAGCTGCATCTGCCATGGTAACATGTCAGCAGCTGGCAAAAAGAATCTTGCATATCTTATGCACAGGGATGGTACCAGAGGACAAACTGATAGGGGACCTCTTTAACCAGGGACAGCTGAGGAGGTTTTTGTGTTAGACTAGATATTGCCTGACAGGGTAAATCCCTCAATTGGAGACAATTGTGCATTTTCCATGGAGCCTTGGCAGTACTCCGTAGTATTTTGAGTATTGCCACAGCATGCCTTGCAAAAAAGCTCAATTGCCCATGCAAGGGTAGCTATTGTGACCTTTTTGATTGCTTCATCTTTCTCTGGCACCTTCCTTCTTTCTTCCCTGTGGAATGCACATCCCCTTGCCCCCTCTACTCCATCAGCTCAGAAGAAACCTGTCTCCTGGTGGGTTTGCTCCAGGTGTCACTCTCTTTCCAATGCAAGTGGCTTATTCAAGCAGTTCTGCAGGGCTCACAGCATGAGTGGTGATGACAAAGGGGAGGTGACATCAGACACATACAGTCCTTGCTGCCTCATATTAAACTGTGGCACATATACCTGAGTAATGGTGTATAACCAGGAGAGATGACATTTGGCCAAGATGACCTGGAGCAGGAAGAGTGCCCGGGTCAGGCCAAAATGAAACAATGCAGCTTGAGATAGTGGGAGGGCTGCCAGCAGCAGAGCGGCAGGCAGGCTCCCGTATGAACCTGAAAGCAAACAAACTCACTGCCAAGTAGCACTACTCCTGCTCCAAGGAGGATCACTTATTGCAGTTTGAATTATTAGCTCATTTGTTGTAGTAAAAGAGTGTGTGGACGCAAGGCACTGCGAGGAGACCAACCTAAATTACCTCTGTGTGCAAAAAAAGGCCTGGGAGTATATTTATATCCCTGCTTTGCTATGGGACTGTTATTCAAAGCACAATATAAATCATTATGTAAAAATCAAAATACCTTTGGTCTCTGCAATGTACCTGACTTCAAAGCACAAGTTCAATAAGTTAAGCAGAATTGGTAATACTTGATGTTCTAGTAAAGTCTCTATAATATCTCATTTATACTGCTCTTAACATATGGAGCATTTGCTTTGGCAAATGAACTTAGTAATATTTGGTGCTTTCCCAGCACACAATCAAAGCATTGGCTTTGTAAATCATTGCAACAAAATCACCGGGTTGGAGGAACCTTCTGCTTTCTCCATTTGTTGCACTTTCTCAACTAAAAGAAAAAAGTCAGTGCAATAATTTACTTTTATACGTGGACGGTTTTTGCTTGGTCATCTTACCAATTTAAGTAGCTACACAAAACACAAATCTAAACCCCTGCATTGTAGGGTACTGAGTCTTTATAATTATAAACAACTTGCGGATGTGACTGGGGCTTGAGATTGTCCCCAGGCCACAGACCTCTTGGAATCTGGGGCCCATTTGGGTTTCTTTCAGGGTGGAAAAACACACACCGGGGATTCTAGCATATACACATAAATCTTGTCAGTTAAATATAGAATAATGGGAATCATCAGGGTGTAAAAATGCTCCACTTTTTATGGTAAACACCATAAAACATGGCAAATACTTCAGTTTTATAGTAAAAACTAAGTCCTGCTATCCCCTCCCAGCACTCAGTTCCCTCTTTTTTAGCATTTGGCTTTCTTTGCAGCTTAAATTCTAGTCCTAGGAATATTCCTTCCCTGTTCTTCCCTAAGTATATATGAAACAGTCCCATTTCATACACTCAGAGAAGTCCTACCCAGTGAGTTTTACTAACAACTTCCCAACAAATAGTGGTTTTGTGTCTCAATTTTTGTGCTTCATTACAGAATTCCAAGAATTCTAGTCTGATTTCTTAACTTTTGCTGAAGTGGAAAAATGTGTTTGTTAGTTGGGTTTCTTTTTTTTTGTTTTGTTTTGTTTTGTTTTGTTTTTTTTTTTAATGTTTCCACCAGACGGTGAGAAAAAGGAACTTAAGGAACAGAAAAGGACATCAGGTAATTTTCTAGGTAGTCTAACTGGTCCATGAGTCAAGGTGGCATATGCTTGTCGTAGCTGAACTCCTAACAGTACAAATCTCTTGCATTCACAGAAAGCTGGGATCCTTAATACCCATTTCACCTTTGAAAACACTGCCAAAGATTTAACAAAAACACTTTTGGTCACATAGGCCAAGTTAAAAGACTGTACTTGCAGCCCACCCACTGGGACACAAAAAGGCAATGATTTGAACTCCTGTGCAGGTAATGTGTGACTACAGAGGCTGAACCATTTGGAAGATAACCTCAGCTACAGTAGGAGAAAGAACAACGAAGATAATGGGAAAGAAACAGCTATAATAACCATCTGCAAGCACACATGGCCTGTACTTCAGCACCCATAAAACTTAAAATGATAAAAGAAAAGGAAATTGCTTGCAAAATAGCAAAGACTACTTTATAAACATTTCTTCTTATGATTTTGTAGGGTTGCCCTCTTTCTGGTATTTCGAGTGCCGTGTGTATTAGCGTTTAGCATGGGGAGAGAGTACATTCCAGGAAAGTCTTTCCTTCACTTCCCCTTCTGCCTTGTCTATGCACACATTGTTCGCTATAGAGTGTACCCATGGGTGCCAGCAGTATTGTCCCGCCCACCAAATCACCTTGCATTGCCTGGGCTACATACCCTGCCCCTCAGCTGTGTACAGGGGGCAGTCCTAGCTCCATCTGCATGGCTGTACAAAGAAACAATGCCATTTGAAAAAAGGGAAGAAATCCAATCATGATCACACTGACTTCCCTAGACCAGGCTTAATTTTGCCTTTTAGTGACCAGCATAGCTTTGGGCTATCAGTAGTTTTATAGCTACTACAACTCCCTTAAGCGAGAGCACAGTTTTACTGCCTTTTTATTGGAATGCAATGCCAAATTACATATATGTGTCCCTCCTAAGACTTATTTCCCTCCCAGAGTGGTACTAAGGCTTTTTCTTTTAACTGGACTGGATCCCAAGCCCAAACCATGGTGCAGCCCCAACACAGTCCTGGGAGAAACCAAGAGATGCTGCAGCTGAGAGGTGCTCAATGGACCCACAAGGACATTGAGACAAAGGACAACCTGCAGCAGTTTTGAATTTCCTTATGAACTTAATGGAACTAAACAAAGACATTTACTAAGAGTCATTTGTGCCTTTGAAATTCATGTTGAGTTTTGCAAACTTTTAGTGATTTTGGGAAGAACTGAGCTGAATCCCCATCCCGAGTCACACTGCGTGTGAGCTATTTCTCTGCTAGGAGAACAACAGTGTGCACTCCATAACTTTTAGCTGCAGACTGCTCTTTAGCCTAGACATGAGCCTTGCATAAATTCAGAGGTCACCAATTGTTACAGCTTTATCAAGAACCTTATTAGTGATCATTAAAAATAATCTTGCTTAGAAGGAGACTGCTATGGGCAAAGCCCATCTTTCCTATTTATTTTATGACTATTAATGTTTTTTTTTAATGTTTATACATTAGTGCAAGGAACAGTGTTAGCATAATTCTAGTGTAAAATAAAACCAGCTGTATCCATTATAAGTGCATTACTGCCAGGAACTGTAAATATGTTTGTGCCTGATAGCCTTCTGACTCAATAATATCCTGCTATCTCTGTTGGGCAGGCAAGTTTTTAAACCAAGAAAAGACAGGTTATGATTTTCATAACCAAACTGTGTTTCTTTTTGAAGTATGTTATCTAAATTCAAATTTTAAGAAGGTCATTAAAAAAAATCTGCCTGTTATTTTAAAGGAGAACAAAGTGGTGGCAAGAAGGTATGATGTGCACTAAGAACAAGTTATTCCTCCCAGATATACACATATGCAGACAAACCCTGCCATATCATACCATACAAACAATTTTAATTGTGTAGTTACAGTCAATAACCACTCCTAGTCAGAACATTTCTGCATAAAGAAAATTGTGATACACTTATAAAAACAGCCAGCTGTAACAAAATAACTGGTGTTTTCATAGCAATAAACTCATAAAAAAGAAATACACCTTTATACAGAAAATTTATACAGCTGTAGCTTTAAAATTGATTGTAAACCAAAGGAAGACACATTGCAAACATCAATTATTTTCACATTAATTGCATAAGTTTCTAAGGTGATCTATTAGTTTTATTTACCTAAGCTTATTTGCATGATAGTAAAAATTGCATACAACAATAAGAGTGAAGCTTATAGTATGAATTGCTTGGATAACATAGAGCACTTTTTATAGGCAACTGTGTAAAGCACATTTTCTCTATTTAAAACTTTTAAGACACTTTGTTTTACTGCCCATCAAAATACATTTATAAATAGAAAAAAAAATCAGTATGGTAACAAGAGAAGCAATATTACATTTAACGGAAACTTCCAAAAAAATTAATTACAACATGATGCTGCAGGATCTACAAATAAATAATGAGGACTAAATTGTGTTTCACATTTTCTTTTTCATTTTCTCTAAAACCATGTAACAATGAGAATGGAAAAAAAAAAAATACAGTGACCTTTATTTCCAAAAGAAAACAAATCTGAATTACGGCAGTGCCATATAATACAAGGCATTTGTTGGCATATGTTATCTTTAAACTGCATTCCACAGTCTATAGTTCTTTTGTAACATACAATAGAACAAGAGTAACAAACTCTTTTTATTTTATTTTTTTAAATAAATGTGATTTTTCAAAGATCAAGTGTGGAGTGCTACAGTAATAATTAAAAAACAAGAACAAAACAGAAACGAAAATAACAGTAAATCACAAAAGTTGTAATGCTTGTCTGAAGGCTCCAGAATCAAAATCACTGGTATCATGCTTATTGGGTACACTCACAGTGTATCCAGTGAACACAAATTAATATCAAACAATCCTCAACGCTTCATCTGTTGCTGCGAAGCAGTTTGTAAAATAGAGTAAAACATCTAGTGCAGTCTGCATTATCCTTTTTTTCAACTTTTGTGCAAGTTTTGGAAGATTCATTGGCCAAACAATGAATAATAAGGGTTTTTGACACAACGCAAGATGGAATTTTCATTTCATTAGTAAATACCAGCGGCACTGTTGAAAGAAAATAATACTTTTAGATCAGTCTTTCAATTCAGCATTAATCTCTGTGTTCCCTTCTACTGATAACTCTTCTTCTAGTTTAACTGAAAAAAGCGTGTTTGCATTTTTGTCTTGGATGCTGTCTTCTAAATCCTTGAGCAGCTCTTCTTCCTTGTATTCTGCAACATCCACCTCCAAACCGGAATTGTCCTTCAGCTTCCCATGGTGCTTGAGATAATATCGCTGGTTCTGAAAGAACTTGATAATGGTGTACTTGGGCAGGTCAAGCTGAGCGGAGAGAGTCTGGATTGCTTCTTCATCTGGATACAGGCCTACATCTTGTATGAAACTCTGTAGGATCCCTAGGGCCTCAACAGAAATCTTTGTTCGCGGTCGGGGTTTCTGACGATTCTCATCCTCAGATTCAGCTGGTGATGCTACTGTCGGTTGCCTTGGGGGTAGTCTGGGACCTGGCTGTTGTTGCTGTTGCTGCTGCTGCTGTTGCTGTTGCTGCTGCTGCTGCTGCAAGACAAAGAACAGCATTTTTTTGTACATGTATTCTTGCTCATATTTTGTTACTGAGAAGATCCTGAGGAGGGAGCGGGGGGTAAGAAATTGCAGAGCTACAAACAAAGGCTTAGTAAGTTTAAAGAACAAAAAGGAAGGAAAAAAAAGAAAGAACAAAAAGAACACCGTAGGTTTGCCAGACCAAAAGCAATGATGATACAACATCGGTGCGGTTTAGCTGACAAATTTTAATGAACATGCTTCATGAGTCAAGCACAGACAAGACAAAATGCTAAGTGACATAGTATAGGATTAACTTGACCAGCTTAGCCAGAACTGTAGCAAGGGTAAAGTGAGAAAAGTGCCAGATGAGGGCAAACGTGCCGGAGCTCTGCCAGCAACGGCAGCTGCTGCCCAAAAACAAGGGCTGCAAATCTCTAGCAACAGCTAGACGAAGGGACTGCGGAGTCAGGGGGAAGGAGAGCATTTTAGCTCTTTAAGTACAGAAATATCTCACTGCTGATCTGACCTCAGCATGCACTGAAGTCTCGTAAAACTTGCAAACATTACGACAGAATGGGCTGGCTGGAAGTGCCTAACGTGACGCTGTCAAACCAAGCCCCGGCAAGGACAAAGGGATCTGGAGGTAGGAAATCTGTATTTCCCCTTCTGGATCTGACCTCTCTTGCCTGTGGTCTCTAAGCAGGCCTGAGCTGCCCGTATCCCAGCAAATAAACAGGGAACAGACCTATTTACCTGCCTCTGTGTTTGTGCTGGGGATTATTTAGTTAATATTTATAAAGCACTAAGATGCAAAGCTCTAAATAAGTTGCACTATTATTATTAGAAGGGAACATGCTGCATTCCAAAATCTCAGGCAATAAAAATGAGCCAATATGCACATCAGAAGAATCAGATAAAGCAAATCATGATGTAAATAATTAACAAGAGCTTAAAATGAAGTTTTGCAAGCATGGATTCAGAAACATTCTTAAAAGGTGAGGCACTGAGCCCTAGGGGTAGATATGTTTTTCCCATCTACCACCAGAGTACAGTACACTATAAGATCATGTTTAAAATCAGCAGTAAATTTATCAGCTACTGTTTGTGTTGACAATTCTTTTGCTGCACAGCACAGGAAGCACTGGTTAGTAAGATATTTTGGATCAGCAAATTTCTTGTCATATGGTACAAACCACCAGTTATTATTAAAAAACAACCACAGCAAAACAAGCAGTTGCTATCACTGCATTTTATTTCCCTTTGAGAGTCTCCCTTCAACAATTTTTTGTGTTTTGGTAGTGGTTTCCAGGCTTCTAGTAGCAGTTCTTTGAGACCCTAAGAAGCACAAAATGCTGTACAAATGGTATAAATACTGGAGGGATTATAATTCTGTCCACTTCATAGGGACTCTTGCGGTTGTGGAGACATCCACAACTGGTTTAGAAGCTGGTTTTCACTGCTTTAAGTGATCTTCATATTTTAAGATTTGACACAAATGTCCTGGAACTGGGGCTCCTTCCTCATCAGTTCAGGTCTTTTCATGTTTTATGGTCTGTGAGCAGTCCTATTCAAGGCTCCAGTCCTGAAGAGATTCAAGACTACTCCCAGCACATTAAATTCTTACAAGACTGGAGGATTTGTGTATACAGTTTGAAAACTTGTGTCTGAGCTATGTATTTATGCACCTACAACAATTACCATGTAGAACAGCAGAGAAAAAACTCAGGCCCAATCTCCCAATCCTTACTCTTACAAGTCATATTAAGAGATTACAATGCAACAACTTATGTGAATAATATTTATGAGATCAAACACACAACTTTTATCAACAAGGCAAGAAAATCTAAGTAAGTGGCATAGTGGTTGAATGTTTATACTGTGCATAAGCTTCTCCTTTTATCCCCTTAAGAAGCAATTTTATTAAAAACAATGTACATTTTCAAACAAGTGCTGTTTTATTACTTAATATAGATCTTTCTCTCTCTTTTTGCTAAATCAAACAGCAAGTTTCCAGGCTTTCACAATTATTTTAGTACTTGATATCCTAAGGGATTGTCTTATTCAGTTTGCTTTATCTTTAATATACACTCGTGTTGTTTCTGGCTGCGAGATAACTCTATCCTTCCTAGCTTTGTAAATATTATTCTGTATAGGTAATACAAGTGATCCACAGAGTCTCAGCTGAGGCTGGAAAAGCATGGGGTAATATCTGCCCTTTAAGAAGGAGCAGTTACAAGGCTGACCTCAGGCCTTTTGTGAAAAATGATTAAAGAGTCCCCAGCTCAGAGAGACAGCCGTCCCTACTGACAACCTGGGCTACACAGCTTAGCACGACAGCCAGCTCTGCTCCCGGCTGGCAGCGCCTGTGCCAGCAAAAAGGGTGTGTGCAGCTCCTGGAGGAGGCCCCACTGGGGCTGCCCTGAAGCAGAGGGCAGCTCTTCCAAGCCTCATGGTGTGGGTCTTGCATCCCCTCCTCTCTCTCCCTGACATGGTGCCCTTGTGCCGGCTCACCTGCGGAGCAGCACCCAGCCAAGGTCCAGCGGTCAGCAGGCCTGGTAGGAAAGCGCCTCTATGCTCTCCTTTCCCAAGGGTGGTGGGAGAGGGGCTCTGAAGGAAAAACAAACAAATATTGACTCACCCCAGTCTCAGCTGGGGTTAAAGTGGGATTAGGAATCCCCTTCCCTTCACTCTACCCAGGAAGAGCCGCCACTGCTGGGGGTACTTGCTTAGTTCTCGAACAGCAGCAGAACAAGGTCCTCCTGCTCTGCTGGGAAGACCTTTGGCTGATGCCACGCACCCTGCCTTTTGGCCCTGGTGCCTGTCCAGCCGGGCACAGCCAGCGCGGGGCTCGCCCTGCCCTGCACACAGCTGCCTCTGCGCTACCACCACAGACGTTTGCAAACAACCAGCGGACCGAAACAAGAACCGCGGGTGGTCGCACGGCATCCTTTGAACTGCGGTGGTGGACGGCACAGCACTCTTATCTTGCACTGGGAGACCTGCATTTAGCCTGACCAGGAGGGAAGAAACACTAATTTCCTTTGCTCTGTTTAAAGCTTTATTTACTTAGCGCTCTGCGGGATTGGCCAAGGTAAACTAACCTGAATCTGTTCTGCTGGCACATGGATAATGTGGGAAGGCCTGTCACCATGGTGATGAACTGCATTGCTTTCTTGTTCATAAATGGCATCGCGTTCAGGCTGAGGAAGACTGAGGAACCTTCGGATCATGGAGAGATTCTCCCAGAGGGTCCTGTTTTCTGGTGATGGATCTTCTTTCCAACGTAACAGCTCACAGAGCCACCCCTTGAAGATAAAACCAGGAAAATATTAGGTTTTTTTTCATCACACTACAAGGGGCAAAATGAGGGTGAAATGTGTACTTTGGAGGTGCTGCATTCTCCCATGCTCTCACCTGATTGAAAAGGCTTTCACTGCACAGGCTGGGCTTAAAGCAAACACCAGTACACTGAGAGGCCACCCAGCCATTTCACAGACCCTTACCAACCATAGGCATTTTGGAAAGCACCTTCCCTTTGGTCTCACACCACAGCACTGCTGTTTGTTTGCTTGACTGTAGGGCTGCCTAACGTAAATCACAGCAGTAGAGGAGCTCCCTAATATCTCTTCCAAAGACAGGAATCCTGTGACTAGATGCACAGAACTTCTTAATTTCTGCTACAAGAAGAGGTTTGTCTGCAGGTGAACTTATTTCAAGTGATACATAACTGTTTCCAGATTGTCCGCATAGACCCAGAAAAAAACCAGTCTCTCAGTTTTACGTAGGATTATTAGGGGTTGGGGGGAAGGAAGATGTGCTCTAGCTTCTGATACACCCCTTATACATTTCCACATCAAGGACAGAAAGGTGCCTAAGAGTCTTTGGGATACATAATATGAAGCTGGCTACAGAATCCCCTACAAGAACTGAAGCAGTTGCTAATTTGTTTCCGAAAGAGACATAGGAGTTCATCACGAAAATGTAATGTTTCTTTACATCTTCTTAAAATTTAATTGAGGATTTTTTTCTTAACTGTGCATTGATAGCTCTAAAAGAGGAATGCAAACCCTCTAGCTAGGACAGTGTACATCAGCAGAAATTTTCTAATATATTAAAATTTAGGAACAAAATATTACATGTATAAAACATGCATATTTCCTTTATTTTAGCTTCAAGGATCTGTTTTCAAAAATAGGTTCATGCAGTTTTATATCTTAATGCTGTAGGAAAGATAATGTGACATTTTATTGAATCAACAAATAATATAAATGTACAGAAGCTTTTAGGTCCTTTTTATATGTACCAGTAGTGGATTAATGGTTTATCCAGACTGGTTTACTAACACATACAATAGACACATAGATATGATATAGATATGTATTTTCTTGAAGATACTCATATCTTTAGCTAATAGTTAATAAATGCAGTGTAAAAATATTGCCACAACAGGAAGAGTAAAAGTAAACAAATAATGTTAATGCATTCATATTGTATATGAAAATATTTAGTGAGGTGTGCATAAAAATTTGAAGTATATTTGCTTGGATACAAGTGGAAAAACTGAACAAACGACACAGATGAAAATGCCCCCAAGAAACTATCAAAATGACAAATGTTATAGAGACGGTGGTAGCAGAGCTGAAAAAGCAAAAATTTAAATGGGGCCAAAATCTGCCAGGTGCTCATGAGGTGTTCGAGGGAGGGAGCAGAGACAGGGGAGAGCAGGAGCACCAGAAGTGCTCCCCTACACCCTAGGGATGGAGCACACCCCATTCCTTGACCATGCACTAAGTGGGGATGGTGGGTATTGTCCCAGGGTTTAGCAAGATGACTTGGAAATGCGGCCAAATGCCTTCACACAGAGCACACAACACTCAGCCTGTCCTGGCTGGAATTGTATGGCATGTTTTCAAAACAGTAGCAAGGGTCTCTGGAATCTCACTGGAACGTATTAGCAGGGCGAGCTCTCCCTGCCCCTAACAAAAACCAACGTGTTGCTCATGGCCCTCTGCTCACCTTGCACCCACGGGGATACCGAGTGTGGGATTATGCTCAACAGCAGTATTAGTTTACTGCAGTAAGTTAAAAGCGGTGCACTCAGAAAGCAGAGGTAGCTTGTTGGGGATGGAGGAGAGAAGATGATGAAGAGAAACCAATCTAGATCTTTTAACTGAAAAGCAGTTACAGAATTCTTAATTAAAGAATCCCAAAGCCACAAACCATACTGTGCCAAAACATAAAAATTGTTCTTTGGTTGTCTGGAATCTGCACTGCTTCACACTGAAACTGTTGGCTCTCTTTCTAATAGTGGTGAAACAAAGAGCAGAGCTGTCTATCATGACAGTTTGGTGGAAGTCAAAAAAAAAAAAAAGACAAGACAACCTGTCTCCACCCATGACACCTCTCCAAGGCATACACACAGGCTGGAAAAGAAGTTGCACCATACATTTAGAAGCTGCACATGTTTTGTCTGCTGACCATGGGAATCACAGTGTTTGTTTTTTCTTAAAAATGCAGTAGAAACACTTTATAATTAAAAAATATCAAGTAGAAAAATAATTCCTAGGCAATAACATTTTCTGTTGATTAAACGTATTTCACAACAACTTTGTTACCCAAGAAATACCTTCTGCCCTTACTGTCTTTTCTGTTTCTGTATTTACTAGGTCAGACCTTATTTTTATTAATTACTGATAGCTAACATTGTATTTCCAATATTTTTCTCTCAATTTTTGCACTGAAATAATACTTCTAATTCCTTATCTAAAATGATTTGATGAATTGTAACCTGAAACATGTCTCTGCTAGCCTTTCAGGGATTTTGAGATAATGAAGACAGATACTTCTGACAGGGTACACAGAAAAGATTACTGTTCTACCAAAATGTCTCTATTCCACTTGGAACATTTTTAAAGAAGTAGACACACTCTGATGACACATTTGATGGAAAACATGGAAACAAACAATGGAATTCTTTTATAATTATAAGGATAGAAATAATTTTTTTGGACTTAATGGTTTATTTCTGTACATATTTATAAAAGATGATCTCACCAATGTTCTCAGAAGAGATAGTGGATGGACAGCAATAGAGGCTCTAGGGGCTTACTTTGTTAAGAGAACAAGAACTTTATACCAGTATGCTTTCTTTTGGTTCAAGAAAAACAAATAAAAATATAAGTATTTCATTTAGCTTCTGGTTCAGAATTCTGTACATGAAATAAAGCTCATTCATAAAAGTCACCTACATGAGAAAGTATGAAATGTTTTTACAAAACTTAGGAAAAGTAATCATCCAGACTTTTCTAATGGTTAATTTTAAGTTCTGTAAAATTTTTAAATTTTGTTTCCATTTGATCTAAAAAAGTATGAAGTGCTGCAGCTATTGATGAAGTGCTGCAGATAATGCAGTTGAATTTACAAATGAATGTAATGGGCTGGTTTTTCTCCTTTCATACTTTTTTAAGGCTAGAGCAATATCTGCCTAGTTTCCTTTTCTTCTTGTCTTTATAGTTTTACAGGAAGTGGAAATGACCACAAAATAATAAGGAAATATTTATAAATCAGATTAGATCACAACCAGTTTATACAGCATATAGAGTACATTTTTAAGAAAACAGCATTAAAATAATGAAGTTGATACATTTATGCAGAAAGGCAAACCCCCCAAAAACTCTGCAATGACATTGGGAACAACCTTGATTTTAAAACAGAGTAAATTTGCCAGGCAACATTACACTGAATATAAAGAGAGTACAAAGCAAAATATAAACATTAGCCACATGTAAATATGTTTGGAGAACTTTCAGGATGTTACTACTTTTCAAACTGACAAAGTTTAATTTGACACCTTCTGTTCTAAAACCTTTGTTTCTATTCAAAATCACGCCTTTAGCTGCTATCAATCACTATGCTCTCCCTATTACTTAAAATACTGGCATGGGCCCTGGATAAGCTGAAAATGCCATGCAGATGAATTCTGAGATAATATGTTCAAACCTGTTATATACAACACAAATCCTGTAAAGTTATGTATTGTAAACCTACATTTATTGGGAACTAAAAGTCTTAAATCCATCTGCTACAAAGAAAATACTGTTATGCACTTTCAAGTAACCAAGTACCATCTGCAAAGGTCTTGCTACAGTAAGCAAGAAAATGGTGAAAAAAAAAAGATGCTAAACCTAAGATATTTAAAATAAATAAGAGTCTTCTGTCTGGTTTTCTGATAGGGATTTAGTAAAGAAACACAAGGCATTAGAGGAAAAAAACCTGTGAAAGCTGAACTGCCAAACTATTGCAGGAAAAGCGCAAAGAGGATAACTGCCAAAACTTAGGCTCTGCAATACCCATGAGCATGCTTATTTTAAAGAAAGCATCTATGCATTTTATCTATATATCCAAATTCTATTCTTTTCAGTTAGACATCTGCCATGCTTAAATAAAATCTTCTGCTCTTTTACATAGAGTTTCTAATAAAATATTCTTCTATTCTTTATTATTGAAAGGAAAAAAATCTACACCTAAGGTGTAAATACCTACCCTAATTACATCAAAGACGATAACATTACAATAATGAAAAATGCTCTCTGGCCAAAGCTTTTCAAATCAGCAACAAACACATCTAGTCTGAGAAGGGAAGGCTACAAGGTGAAGCAATTGAACTTGTTTGGTTAATTTGTTACATTGATAATAATTTGCCAAATGATTAATATTTCTTACAAAATAACGACTTCAGCATTTTTTAGAAAGGCTGTAGCTTAAATCTAAGAAGGGAAAACATTTTAGAGTATCAATGCTAAGACATGCTCAGGTTTTTTTGGTTATAGTGTACTTAAGATTATTTTGTATCATTCTCAGGGGCATATAGTATAATAAAAATATATGGTGTTAAAAGAAATCAATCTAAATAGGGAGGTATTTGATACAAACATTTTAGCAGAAAGTGTGAATTGCATTTCAGCATCTACCATGAACAAAGACTAAGTACACAATCCATTAAACAGTACTTCTAACTAAAAAAAATTTGAGTATTGTAGACTAAACTAAAGTAGGCATTTTGAATGAGCACATTTTCAGCAACTAACTAGAAAGCTAGCAATTTATCATTCAACAAATAATTTTCTACTTTTAAAAGAATCTGTAAGTGTTACTTATGCTAATGAAGACTGTTTTTAATCTGCCCACAAACATGCTAATAGAGGGCAATTTTTATTATTTACAATGCTGAAGGCACTCCAGTTTATAGAATGCAGATATGAAATTACACTTGGTAAAATGGGCTCTTAATTGTCTGAGCAATCCAAATCCTTCACCTTTAACAGGAAAGCTTATAGACAAGACAAAGGTAAAGAACTCAGGGACTAAACTTTAAATATTGACTTTTTCCCCTTCAAAAGCCATCCAACTTGCTTTATAATCTCATTATTGTTCCAAAAGGCTGCACTCATCTTAGATACTTCTATTTCTTTACACAACAGATTCCACATATACAAGGGAAGAAAAAGGGCCAACACAAGCACTACCATATATGCATATAGTATTAGTCTTTAGTATTAAACTTGTAAGCTGCACATTGCACAGAAAGGTTGCTTTTGGAAAAGTCATAATACTTTGAGTGAGATACATAATGGTAGCAAAGGAGTACTGAAAGCATTTTAAATTATTTACTAGGTTAAAAGGGTGAAATGGTACTTTAAATACATCAAATTTCATCTTCTGGGCCATTTTTTGGTGGCAAAGTGGTATTGATCTTTCCAAATGCTTAAAATTAACTATTTCCAGAAGGTCATTATTTGATTAAAGGCATTAAAGTTGAGGGCAAGAAATGATGCACTTTGTCTTCTTTCCCATTCAAATAATTGTGTAATTTAATCAGAACTATCCCTTCATGTCCTGTAATAAAAATGTTTGTCTTAAGATATTGTTCTTTACCTAACATATTAACCTTTAAATGTTATGAAGTTCTTAAGAATAATCTCTGCTTAGAGAAGATTCTTCCATAATGCAATGAAAGGATCTCCAGCATTTAAATTGATAAGGTTGAATTTCCCCTACACATTGATTGGAAAATGCATTAAACCCTTCAACTGAGATTTCTCACAGTGTTGAACAGGATCAAAAATTCAGGGCGTTCTGAATCAGTAAACTCATGCATATGGCATTGAGAAGCAAAAATAAGCAAATGTCACTTCAGCACAAACAAATATGACCAACAAGTGACAATGGACACTGCTTATTTTCTCTGGGAAATGTTGTTTGTGTTACATTTACATCATCTGAAAAAATAGAACAGGGAAAACAGGGAACACCCACTGCAGGGTAAGAACAGAGCATTTAATTCAAAATTCATTTTCATGCTAAGATCCCTTAAATCCGACTTCTTTCTGTGTGAAATACCTGTGGGTTCAGATGTGGGAACAAGCCTACATGACAAGAGCAGTCCTTTTTACCCTTAGATGTTATTCTGGAATTTCCTGCTGCAGAAAAATTTGTTCTGACTGCAGGTTTATGTTTCCTACAATACATAAAGTGTCCTGGCTAGCTCCTGTGCAAAGCTGAATAGACTTAAGTGCTTCACAGAAGAAGTGAAGAAGAAAAGATACCACTGGGTATTTTTATAAAAATGTGGGAAAGCAAATAACCTACCAGACTTAGCAATTTTTGATACTGACAAAAATACTGTTACAACTGTAACAAAGATACTGTTACAACTGTAACAAAACATTTGTTACAGTTCATTTTAGCTTATTTTTTCAGGAAATTTTAAGCACTGATTTCCTTCTGTGAGGCATATAGTTTTGACTACTTTTGAAAACTTTGAAAAGTGAATATTCAATACTTTGGGATTTCCCTATTTTTCTAAGAAAATTGTGCATCTTGAACTTAGGAAGCAAAAGCTCATTTTCAGCTGATTCCAGAAGATGAGTAGAGATACCACAACATGAATTCTCTTCTTAATATGTGGCCTAAAGTGATAATACATGTCCCCAGAACAACGGTAGCATCAGTATTTTATTTACGCTAATCAGCCTTAAGTTTCAGGCTTTGCCTTTGAGCATTGTCCTAAATCAGAGAAAGTTTGAAACCTGAATCTGTCCTTTATCTCCAGATATTCCTGGTTCATCTATTTTACTGGCTTTCATTACTAGAACGTTGAAAAGGGAAGCCAGATGTGGATTTTAAGTAAATCTGTATCTACCATCATCACAGATGAGATTTGAAACTGAAAACCCCACAACCTCATACAGCTTTTCAGAAGAAACGTAAACTTCACTGGCAGAAAAAAACTTCCTTTGAAGAATACTGAGACAGTTTATGCCATTCCTTAACTTTCTTATCCAACCTATTATTCAACTACACCATCTGTCTGCATGGTACCTCCACCTTTTTTCTGTGTGATGAAAACCAAATGACCAAATACCTAGCAGTGGTACACAAATTTTCAGTGATATTTTAGGGGAAAAGGACTCCTAATGTCTCTTCCTCCCTCTGCCTTTTCCTCTCCCTAGCTGCAGCATTTCAAAGTTAAATACATATTTCTATTCTTACAAACATCCAAACAAATAAATAGGAAAGGGAAACTTGCTAAAGCAACCTCTAAAATTCAAAAACAAGCATCCAAAAGTACAGAAGCAAAATGATGTGGAGAGCTGTTGTGCTGCTCCCACAGCCTTGTCTGTCGTACCACCCTCTGTTTCGACACGGAGCCGCGGTGAATGGCCAAAAGCCAGTGCTTGCAAAAAACTACCTAGATTAATGTCTGAGGCTATATCAAAACTGTGTGTCCCCCGTGTATGAGCACTGCAGACACCACCAGCTCATGGACAGAAAAAACCTAACCTGCAATTCTAAACCTGGCTGAAAACATAAGTCTCATTACTTTTTAGGTGAGTACAGAGGAAATTCAATAATCTAAATGTAGGGCTTCTCCCAAGCTTGGTTTCTCTGCTCTCAGCTTCCTTCACCTTTTCTTTCCCCTGTTCAAATGTATCTTTTTTACAGCATTGCCTTCAATTACCTAGCAATGATAGATAGGCACAAGCCCTCATCAAAACCACAGTGTATATATACCTTTGACAATCTTATATAAAATGCAACTACATTCATATGCAAAAAGAGAAAAAAGTAATAGATGCAAAAAATAATGGGTGAAGCTTTACTCTGCCTTCCTCTCCTCCAGATCCTTCCTCTTTCATACACACTTGATTCAATTGGCATTGTAACCGTGAGAGAACATCTGACAAGAATGGACTTAACAATAATAAAAAAAAAACATAGAAAGAAAAACCACCTGCTAATTATTAAATAAGCCAGTCTTAGTCTGGTACATTACTTTTTATAGTACGGTCATATAAAATGGGTCAGTGGATTTCACAGAGGGTGACTGATAATATATATCAGCCTTTTATCTTTTATTTAAGCAGAAAGAAGTACTGATTTCACTGCAATATCAATGTGTCCCGTGAAAGTAAATACAACCCTAAATTCAACCACGACCCTTAACAGCCCACATTTATTTACTCTTAAACATGCAATCAATTTTGTATGGCAGCTATATCTGCAGTTTAGTTAGAGAAGAGTCTTTAATAGAAAGAGCCTGGCAATTTAAAAAATCTTTTTTACTACTATCAATTTACAGCGAACAGCAAATGTTTATTATTACATTGTTAAAGAGATTTAACATTTGCTTTGGGGGAAAAGACTTCCAGTAACAGAGCCATTGGGCCAAAGTGTCACTTTTGTAATTACTTATATGTTTACCCATCATGTTGTTATATATATTTTAAAAAAATATTTCAATTTTCCATATGGAGCAATTTAATTTCATGTCTTCTTGTCACATCTTTTTTTTCTTTCCAGAATTCATTTTGGATCAGGGTAAGATCTACCACACATTGGGGAATCACAGGCTCACAGATATTTGGACTTCATTGTAAATGCAGTTCAGCTGACAAGGTATTCCAACAAGTGACATCATTCCAAAACATACACAGCTCAAATCCATTCTCAGACATCCCTTCAAATTTTCACAGCCCAACTGAAAATCTTCCTATAGATTTGAATTAGGCATTTAAATATTCTGAGAAAATGTCTTGTCTCTTGCAGTTAAGCTGGATTCCGTGGCTCTCAGTTTCCCAATGAAGAACACTTAATGACCTGATAAAGCCAAAGGTGAGGGGAGTCTTTAGGAAATTGAAAAGAAACTTTTCTCTGACTTTCCTCCAGATTTTGTTAACCACAGAAACAGTCAGAAAATTAATAACGTTCATTATCCCAAAGCAGTTAAAAAAAAAAAAAATCTTTCAAATCCACACCTGTGAGAGTTCGATGCCTCCCAGCAAATGAGAAGGGAGCAGCCAGAAGCACGTATCTCACCCATGGAAAAAGCAAGGCAGTGAAATCCTCAGAAAGCTAAAATACCCTTACTTGGAGCACAATTGCTTGCGGCAGAAACTTAAAATAATGGGAAAGCTGGATCAAAAGGGAAGCTGGAGAGATCAGGTTTCTCTCTCCTGGGTGGGAACCAACACAAGAGTGCTTCCAGGTAGTTTGCTGTCAGGATGAGGTCAACAACAGCCACAAGGGAAAGGTTCCTAGAGAGAGCAGTTCTTAGTGTTACAGTTTTCCTCCCTGGCCAAGAAGAGTGCCAGCCCAGCTGAGTCCCAGTCCCAGTCCCAGTCCTGGCTGTATTTCCAGACAGCAGTTTCAGCAGTACTGTCTGCCTTTCAGTCAGGGACTGCATGGAGCAGCATGTGTCTTCCTGCCCTGATCCCTCCCATCCTGTTCCTCAGGTGAAAAAGATCAATCCTTTTAGACTCTCTCCTTAAATAAAACAGGAGTAGCAAATGATTTATTGGAGGTGAAGCAAACTGGTTCACTTAAAGCAAAAAATATAAAGAAACTAATTTAAGCCCTTCATAGCTTTTCTTTTTTTTAACTGGTCTTACATAAAGAGTGGAAAGTTCCTGTATCAGTGGAGCTTTCTCTTGCATGCTATAGGTACTAAAAATGCTAAGCACCAGGCTCAGCAAAATAACCAGTCACCTGAGTAAACTTACAGATGTTAACTGATATGTGTGCAAATCTTGCTAAGTTGGGGTCCAGAACGTCAGGGAATTCTGCTAAGGACTTCTCAGTCCAAACATCTTTGCTTTACAAAGATTCTGAAAACTGTATTTTTATACTTCTAAAATTCCATCCTGAAGTAAGGGAACATAACAATGCACAGGAATAAAAATGAGATGCCCCCTAAATAACAATGTGCTTTCAGATAGAATCTGGCAGATTTGAAATTAGATAAATATTTGCAAATTGGAATTTTCCCCACTTAGCTAGCTGCATGCCTGCTCTAACCTGTTCAACAGATGCCAATGGTTCAGGCTAATGCATAACCAAAAATCTGAAGTTTGACTTAGAAGTTAAATTTGAAGAAAATTTAAAAAATGGATGCAATGAGAAATTATTAGAAACAGCAAAATAAAAATTTACCTGGAACAAAATATCATCTCCTTTCTCACCTTGCACCTAGAAATCCTGCAACATTCTTTCAGGTATAATGTGTTTGGAATTATGCAGTTTAAAGGAGAAAACACACATCAGTTATTTCTTACTCCTGCCTTTGCCCAGCAGCCCTTCACCTGGTTTGTAATTGGTCACTCCTTTAACAAATTGCTTCTCGGACTGTTACTGTATATTTGTGTTTGCACAAGATGCCTTTATTCTTTGCAGTTATATATTTAGCAGCTCTCGGTTTTTCAGCAGGAATTCTACCCTGTCATTTCCTGTTTAGTTACGGGTTGAGCTTGCTTTTGTTTTCTGTGCTGTTTACTTGGTACCCTGCTTCCCCCACAGCCGGGAACCACAGGCTGCTCGCTAACTCCTCAGCCTCCTCCTCGCCTCTGCCACCACAGGTTTGTTTTCTTTTATGCCCCTAGTTAACTCCCATACAGCTCACTCAAACTTCCCCCCTTTTTTGTTAATAGTTAAAACACTGATATACTCAATCTTCAAAAGCTTCCTGAATCAGTGATCTGCTCACAGAAGGCACAAGCAACCTGAGAAATCCAGAATATGGCTAAATCTTTTCCTGGCTAAATCCATGCCACCTTGCAGAGAAAGGAATGATGCTTTACCCTAAAAGCCAGCAGTGCTGGTGACCAGTCCAGCAAAGGCCAAGGGCATGGAGTGCCCAGACACAAAGGAATATGTATACAAAATCATGGTGTGTGTGGGGATGTGCCTGGGGTGGGATTCCAGCAGGCAGAGGACAGGGGTAGGACAGGATAAAGAGGCAGATGGAGCAAGAGTGGGTGGTGAGGGTGTTTAAGGGACAGGAAGGGGTGGGAAAAGTCCAAGGAGAACTAAGAGAAGAGCCATATTGAGAGGAATAAGGGAAGGTGGTGAGATAAAAACAAAACAGAAGGTGAGGGTATAGAAAGCAGGAAGAGAGATTAAGAAAATCCATCCTGCCAGAAACAGCACCTCTTGTCAGGCAGACAGCAGGTGCTGCCTGGGGAAGAGCTGATTCACACATCTGGAGTGTAGGAACCAGAACACCTCTACTTAAGAAAGAAAAACTAAAAATAAAAACTCAGAGGAGGTAGGAGAGGGTGCCATACTTTCTTCTTTTGGCAATCCAGTGCTTCCCAACTGCATGACATTTTTTGAATATTTTCCTGGAGAAATGAATGCTGTATTTCCAGATCTTTGCAAGAATCTTGACAGTTCATTTCAGCATTGCCTCGTCCAATATGAGCCCTTCCTGTCCTCCTCTTCATCTTACTTCAGACTTATTTTTGTGATATCTGCATCCACAGCACGTCCAGGGCTTTGGCTGCACCTCCAGAATAAGATTTTCACATTTTTTCAGGGCCTCCATGGATCCTGGGGGAGTCACTAACGGAGATGGCACTGCCATGCAGTGAGGGACACTGATGGCACACCTGCACCGACCAACTCAGCTCCGGGGAACTAGTAGTGCAGTCAGTAACTGCTGGCCAACTGGTATCAGCATGGGTCTTTAACCTTGTCTGCAGCAGCCTGGGGGGCCATCTACATAGCCAAATTTCCTGCTACAAGCTGCACCTTCAGTGGCTTCCAAAACCTGTCCTGTTCACCTTCTCGCAACTGACTTCAAACACTGAGTCTTAGCTCCCTGACTCTTGCACTTTCAATATTACCTCTGCATCACAAATCACTGCTAATGGATAAAACAACCTCTTACTAAAGCTACTTTTTTTTTAAACCTCCCCTGGAAGCCTTATTACAGATTAGATTTGATGAATTTCTATCCAATGTACTGCACCACTCCTCCCGCCTGACAATACCTGGAACAGCTTTCGGAGAATCTGCTCAGTTCCATTCTGCACACTTACATTTTCTTTCCTTGCTGCAAAAATTGTTTTAGAGTCTTATAATTAAAACTTTCTATCAAAATAGCATAGATTTTTTCTCTGCATAGGAAAACTAGCCAACTGTGATCTACTAAAGAGTAGATGTTTTAAAAAAAACACCTTACCAAGTACTGATGGCTGTTTAATTAGGGAAAGCTGAACAATTTACCTGAAAAAATGGATTTATTAAAAAAAAAGCAAAACAATTTACAGAAATTTCTAGTTTCCTAAGAAGTGTTTTAATAAGAAAATATTTAATTTTTCATTATCTGTTTTCAAAATAAATATGGGAATATTTTAATAAAAAAACCAATCAATTTTCCATTTGCAAAAATTTCTAAACACTTTGAGGGTTCTTTTTTAAAAAGAATCTTTTCCCCAAAGGAAGAGGTACAGGGAAGGGTTAGCAAGGAGACAAAATCCATGGTGAAAAACTTTGGCAGAAAATTTTATTTCTGCTAAATTTAGGTAGCAGTGAAGACTACATTTTTTTGTTAGAAGCTCTTCCTAAAGCAAGGTGTTTGCTGGCATGTTATTTTGAAAACTGGCACAGTAGGATGACTTCTTTAATAAGTGGGCATAAACCCCAGAGATTAGAAAGTCTCAGAGTGAGTGACAAACCCCTGTGCGGTATCTGATTTCTTTGCCAAAACAGGGAAGATTTTTAATAAAGGTCAGGGAGAAATAATCTCCAAAGACAGCAGTGTCTCTTCCCCCTGCATGTTTACTCTTTTATTTCACCCCTTTACAGCTAAAGGCAAACCTTAACACACACACATGCACACAAAAGGAAACAACAACCAAAGAGGAGGGGGAAAAAAAAAAAAGCCTGAAATTTTAGTTACACCACATGTGGTTTTCATTTGTGAAAAATGAACAAGCTGTTTGTGGTTAAACTGTCTAATCTGCTGTTATCAATCTAGCACTGCATTCAAGATTTACAGGATACATCAGCTTCTGTGCCACATTAGCTGTAAAAGGGAGAGGGGGTGGGAGGAAAAAGGAGGAGGAGAGAGTTTATCCTGAGGAATAATATTTCCAATGCAGCCACACTCACACTACATCTGGTTGTGCTGGTAGCGGCAGTTAAATTGAAATATTTCACAGCGTGTGTCAGAAACATGCAGAATGGTAATTATGACAGATCTGATTAAGCCTGAGTGCCACTAGCTCCCTGGCCAGCTCCGGTTGTGCAGGTGTGACCTTGTGCGTGCCTGCGTGTGTAAATAAAATTAATTACAAGCGAGAGGGCGAAGGCTTCGGTGACATCACAAAGCGGAGAAACTCCCAAGGGGGAGACCTAATGGAATATTTTCCCTCAGTCTAATAATACAGTTCATATTGACTTGAGGTAATTAGTGGGATCATTAAAGCAGTTTTCCCGGCGTATTTGGCTGCCTGATCAGATTAGTGAAAATGTTCTTCAGAACAAGCCCTGTGTGGTCTGCCAGAGAAGGAGGAAATAAAAAGCAACAAAGCATATTTTGGAATGATAAGCAGCACTGGACTTTTTTCACAGCATTTTGCAGGGCCGGTCCCGGGAGCCTGGATGCCTGACTCTCCTGACCAGTTCAATCTTTCATCCCAGGTGCATGTGCTCCTGCTGCTCGTCACCTGAGACTTTTTAATTTTTGTTCTTCAATACTTCAAATCTATGCCATCCCTACCCCTCAATGCTTAAAAAAATCAAATAAAAGGCTTGTGGGAGTGCAAGCCCTAGAAGAAATACATTAAGATAACTGGGGGAAGGAGGAAGAATAAATACGTGATCAGCTCCTCCCCATGTCTCCCCAAAAGTGTAACAGAAGACTGAAGGACTGGTTTGAGAATCAGTAATGCTTTCATTTCCTAATGAGCTTACCCCAGCAGAAGAAAAAGAGGGAAAAAAGGCAAGAAGTTTAACTATGATATAAAGTCTTCCACAGTAACAGAACACAGAGCCCTAATCAAGAAATGGACCATTTGTTTAAAAACAGTCTATTGAGCATGCTCTACCTTGCAAATGGAATATGCCAAGCTCTGTCACAGATGGCAAGCTTTGACAGTTCCCATCCGTAGCGTCGATACTCGACAGTTCAGCACAAGATCAGTGACATTCTGTCTCATTAGAGCCACGCTAATTATCACAGCTAGTTTCAGGGGAAACCATGTGTTGCAATGGTCAATTTGAAGGAGTCTGTGCATCAACAAACTGGTAATAAGGATCAGACACCTTATTATATGACAGCATGCTGCCTATGATCTGATTTACTGAATCAGAGGTACTGAGGCAACACTGAAGCCTGATGGGTTATGGAATCGCATGTACACAATGAGTAGCTGAAATATGCTTTAAAAATAAAAGGGAGCTATATAGAAACAATACAAACAAAAAAATTAAAATGGTAAAGTTATAATATGGAGTTTTTTCATTTGACATTAAGACATGCAGAGATGTTAGAGATCTTGTCAGCCAGTTTTGTCTTTAATCAAATCATATAAGATAAATAATTCAAAATGAAAACTGTAAAATTATGGATTATGCTAAATTATAATTCATTCCATACTCTGATTTTTCAGTTTCAATAACATGTACCAAACATTCCTTATGTTGTGCCGTCTTGCTGCTTTAACATAATTTCATATTTTGTAAAGAGCTTTCTCTTCTTGGCTCTCTTTTTTCATTCGTACATTTAATGACTTAAACTTGTACTTCTCCTAGCTTCTCTCACTCATTTATGCTCTTTCCACCAGACAAAAACCATCCAACCAAAACCCCCCACTCTGCTGTTTCTGGACACCTGCGGGCCACATCCTGCCAGGCACTCAGCGGTCCCAGCACTTCCCAGGGATGCGCCACAGGCTGCGGCTGTGAGAGCGTTAAGCATTAACTCCCAACCAGAGCAGGGCAGGTGTGCACTGTATCCCTCCAGGGAAGCTCTCCTCAGGGCTCAAATACACTCCATCTCCTGAAGCTGCTACCAGTCCTTTAAACGGCAGCATTTGAACAGCTCCTGCTGCCACCCGTCTGGCTGGGAACCTCCAGCCTCAGCCAATTTGATCCCACGTGTAAAGCATGCTCAGGAAACACTCTTTTTCTTCGGTGTGTCAACAAATCTAGCCTCTGTCTAATGTGTTGAAAGGGCTACCTGGCTCCAAGGAGCTGTTTGAAGAGGTCAATATACTCCTCTTCCCAATTAAGTATTCTCTGTACCTGTTTCTTTTTTCTTATTTCAGGTTTTAATGCCTTTTTTCTCCCCCCTCTATGTAGATTTACATGGACAATTGCATGCTGATGTGAACCACGTTGAAGATTTTAAGGTGGTTTCTCTTAAGTACATCTTTGTTGATTCATGAAGCTGCTGTCTATTCTTTATTAGGGGGAACCCAAGGCTCACTGAAGTCAATCTACTCCACCTAAGCCATACCAACAATGTGGGATATAGTCTGGATCAATGCCAGCCCTTTCTTGGGTTTACCATGATCAAGAGAAAGAGAGTCAACTAAACTAAATTTTTCTACCCCCTTTCTGAGAAGTAGTTTTTTTTTAAAATGCTAAGAAAATTTCCTGAGCTTTTAACCTTTATTTCTGAGAGGAGATGTTGTGAAAGAGACTAGGACATGGGGCAGAGGAAGGACATGGAACATTCATTTTTTCTCCCACCAGAAACCTGAAAATCTTTTTTCCTCTGACCTGGGCAAGACAGAACACACTATGACTCTGTAACTCGATATTTTGTGAAAGAAACAAATCAGCTCTATCTGCCAAGTTTCACAGTTTCACTGAATGACATGCCGCTTTATGGGGCAATTCTTGAATGCATGCAAAAGCCCATCTTGCTTTCTCAGTTCACACTCTTCCTCTTGCATCCCTGCTGACACCCGATCCCACCCCGACTCCTGCTGCTCATGGCACCTCTTCAACTGCCAGAGCAATCACCCCCAGGCAATGAGGGGGGAGGAAAACAACATTAAAAAATAATAAAAAATAGATGCTGTTGTGTGTTTTTGCAGCTAATGTTTTCTAACTACTGCATCTTGCCTTTGCACCAGGGCGAGGGGTTTATTTCCAGGTGGACCTGTGAAACAGCAGACCTCAGAGTACATTGTGTTTCCACCTCAGAGTACATTGTGTGTCTCCCTGTGCAGCATCCCTCCCTGCTCCACAGAGAATCCATTGTACACTGAGGCTGGGGGGGGCGTGGGGGGGGAAGAAGGTTTTTAAGCCAAGATTTAAACCCAGGAAGTGACTCAGCTGCTCTGAGGGAGACAAAGGCAGGAGAGAACTGGACAGAGAGCAGGGTGATGGGCAAAGGACTGAGCCCCCTCCTGCCCTGCAGGTTGCACCCCTCTGGGCAGCCTGAGGTGCAGTGCCCTGAGGAAACAGCTTTGGAAATAAATTTCAAGATCCCCTTCTAAAGCCACATTGTTACCAGAGGGTTACTCCTGGTGATAAAAAGGTTTCTTTTCCTCCAGCTGGAAAATAGTTGAATAGATTGTTCTATATCTGCGGTAATGGCATGTTACATCTCTGTGCCAGATCCACAATACCGTGCTTGTTCAGTGTGGGAAGCTGTTTAAAAATTACTTTCCTATTAGAGTATATAGCTTAGTCTCTAGATGGAAAAAGCCAGATCAAAGATATAGCATTTATAAAACTGCTGGTTAAAAAGATAAAAGTGAGATAACAGACATCAATTTTTCACTATAAATCTCTAGGTTTACTACAACATTAAAATTTCCAGTAAAAGCAGGGTTTTATATACCTGAACTCTAATGGCCTATTCTGAAAATATTTATGTCAGGAAAAGCATGGTATTTGCATGCCAAAAGCATTTTTAGTGCCAATGTTTAGCATTCCCTTCCCATTTAACTCCTTCCCATCTACTCATGAGTGCTAGATGCTCTGCCTAGTGCCTACCCGTCGGATCTCCTCACGCAGCCTTCTGGACGAGAACACTCCGGGTGCATACAAAGGCAAAAAGTCAAACGCTTCTAATTAAATAGCACTGCATAAAATACTTGCCTGATGGCTCAGGATGGAGCCTCTACCACTGTCTGAAACCCATGATTTTACCTCCACACTTTGTACATGAAACTACTACTAACCAAAGCAAAAGACAGGGATGGAAGGACAGGAAACTGAGCAACACAACGCAACAGCTCAGAAGTAACAGGTCAGAACTCTACATCATTAGATGAGGTTTCTGGAGGTATGGGTAGTACTCCATTAGATTTATTTTAAAATCAAAGCATGATTCTGTGAGAACCAAGTGTCTCACCCTCCACACGAATGAAAAGAGGTATTTTCATTCGGTGAGAAGAGAGGGCATTCAGCACCTAGGAGCCACCGGCAGGATTGATGCTGCAGAAGGGTATTGATTTCACCCATTTATTTCACTAAAAATTAAACTTCTTTAGGTAAATAATGCAGGCTAGCAGCCTTAAACTGTAGTGCATGGGACTCTCAGAGGTACAGAGCTTGATATTACTGCAGTTTTTGCAAACTGTAATTTCCTAAATTTAAGAAAGCAATTTAACCTGATTTTCAGCAGAGTATTGCTTTCTTCCCTAGTTCATAGTAGCACATGCAAGCCACAGCTTTTCAGGATAAGCCATAATACAAATCTAACTTCTCAAAACACAGCAAACATACAGAAATGCTACAACTCTCTACCTGCCTTATCTCTCAGAGTTCTTAGGTCTGGGGGTTTTGTTTGCTTGTTTATCTGTTTTTATGGAATAAAATTAGATTTCAGCATCTGTCACCATCAAGGAAAACTCATCCCTGGCTCCCACATGAGAACATCGTAACCACTGCAGAGTTACTGAACCATGATACCTTAAAGATCGTTACACAAATCAACTTTTTTTTTTTTCTTTTAAAATAAAGAAATTAAGAATGTGCTTCCACAGTTATTCGAATCCGACTTTCATGTTATAAATTTAGTAAAAACCCAATATGATGAAATTGTAGAAGTAACGTACGCCACACAATTTTATGTGTGGATTCTTTTAATTTAGAGTTATTCAGGTGTGCTGATTAAATTTTAGCAAATAATACTGTTGGCATTGCCACTCTATGATTAAGAAACCACAACCTGCGAGAAGAGACAAAACACTTGGTAAACCTTTCTGTCTTCCTTTTGTGTGCATTTTTGCAAAGCTCTCTTTTCAACATAATCTAACAAAAAACCCATGCCGGCCTATTAGAAAGAAAACCTACAATAAAAGCACAAGATTTTAAACACGGACATTAGGTGCTTTGCCAATTTAAGTTCTAAAACTCCCCAAAGATATGATGTATTCAAGGAATTTGAATTATAATATCTTCCTTAGCTCCTCAGTATAATCATATTAACTTTTAAAGTATATATTTTGAATTTAACAGATTTTTAATTTATTCTGTAAATAATATATTGATCCTTAAAAAGACAGAAACTTAAAAAGTATACAGAATATATGCATTCCTGTATGGGAAAAGAATTCAATATTTGAATGTCCTAGCTGTGTCCCCAAACCCATTCAAACCCATGTACCAGATAGGCCCTTTCCTTTGGGAAAGCCAACAAGTTGCCATCAAAGTGCACCATGAAATTTAAAGCAGGTAAATCATCCCCCATCTGGGTCTGCACATGATCTCTCTAAAAGCCTTGCCACCTCTGCCTGATCCCACAACCTCTGCCACACCAGACCCCAGCACGCAGCTGCTTTGTTGAGCACCAGGTCCACAAGTGGCTGGTCCTCCATCACTCAGGAGGATTTGAAAATAAAACTGTTAATCAACACATTATTTTCTAATATGTTTCCTCCAGACTTTTCACTGTAATGAAGCGATTATCCCAGGATTTCCAGTTCCACTCTTGCCAAAGGCAATAACACAGCACAAGGGAAGGTGCTCATTTTTTACCTTGGCGCTACCCAAATAGAAACTCCTGTAGAGCATCATTTAATAGCAGTTCTAGTCAGCAGAACATTATCTGCAGTCTCCTGGCTCAGGCAAGCCCAGCCACCTTGCAGATGCTGGCTGCTTACACATCCAATCTAATGTTGCCCCAAATCAGTTTATTAAGGGAAATAAAAAAAGTAACAGCAAGGCCTTCCAGCAAACAACTACCTTTGTCCCCTCCCAGAGCTGGTTTAGGTCACATATGGTTTTACACCACAACTCCAGACTGTACTCAAAAATTAATCAAGTTTTTATATCCAAAATAAGCTAAAACCTGCAATAATGTTCAATTTTAGCAATTAAAAACATGTCAATCAACACATCATTTTCTAATATGTGTCCTTCAGACTTTTCACTATAACTTGGGTTATCTAAGGATTTCTAGTTCTGAGTATGGAACCAGTATCTCCAAATTTAAAAAGTATCAGCAAGAGATCTCTCTCAAGAGAGGTTCTCTTAGAGAATATGTTTGAACAAGCCTCTTTTTTGTTTTGTTTGCAAGGAAGACTTTTTTGCCACAAGAAATGTTTACTTGTACCACTGAAGAGCTCCAATGAAGAATCTTTTACAATACATGTACCTCCTTTAATACATGTGACATATTCAAAGATTATTGATTGGGTTACTAGCAGTCAGCTAGTTCGAGAAGACCCAGCACATCCTAGTCTACCTAGGAGGTTACTTCTGAAAAGCAGCTTTCTAGTACAAATGACACTTTATCTAATTACAGACCTGAAAGTTTGCTGGACAAATAAATTAACATTGCATTGCTGAAACTGGGGAGAAAAATAACCCCTGAGAACACAGGTATAATCAGCAGAGTAAAATGGAAAAGAACTATGTGTTTGGTGTTGTTTTCTGTACTTAATAGCAAAGTTTGTACAAGAATCTAAATTTTATACCAATGGTCAAATAAACCTGCACTGCATTCTCTGGAAGCTTTCACGCTTCATTTTGATTGCCTGTCCCTTTGAAAGTCAGCATTGGAAGAGCTGACCCACCTTTTAAGACTTTGCACTTAAACAAATATTGCACAAATCAGATCAGAACAAAATTATGTGGGTTTAGATTGGCTAATTAGATAGATTGGCTTCATACCTTAGCTTTACAGAAGACTGCAGTGGAAAGGTGAAGGTGCAGAAAACGGACAGTTCTCTAACCCCAAGTTTTGACATGTAAATAAAGACATCTGAGGAGCACACAGGTTGGAAGCTGCTGTAACATTCTATCATAATTAGAAACATTTCAAGAGCTCTGTAATTTCCAATCAAAATTACAGTAATTTCCGATATACAAGCCATGATTCATGACAGAATTTTTACATTCCATGGGAGATTATAGTGGCCTGATGTATGACACACTGAGTACAGCACTAACATAAACAATTCAGTTTAATGTTTAAACAGCACTTGGTGTTTAGAATCCTACAATAAAAGAAACATATTATTGTTGAAATTATCACTTTGACAGTGATTGAAGGGTAGGCAGGCATGTGGCCTATAAAGCTGTAATTTTTACAGTCCACAGCTTGAGTTTAATCATTTTGATAGAACATTTCCAAAATATCCCTTTAAATGCTCCTTACACCATATAACTTAAGAGACAACATCCTTTCTGCACAATGAAGTGAACTCCAAATGAACAGCACAGAAGTCAAAAGTTAAAGCCTTGTTAAAAAGAAAACCAGCACTAAAATGCTGACAGCCCAAGAAACATCAGTCTAACTGAGCTTCACTAGCTTTCCCTGGAAGATGCTGAATTTTTCTACAAAGTAATTATAGAAAAGTAAAGAAGTAGTAATTAAGCAGATTTAACACTTAATCTAATATGAAAATTCAACATTGCAACCATTGGTACCTTTGGATTTCTTTCAAGCATTAGTGTAACCATAGTCTTTCCCATTTTTCTATATGTTTTTCCTTTACTTCTTGAGTACATTCTCACTTAAATCAATGCTTTTGCATACTCCAGTGATCTTTCTCAGAAGATATGTCATTTATGATAATCACACCCAAAAAGTGCCTGCTGATTTCCCTCTTGCCACTAAACTTGACAGAAAATCTTCAGTTAAAGAAAACAGAATAGGAAACCACAAAACGAAGGCTTAAAACTGAATATGCAACATATAAGTATGCATGCAAGCAGGTAACCAAGCAGACACTGTGTTCCACAAAATTATACATTTTTTCTCAGCTACGACTTGTATAACTAATTTTTTTGGATCTTTTTTTTTGTGGGTTTTCTTTTTTTTTTTTTTTGACAGTCTACCTCTTGTGCACAGTCTCACCAGTGGGTCTGACTAAATTTTTTTTTTTAGAAAACCAGCACCCCAGCATTCCTCATTACAGCACATGTAATTGCAAAACACCAAAGCCTCAAGATGAATTTGCCAGCAATACCCAGATCTTGACCACAGCTTTTGCCACATCCACACCAGCTAAGAACTGATGAACCTGATCCCTTCTGAGCCACGCTAAGACCCATGGGCATGCAGGGAAGGTGTCTGGCTGCTGGGGAAAAGGGAATGAGAGATGTCAGTAAGCTGCTTCTCTACCCTGCCTGGGGAACCAGAGGTTACCTTCAGACTCAGCAAGGAGCTCTGATTTGTTGTACTGGGCTGATGCACTGACCCAGCTACCCATTTTAACTCACACAGAAACTGATCTGAGGGAATAATTGCACAGGACACGGAGCTCTTGGAGCCCTGGGAGTTTTACCTGGCTTTTGGTTGCCGCAACCTTCGCAAATAGTGCTTGGGACACCTTAGCTCTCTTCATTTCCTGCTGAATCTCATCATAAATGGAAGCATTAATGTTCATGGAATTGTTTTCTGGTTTTCCATTCCTCTCTGTAGCAATAGTAGCAGTTTTGACCTAGAAAATATGAGACATTTTTCATCATGAAAAAGTTATTTTCTTCTCTTTCCCTCCCTAAGTAGTTCCCCTTTGCATTTTATTCCTTTTATCCAATCTTTCTCTGATATTCTTTCAGCATTTTGCAGAATAAACATTATAAGTTATCTATGGTTCAAGCAACTGGGAAACAGGAAAATTCAGTGCATTGTAACAGGTGAGTGCATCTGAAATATGAGTTACCTTTAACAGACCACTGCAAATTTCAATGTCACAAATTAGGTGGAAACCTGTCAAACAGTCTTGTAGAGATTTGTGAATCCTTACATGATTTCTTTGCCCCACACAAGTTTAATAAAAATTGTAAGTGCAACATAAAAGAATCTCTAATGAAATAGAAATCTGACAGATATATCTTGATTCATGTCTTATGCCCCATACTCTCAAAATGCATGATAATGTTGAAAAGTTGTGGCTTTATATTGTACTTTTAAAAATTTATCTTCTCAGTTTAGTTCTCAAGCTGTTTTTAAGAGACAGTTTAGAATAATGCATACTTTAACCACTCCTTCATGAAACCAAGTCAGGACTTTCTTAAAGCTACTGATTCTAGCTGTATTTCACTCACATACATCAAAAATTTATTCTTCTTGCAGTCCAGATTAAATAAACACCAAACATGTAAACAAAACAATGATTACAGTACCACCTTTATGCTGCATCTGCAGCATTAAGGAAAACAACAAAAAAAATACACCAGTAGTGACATGATGTGCAGGAGACTATCCTTTCCTTCATCCTCTGGAAATGATGGAAGTGATGTTTCAACACCAAGCATCATCCCACCAAGGTTAGACTGCAGTTTCTGCAATATCAGTTGAGAGGTACAAAAAATCAGCACGTACTCAGCTTATCCTACAATATTTTCAGTAGTTAAGGATAACGTCTGTCTTCAGCAGTTACTCTTGCAAGTCTTGCTCAAGATTAGTGGACCTAATGGGCCACTAATCCTAAAGTGGATCAGAGGAAAGGAAAACTGGATTTCTGCCAAGAACCCACAAGGTGATGATGCAAACAAAATCAAACCTTAAGATTTCAATTCAAACCTACTGATTCATACTGAGGTTATTGAGAGCTAAATTAATTTAGTTATTCTGAAGTTACACAGCTAGTTTAAGACAGTCATTCAGCCTAATTCTAGATCTAATGGACAGAGCCTGGCACTTCCAGAAGGTGATTCAGCCTACTCTTAAGTATGTGTCTAAACCCACACTTTCACTATCAGTTTGATCCAGTGCAAGTCATCATCTTCCTGTGCTCTGAAGTCCCTTGAGGTTCAAAAGGAAATCATGACAACATGATAATTCATCTTCTAATCTCACTCTCTATGAGCTTTCCTATGTCACAGGTCTCACGATATGGGAGTCAAAGGCTTTGGATGAGAGATGTACTCAAGCAAATCAGAAGCCCATTTTTTCCTGGAAATGCCATGCTCAGTTTGTGTTAGCTATCATCCATAGTGATTTTAATGTAAAATAATCTAGACCAGAAACTGGGAGCGCATGCCACTTTTGCTGAACGGGATTTGTCCATCAGGCTTTTCAGGAACTGTGCTGACACACACCCATTAACTACAAGGGGCAAAACTCCAGAAGAACAAGGTGTCCACAAGCACTTCCCCTTGCCCCATTCTGCCAGGCATTTGCACCTTCTGGTGACTGAAAACAAGGGTCCTAAGTAAAAACAGAAATGGAGAAAAATTACAGAATGTGGCATACAGTTAATCATGATTTTTTTCGTGATGTTTTTTCAGCTGAAAACAATTTGTCCTTTGCAGCCATGCCCTTTTCTGCAGTGTGACATTTTACCAGCAACATTGCAGAAGAGGATGGCCAAGCCTGGACCAAAGGCTGCTTAGAAACAGTTGCGGCATCTGGCAGCAGGCAGCAAGGAGCAGCACCGCGAAACTCTCTCCTTTGCACTCCAGAGCAGGAAAAGGTATGCATCACACCAGACAAATCAGTACAGGGCTGCAAGAGCATGTGCATCTCCTGAACATCATACAGTGAAATCATTTAAAAATACAAAATCAATGGCAATATTATAACCTTTAAATAAGAAGGACTTGCCAGAAGATAATTGACAACTGGTGGGGATGTTAAACATACAACTGAAGACAGACTTATCTCTGTGCATGTAAAAATCAGCCTAAGCTAAATTAAAGAATGAAAAAGTGATGGCTTTGTCAACATGCCTTCTTGAACCTTGGGTTTAAATTTTGGGGAACAAATTTCAGTCCTTCTCCCCAAAAATAATTTTAACTTGTAACTAATCTTTGAAGGACCGAAGGGGAAGATGAGAAGATGGAGGTATTCAGCTAGCATACACAAGTCTTTTGGGAAGGAAACACTTTGCTCTTGTGATCTTGATCAAAATGTGTCTCTTCTGTAAGCACACTGCCTTTTTGATTGCTACTGAGCTTCAAAAGACAGCTTCACGTTGTAGCAGTACTTCATAGATCACCTAACTGAGCTGTGAACATGCAGATCATCAAAAACCATCACCCACCATGTCGTAGACATAATTTAAACTATGCTACTCAGTCCACACTTTTCAATGTCCAATTTAATATGGATATGCACTTAACCCAAGGGAATTACTGAAAATCCTCATTCTGGTTTGCAAATCACGGCTATCTTTATACAAGTACAATAAATTCAACAGCATCTAATATGTCACCAAAGTTAAAAGAAACAAACAAACTCCTATTGCCTTCTGTTGATATTTAATTAGGGAACACTAATTGAATTCAGGAAACACTAATATCTGCATCAAAAAGCAGTATTAGCCCAAAGATCTTCAGGAGAATAAAGTCTTAAAGTTATAAAATGATGGGTTTTGGGATTACCAAGAGTTGTGGTTCACAGCCATACCCTCTCCCTCTCCAATTCACTCAATTGGCCAAGTATAAAAATTCTTCTCCTGTGTCTTAATAATTTCTCTTCAAAGATCAGGTGTAGATCTGGCTTGTCTAGATGGACTATTGGTCTGCTCTGGTCTGATGAATTCCATGCAATAATGCCAATTAACCTCTTGGAGAATATCCATATATAAAACTGTTTCATAATTTATACATAAGCAAGCATCTAGGCTGTCATGTTGAATTTAGAATTGAGTTCAAGACAGAGGCTGTTTGAAGCTGGGTTGAAAAAACACCCTCCTCCTCAAAAAAACCCAACAGAAAACAAAAAAGCTCTCAACGGTGCAACTTCAGGACTTGGGAGAGGAGGTGGAAAAAGTATTTATTTTGGAGAGAAAACAAAACAAAACAAAACATAATCTCTCATCTCATCCACACTTAAGCACAATCTCCCACCCCACCCACACCTACAGCCACATTTTCTGTTTGGGAAAGAAACCATAGATCAGCTAATTTTTTTTTTTTTTTTGACAGTAACCAAATTTTGTAAATACTAACTGAAGAGGGGAGCATTATTTTACAAATGTAAAACACGGAAAATCAGGAATTAATCTGGCCATCTTCCTATCACCAATCAATCTAGTCTTCTAAGAATACTTGAAAAAAAAAATAACACATTCATCTCCTCCTGGCCTATCCAGATATATCTTCTCATCAAATAAGACTGATTACAGCAGCAAGAAGTTCTGGATTAATTCAATTTTCCTAAAAAAAGGGTAAGTTGTCATAGAAGGAATAACCAGTATGAAGGGGTTTTCACAAACATGGAAGTTTATTCCTTCCCCATCGAAAGTGAAACAAAAAAAATCTTATATAACACATTCCCATAAGTACTGTTCTAGCTTGGGAACAAAAATCTTCTTTAATCCTGGTTTAGCTTTTAATATTACATTGTACATTAAAATTCATAAAGTAGTTCATTCCAGGCAAAACAAACTACTTTTCAGTTCTGCTCTGCAAATAGCAGAGGAGGTACAATAAATGCTGTTGCTTTCAGAACAGCTTTTATCAGGACAAGGTTTACTACTCCATTATTACAGTGGCGCCTGGAAGTGCAGTTATAGTTAAGTGTCAGGGTTTCCATTAACTCTCCTCCATGGTGGTTTTTGTGGGGGTGGGAGGAGAGGATTGCATTTATTATTTTGTTCATTTTACTTTCGTTAAAATGCAACTTGGCACAAAGATTATCAATCTAAATCTCAAATTTTGCCAATTTAAAAATAAAAATTTTGCTGGTGGTGATATATGGCACATGCGTACGGGACTAGGACTCCATCATAAAGTTTCAGGGAATGTGGTGTTATCCAGAACTCCTTGCAATGGAGATTCACTGGTCTTCAAAACATCATCAGAGCAGTGCTCTCCTAAATACCAGTCTTTCAAGAGTAACATCCTATCTCTGAAACCCAACCCACAATTGCTTTTACGTGAAGGAACTGTAATTTATCTGCAGTCAGAGGGGCCAGGATTGTACTTAGAAGATGAAGGTTTTGGTCAATGAGTACCTAGAACCATGACTCATGCAAGATTTGTGGCTACTTCTTAAAACATTGCCTTGTTAAAATAATATTCTGCTCTTGACATTACACGTACTCTGTTTTTACACAGGATAATGACGGGCCACAAGGGTTAACACAAATTTTCTTTGGGGAATATGGGTGGCAAGAAAGATTTCTTCCTTGGCTGTGCTGAAATGGAGATTACTTGTCCTGAGAAAGAAGTGTTTGTAACTGCAGGATGGCTAAAAACCTTTAAGCAGAATATTTTGGAAAAGAAGATCTGTAACTTGTCTCTATCCTTCCCCACAAATTGTACAGAGGAGGGGGGAATCGTCTTCCCCCCACATCCCAAACTGCCCTGATGAGACATAAAGGCCATCCCTAGCACCTCAGAATCCTCTGAAGTATCCCCAGATTCTCTAATTTCCACATAACATGCAATAGACTCATTCTCTCAACTTGACCTAGGAATACCCCAAAAGGGCCTCTCTGGGGTGATCTGCAAGACGAAGGTGTTGAAGAGTGAGGGGAAATTATTAAAAGAAATAGAACATGAAAGGACCTTTTCCCTTCCTAGACTGCAGAGGTTAAATGACGTCTCCATGTAGTACCTACCTGATGGAGATGCTAATACTTATAAATTCCAGTGCCCCAGGAAATAGCCTGACAGACAGGCTTCTGCCCCAGGGGTGGCAACTCGAACAATGTCCAAGGGAAAAATCCTTGTGTACGCCATCTCCTTGTGCTCAGTCCACCAGTGTGGAAGACAGTAGTAGACTTTTACAACTTGACCAGCTTAGAGGGCTATACACACATCCCAAAAGCTCATGCATTAGAGGCTAATGATTTCAATTTAAAAAAAAAAGTAAGATTTTGCATTTTGTTTAAGTCAGAGAGAAAGGGAGAAGTAACGGGGACAAAGAGCTTCTTAAAGGATTTCAAAAAAGAATTGGAAACAATCCAGACACATTAGCTCAAGTAGCAACTAGTAAGAATGCTGTAAAAATGAGATAAATTCAACACTGTTCCTTCTAACTCAGGCACTAGGGTTTATGCTTAGTGAGCTCCTACTATCCAATCAGACCTCCAAGGTCACACTTTCTGTTTTTGCATACAACAGAATGCAAAATTTACACAGATCAAGCTCAGCTGCTAAATGGTTAAGTCTGCTCTACTGTCTGGCCACCAGTTGGCAACACAAAAATGCAAAATAGATCCTTTTCAGGATGTTTATTTTCACATCCTTCCGAAACTGATAACTTGCAATTGCAAAATAAACCTTCATGTGTGGCATATTAGCTCCCATTTTTCATGGTTTCATAGTTTAATTGTTTCAAATGTTACACTGGTCTAAAGATTTAATATTAAATATGTTGGCTCTTGCGTAAATTCTGTTGTCAGGATAAACGGTCTGTTTTCTCTTTCAATGGTTATCCCAGAAGCTCACAGCCAAGCTGGAAAAATATTATGCTGTATTCCTGCAAAGTGATCTTTAAATAATTGCTTATAATAAATTTAGTAGTAAGGATGATAGTAGTTTTATTTCCTTAGTGTCAAATATTCAATAAACTGTGGACATTTTGGAGGAGGTATCACAGTAGCAATTTGCATCAAAAATTTTGCAGTATCCTGACTGTAATTTATTTCTGCTGTGATTTGTAAAGTTATACTTGCCAGCGTTACAACTAGGACAACTTCACTATTATTTCAATCATCAAGTATTGTAGTTATCTTACCAACACAGATATTTCAATTTTCAAACTTAGGACTCTGAACACTTAACAGCAGGTGAAAAGTGCCTCAGATGTTTATAGTGGGGAATTCTGGAAACATGTAAGAAGGTCACAAAGACTCACAACTCGGAGATTTCTACATTCTCAATCTATTCACTAGGGAAAATGTGTGTGTTTTGCTGAACGACAGAGAACAGCACAACTGAAAAAATAAGTGCTTTGTTCTGTAGACCTCAAGTATTAGTCTATAAGATTTCCTTGTAAACTTCCTTTCCTTTTGAAAAGGAATGTGTGCTGTTTCCACTTTGAACTGTCGCAATGAGGTTAACTATACTCCTGACTCACACTAAAAAAATGAAATGTAATTATGAACAAGAGCATAGTAGAGATAAAATTTAGCTCCCCCTTTCCCACTGTATTTGGACTTACAGTATGTTTTGTCACTTAAGAAAACCCCTAAGCCTCACTTTCTTTCTAGCTGCAAGGGATTTATACAGTTTAAAGTGTGAATTAAAACCAGTACAAGACTACCTCTGACTTGACATCCTTCAGGAAGGTCCTGTAATTAACTCTGTTCTTTAGCTGTGAAATTGCCCAAGACCACTTGAGACAGAGTGAGACATTACCTTGGCAGAAGGAGATAAGTTAAGAAGGAGGGTTAGCCTTGGCTCTGAATTACCTGGGCTGTGGGAGCAGGTACAGATATTAAAACAAACTCAAATGTTATTTTAAACACAGTTATCTCTATTTAACTATTTCTCACAAAACCATTACTATGTAAATAGATTTTTGTCCTTGATCTTGAAGAATATCTATAGTGAATTTTACACACTAAACTTAGCTAATGATAACAAAACTACACCATTAGTACAGTCTGTTTTTTCTGCTAAAAATTTCTTCTCTTGTGAAAAGTACTGCAGCAGGTCAAGGTGATCTTCTGTCCTCCCTCCCACAATTTTGTTATTTGTTACTTTAGTGTGGTCCTTAGTATCCATGAGCTGAAGGAAAATTAGAAAAATAATCTCAAGAGGAATTTATAGCATTCTGAACCGGTACAGGACATAGTCACAGTCACAAGCCCATGACTGGTTAACAAAAACCTGCTGTTTTGGTCAAAAATTCACCTATCACAAAACTCCCACAATCCCAAAGCCTTGCTTTGTTTAGCAAAACTGGACTGTGTATACAACATGATTCCCACATATCTGCAGATCAGTTTGGTTTTTCCTTGCATAAGTACAACCTTGAGCCACAGCAATGCAGAGTATTTCTGAAAACACACAGGTTTCGGAATGAATCATGTTTCTTTGTGGAAATCCTCTGCATTCCTACGGCTCACATGCATTTCTCATGTACCTTAAAACGAACACCAGAGTTTTCTTGATCGACACAAGGACTGTACCATTGAATCTCTCGATCCCACTCTATCAAACGTCGTGATTTTTGAACAATTAAATCAAATAAATTTTAGAGAAATCAATAGGAGTTTCATTTTAACAAATACTACATGAAGCTTTAATGAACATATCCAAGTCATTCAGAGCAATAGATACAGCAAGCTGTTATTTTAAACAGTTGTCAGTAGCTCAAGCTGGTAAAAGCATGCCCAGCATTTTGGGATGGGATCTTCTTTCCCCCCTCACTTTAGTTTTACCTGTTTGCTTTTTGGAAAAATAATTTTTAAGGCACTACAAGGTACTTACACTTCTGCTTTCATTCCCTCTCAGTTTAATGGTCCAAATCCTCCAAAATCCCTATCTGAAGCTGTAATATTAAGAACCTAAGAATTGTAAGGAAAGATGACAGCTAAAAGCTATCATCTTCCATGCCCAGTAAAGCTTGTACCTCAATAAAATGAGCAAAAAATTCTGTAGGAACCATAATGGATAGAATTTATCTTAAAATTAGAAAATAGGCAGTAATAAAGTGCTACTATCATCCATTATATTTCTTAAATTTAATTTTCAATATGCACTGCAAGTAATGATTCTACGAGTGTTTAAAAAGTGCGACAGCAAAAGATTTCTTCTTTTTTGGAAAGGTCTCACCCAGCGGGACAGTGAGAGAACACAACAAGCAAATCCCAAAGGCAGAGAGAGCGGTTTACTTGTGGAGGCCGGCTGGGCGGTGTGCTTATGAGAGGCGCCGGGCCCATGGCAGAGGCTGCGTTCAGGCTCCTTTCCCTTTCGTCCTGGTAAATTCGATCTCGTTCTGCTTCTGGCAGCTGCAAGAAGTTCTGCATAGCCCGAAGGTTTACCAGCAAGGACTGCGAGGCAGTCTTGGGATCCTCTTCTTTTCGGAGGATTTCTGAGAGCAAGCCCTGTAGGGAAGGAAGAAAAACATAGGCTCGAGAGTTAGCCTAGGTGAGTGTCTGTAAAACTGTGCTCTGCAAAGCCACTGCTTATCAGTCCTCATTCTTCTTACCACTGGGCTGGGAATGAGAACAGCAAATGCGCTGTTTGCTCCACATAGGATTGTATTAATGGCATTTTAGGTAGCAGAGAAAAGAGCCTCAATTGTACCCTTAATTTTATTAAGCACCTGTTTTAAATACAATATAAACTGAATTTTCCTAATAGGTCTTCCTCCTTTTACTGGCTTAACTTGCCATGATATCTTTCACAGTCCACAGATAATCACAAGATGTTAAGGATAAGTGAGATACACTGGGGGGACCTCAGGCTTCACAGGCAAAATGCATACCCAGCCTTAAAAAAGGCTTTCCACATTTCTAGCAACTTAAATAGATCTTTGAAAGGAAGTGGTATTTCACAACTAATCTGAGACTATAAACTTGCAATGTTCCTAAAGTACTGCTTCACTGACTCAGGGTCATATTTTTTATAAGTCAATATTTCTTTCTAAGAGTTGCATATTGGTATTTAACAAGTGAGGAAATTTGTTGGATGCCCTCATGTTCCGCCTTCTTCTTGCACCTTCCTCTCCCTTCATCAGGAGAACCCTAATCCTCAAACAGTCCATCGCCTGGGATATTTATATTTAATGTTAACAGGTTCTTGACATCTCCTCTCCCTGCCAGATTCTCCTTTCAAATACATCAGGCATTCAAAATGCTCTACTGTCTTGGAGTAACAAGATGGTGATAAGAAAGGTAACTTTTGAAAAAGCAGACGTGAACTACTACTTAGAATAAATACTGTTGTCGTGCTGGGAAAGAGAGAGGATTGGCATGGGAGGCTCTTACTTACAGTGTAACAAGGGAACACACGTTAATTTCAAGAAATAAAATAACCCAATGTTTCTTTTCCTAAAGAACTCTTGTAAGTTATTCAGGATAATGGAGGGGTAAATAGAGAGAAGGAAGCAGACAATAAAAAAGCCAAAACTAAGGTAGGTAATACTGACTGAATATATATATTCCTAAGGGGGTACAAGAGAATGATATGGCCAAGGGGATCTTTTCAGGTAGTCTGATATTCACAGCACCTGTGGAAGTTGTCACCTCTCTCAAAGGTCTTATCATACCAGGCAAAAGACCCTTAGGGGTGTGCTGCTGCAAAGCCACTGCTCTCAAGCAGCTGTGCTTAGGCAGGACCAGATCCCACCCAGTGTGGGTGTGAGCTCTGCACTTCCCTGTTGGGCAATGAGGACCAAGGTACCAACCACCACACCTCACCCAGTGTGGTGCTCACAGCCCTCTCTGTGCCTGCACGCGTAACAGGGAAATGGGATGGAAAAAACCAAACAATCTTTCCAGCATTAAGCATGAAAAATATTTCAGAAGAGGAGGACAAAAAAAAAAACCTTCGGGGATGCTTTCTTACCACTTTCGTGATCCCTCCTGTTTTATGGTATCCAGGCAGAAATTACTCAGAAGGTAAATAAACAAGTTACTGACAAAAGTGGCATTTAGGTTATGTTTTAATTTTTTTTTCTTAATGGTTAGTCTAATAATAAATTTACTTATTAGCAAACATGGAAAATAAATTTGTGTCTATCATTTTTTTCTACTTTTAAGTACTCAAACCCTCAGTTACCAATGTTTGTTAGTGGTAAGGTTACACAATCCACCTCAAGAGGAGGTACAAAACGATTTTGTTCTACTAAAGACAAGGCAAAGCTGTCTGCAGAGCACATGATGTAGAGAACAGAATAGAAAAAATTAGGTTGGAAGGGACCTTTAAGATCATTGTGTCCATCCATTAACTGTGCACTGGCAAGCCCACCACTCAACCATGTCCCCAAGTGCCACATTTATATGTCTTTTAGATACCTCCAGGGATGGTTACTCCACCACTTCCCTGTCTACCTGTTCCAGTGCTGGACAACATTTTTGAAGAAATTTTTCCTAATATATCCAATCTAAACAACCCCTGACATAACCTGAGAACATTCTCTCTCACCCTGTTGCTTGTTACTTGGCAGAAGAGACCAAAGCCCAAATCATTCATTTCCTTATAGGTATCTGTAAACATGTGTGATTTCTGACTGTTTCTGTGCTGGAGACCTCTCCATGAAAAAATGAGCAAGAAAAACTAAACTCAAGTGGACTGATCACCGTCAGGAGAGAAGACTCCTAACAAACAGCCACCCCACTGTCAGCCACAGGAAATGCCCTTAAAAAATACTTTAGCCCATAATAGAAAATATTTGCTTGTATAAGCCTCAGCCACATAGTGGACAGCTAAAAAAGGTAGAAAAGGCTCTTTTTCTTGCATAACTTTTACCTCTTCAGTGAAATAAGTAAATAAAGAAAATACTGGGGTTTTTTTGTTTGTTTTGGTTTTTCTCTTTTAACATTTGCCTGCATTTCCACTGCTGTGGGACACCTCTTGGTGATTAGAAATGCCACTAAGTATTCATTCTCCTCTCTTCCCCAATCACTGCTATGACTCTTTGTCTGAGCTGGGAGCAGAGCAGAGGACAGTGATGTAGAGAGAAGAGGGGAGATGACAGAGCATGGAGAAGGCAAGGAAGAGTTTGTTTCTAGGCTCTAAGTCTAAAGGTCAGAATATGTGAGGAAAACCCATGAAAACGAAGATGTAGTACCAGGTGCGGGCAGTCTTAGAACACAGTTTGCCTGCCTCATATATTACTTCATTGCTACTACTTCAATTTTTGAGCACAAAACTTCAGCTAACAGTTGCTAGACAAGATGTACAATGGGAAAAATCCTAGAAAGAAAATATTGGCTCTTGCATTCTGGCCTGTGCTGATGTGCACAGATTAACTGTTCATTTTACCAGGCTTGAACTGTTTTTTCAGGATACTAGTCTTGGTGCGATCTCCTGATATTGTACCTCAAGTTGCATAAAAACCAAGCTTGTTTTGCAAAGAGATTATAAACACTGTTGGGCTCAGAGCCCTCATCACTCTTCCTCCCTTGTATTCTTTTTGCATTGGAAATGTATTTTTTAAAAATATTCCCAGGTTCTATTGGAAAAAAAAAAGAAAGTTTACATGTCATCACAAGTTTAATTCATTACTAATGGCACAAAAATGTTCAATAAATATTATCAAGGCTTTCAAAAGCTCATTACAAATTCTCTAAAATTGGAGATAAATTAAAGTGTCTGCCAGTATGAACAAAAACATTGCCTGTCTGGCCCCCAGTTTGTCTCCTCCTTGAATGTAATCACTGATTCAAATAGATTTTTATCAGTGTGATAGAACTTCAAAGCTTCCAGAAGAAACACGCAATTTGCCCAAACCTTCCCAAAACATGCAGAACACCCCTGAACACTATTCCTCCTGGTTGCAGGGTGCTCCTATCCCATGTCCAGGTGGAGGATTATTCCCAAACTTCACCCCCAAGCCTGGATCCTAGCCAAGTAAGTTATAAGCAGACACATTTATCTATGTCGCTTAGTAGCAAGAGGAGAGCTGTCATGATAGTGTAATAGCACCTTTTTACCTTTTATTCAATAGTGATATGGATAGTGTACTTTTTCTTAAATTACACTATGAAGAATTATATGAATACAGTGGCAATTTCTGTTATACTTAAGCAGGCAAATTTCTCTCTACCACATAATTTACAGAACTCAAATTCAATAAAACATTACATGATGGTCCATTACTGTTATCAATTTTGAATAATCCATCTTCATTTTTCATTTTACTGGAAAATAAAGTGTGCCAAAGACAAAGTGGAAGGAAAAAAAAAGAGCAGTGCCTGAGAAGGTGGTTTGTGTAAACTTAGATTTTGTTTTACATTTACACAGAGCCGTTTAGTGCATCCAAGCATTCTTCTTTGAAATAGCAATTGCCCAGAATTAGCATGACCACAGTCCTAAATACACAGAAGTTTTCACATATGAGAAAAGGCATTATACATGAACGAAAGGCAGTACATCCTGGCAGCTAATATTTTAAACAAGTATGGGGCTCAAGTAGAAAGGAGGGAGAGAGAAAAGTGAGAAACACTGAGAAATACTCAAAAACCTTCAGACCAAACATTGTCACTCGTGGGAAAAAGAAAAGTATCAAAATTCAGACATGGAAAAGCAGTGAAAAGCACTCTTCCTTCTTTCATGAAGACAGAGCCACAAGGTCACATTCGTATAACAGCACCCAAGTCCCTGCAGCAAACTTTACAGCTGAAAGTGTACACAAACAGAGACAGGGAGCCCCCAGTTCCAGTTCCAACCACAGCCATGACTAACACAATTCCTTGCTCACACAGTGCAGGCTCGTCACCCCACGAGGCTAAGCTACACCTTCCAGTCAAATGTCAGACTGGCTGTGGGAACCCAAGCCTTTCGCTTCCTGACTCATGCTAACATTTAAAAACACACAACACAAATGGGAGAGGAGTTTATTTATTTGTTTAGGGCTCTGAGGGCAGTTCAGCCCAACAAATGTTGATGCTGCACTCCAGCTCTAAGAACAAAACAGAGTAGAGGAACTCCCAGTTTAACTTAATATTTGAAACATCAGGTGAAGCCTCTCTGCTGATGGGGGGTGTGGCACCACACTTTAGGGAGCTACCCCAATGCATCACCCTGGCTGCTTAGGGCTACCCAAACTGACTGGCAGCAAACTGACCACAAATACCATTTTCTAGCCTGCAAAGCATAAGAAAATACTGAACTTGCTCTTTCAAGACAGTAGAGGTATCTGCACAGTGCACTGACATCAGCTAAAACAAAACATTATGTTTATTAATTTGATGAACTGGCAACTGAAACACAAGGCTCTCAATTTACCAAAATTATCCTGGCAGACTGGTAGTCACCTTTGGATACCTTGCTTGAGGTGAAACTCAGATCTGCCAGCACAAGTACTAACTCAATAAAGTTTTCCACGGTGCACTGAAAGGAGGTGCTAACAGGATTCAACCTGTTTCTTTGCATCCAGTGAGTTGGAATCACAACCGCTGAAGGACAAGCAAAACTTCAGATCCTACTGTACTCTGAAGACTTCCTAGAAGGACCATAGAGGAATTCCTCCAACCAAAATTGCTTCTGATCCCTGCAACAGTTGTCCTATTGTGCCTGTATAGAAGTGAAATTTCATGCAAGTTATAGGTATCTGGACCCTGATTAAAGTTTACAAGGCACATTCCCGAGAATTCAGTTTTGAAATTACAATTTGGAACTTAAGGGTAGGGGGGAAATTATTCAAGAACACATTAAAGTCACACTCTTTCTTAAGGACACACTTCTAAGGTGTAGCTAAGGGGTTTTTTTTCTGCTTTATAGATAATTAATAATAGTAAAAAAGTCACTCTAGTTCTCAGAAGCATTTTTGCCAAATCCTTGGATTGTGGAAAGATAGAAATATTTCTAGTCGACATTTTTGCAGCCAAATTAAAAAATCTTGAAAATTAGGATCAAGTGTTGAATTACCACACTACACTGGTAGAAAATTCCCATCCAAAAACCACCACCAAATTCTGTATTCATATTGTAGAGCATAAGTCTGAAAAACAAGAGCATCTTCAGCAAATATCAAAGTCCATTTTATTGCCTAAACATTAAGCTAAATCACTCTTAATTTATAGATCACTTCCTTCCTTAACTTTTACACTGAAAGCAAATTTCTCTCCTCATCTGAGACTGTATCTTGACACCAGGGCTTTCTTGCACAGAGCTCCTAACCGATTTCAGTGAGTTCTTACGCCTTTAGAAACTGATGGCATGATATGGTCCCTGGATACGGCTCAAATATGCTTATGACAGTTTCAAAAATGTCAGTGGTAAGCCTGAGTTAGCTTTCTATCTCAGAAAACAGAACATGAATTTAAACAAGCATTTTCACTTTTCTAGCCAGAAAAAAAAAAAGAAAAGAAAAAAAGAAATAAAAGAAAAAAAATACTTAGGATATTACATCACTATTAGAAAATAACTCCTCAACAGCATCAGTTGCTGTTGTTGTTAAAGTACCATCCTAATTTTAGCTCAGTGTGATGTATCTTTGAATAAGCTGTGAGGAATTCAGAAATACAGCAAGCAGAACAAATATTTCAAGTTTTCATGTAAGAATTGCTGGTACCTGTGCTTATCCTTGGATACTAGCTGTCACTGTGGATAAAATTAACTATTTCCAGGTTTGCAAGGGTAAAATGCACCCGCAACAAACTCCTCTGTATTTCACCGGGGCTTTGCTTCATATGAAAAGTATGCTGAGATATTTCTTGGCAAAACTGAGGCTGATACTTGCTAGACTCCCTGTATTTTTCCTTTTTGCTTCTTATATTTGCCACAAAACATAACAAATACTGCAAAACATGACCTAGCTAACTGCAAATACTAACTTGATTAGCAAAACCAATTTGTAGGATCTAGGGATACTACTCTGTGTTCTTTCAAAAAGATTAGATTGAAAATGCCAAAACATGTAGGTGTATTTCATATCTCTTTAAGGGAATTGTTTTCAATGTTCATTTTGGGGTTTCCTCCCAGTCTGGGTCACTCTCAACACATTTTACCAAGCTGGTTAACCACAAAGTCTGGGGAAGAATCCGACTTTAAACAAATATTTAATAACATTTGTAGTAAGAAAAATACATAGTAATACATATTTTAAGATATATTTAGTGTAATAATACTAATACTAATGTAAAGAATCAGTATTTGCACTAGAAATCTTGTTCTACAGTTGCATTCATCACATCAAAAGAGCATTTTCTCCTACTCTGTCATATAAATTCGATGTCCAGCCAGAACCAATCATCCTTGTATTCCAGGTAACAAGTAGTGCTTACGCACAAAGGAAATACCAAAAGCTGTATGCAAAACTAGCTGACAAAAACTGATCACTTCAGCGGGGGGAAAGTTTAGATAAAACAATGTGCTCTTAGGCAAACCTGAGGAAGAAGTAAATATAAAATAAACTTTATTTTCTGAATTGCTTGCTTGGGTTTTTGTCCAGGTAAGATGGCGGCTGCAAACCACTGTAATATGAAGCTACTACTGTTGCTTTAATACTGTAGAGTATTAATAATTAAAATTTTAAACACTATATTAAACAAGACTCACTTATTTGTAAATATAACAACTAACTCTGCCTGGACCTAACTTAATGTAAATAATCCCTGCATGAGTTCACATAACCCATGAAATTTGGTATGAAAGGCCCAGATCTTGAAAACCTCTTCTGCTGTAAAGAGGAAACACACACATACACAGAGCCCTACAGAGAATTCACACAATGACACTACTTTCTTTTAGCTAAAGGAAGATGCACAATATTGTAAGGCAATAGTAATTCAGAACAATTATAAATGACATGCTGATTCAAACCTGCACCAGAGCATTTGAAGGAGGATTTTTATTCTCTAAGCTATGAAGTGAGAAAGAAAAGCGTTTCAAGAGAAGCTCAAATTATGATATTTTTTGTTATACTATAATCTACAATGGGCAAATTATTCCCTAAGTACGTGTTTTCATTTAAAAATAGGGACCCTAAAGCAAATTTACCTATGTCTTCTTAAAGTATTTCCCATTTTACAAAGTCCTATTAAAAATATTTTATTTTGTGTTATAACATACTTCTAAAATTTTGAGATCTTATTATTTGCATCCAATATACTGACATTTCTTCCATAATTTCTGCTTGATTAAATTCCATGCAACATGGCATTAAGTTAAATTCATAGAGCAGAATAAATTATAACAGGGTTAGCTTCTAAAACAGGTGTAAAAAATAACACATTTTAGTGTTACTTATCAGCTTTGCTAGGGCTGGCTTTTTCTGCACTGAAGAGCTGAAGTATATGTTCTGACGTGGACACCGGCAAGCTCAGCAACTACTGTTTTTGCAACAAACTACAAAAATACATGAAGAGAGTAGATGATCTAGAGATAAAGCTTTTAATTTTTAATCTTTTCAGAAGCCTGAAAAGATGTTATTAGGACTTTCACTGGAAAATAATAAAAATAAATGCAAGTATAGATAAAAGACCATCTCCAGTACACCTGTGAAAGAAGACAGGTTGTTCAGTGTGCAGGTGGTCAGAGCGGGTACAACTCTACAACACAAAAGGCAGTCTGTTGGGTGACTTTGTGAATGGCTCTGCATAGAGCTGTTCATTTCCTTTACTGGGAAATGCAGCTATTCATAAACCATCACAACTGGAGAGGAACCATGCTTCCTGTAAGAACAGCAGATATTTCCACAAACCAATCCCTGAGGATTTCAGTACTGGATCAACATGGACAATGATCCTGCAAGGAAGCATGGTTCCTTCAGAGGAGCTAAGTGACAAGGTACAAATGAGACAGACTTAGATGATGGCAATTACTAATTAGAGAGAGAAAAAAAAAAAAAAAGAAAAAAGACGACTGACCTGAGTTCTGTTAAAAGCCACGCGTGCAAATACTGCCTGTGAGATTCCTGCTCGTTTCAATTCATCACGGACCCACTGGTAGATTTCGGAAGACACCTCTGTGTTCGTTGAGACCTGCTGCTCCAACGGCTTGTTCATGGATCTACTGACAGGAGGAGGGTGGTTCAAGTACTGTTGGTTTAAGGACTGCTGGGCTAGAAGTCTGTTCACTGCATACTGCTGGTTCAACAACTGGGCCATTACCAGCTGCTGATTTACCAGCTGAGGGCTAATGGGAGTAGATACAAGTCCAGGGTGCAGGTTTGGAAGCGGGGTCCGAACTGATGGTTGGCTACCATGAGAAAGCTGAACAGGAGATGGAGGCTGTTCGGCTGTGTTCCCTGGGACTGGCTGCTGACCGAAGTTGACATGGTTGGCACCTTGCTGGGATAGTTCAGAAAGGCTATCCATCTCAACTACAGCAGAAAAGAAACATTGAAAAGGCCAACATCAGACTGAAAAATCACAAACTTAACTGCCCTCACAAGACATGCTAATAAAAATAAACAAATGTAAAATGGTGCAATGCAACCCAACCACGAGCGGGTTGCTGCATCCCACAGTGACAGACACAGGGGACTTCAGACAAAGCAGTAACCAACTAGACATGGGGCAAAGACAAGAGACAAAAACCCACTCTGTGCTGCAGATGATGCCGGTGAAACAGCAAATGCATCTGCGCAAAGGGTAAGGAGGGCTTTTGTGGCAAAACATGTCCCAGCCAGAGAGACAGAAGCCCCCGGTGACTGGTTTTGCTCCTCCCATGAGGTCCCTGCCATGACATCTGCAGTTCCCAGCCACTGGAAATCTGTAACAAGCAGGGTAAGGTGCAGACCTCCCCATGCTCTGCTAATTTCTAGATGCTGCATCAATTGTATGGGATTGCTAGGAACTAGTATAATTTATGTAAATTACACAGATGGGCTGCTTTATCTTGCAACCATGTATGCATGGCTTTTTTCAGTGACTTGCAACATGGTTGAATTTTTTTCTTATATTAACTCATCTTTCTTTGACACACCCTCCTTTTTAAATAACAGCACGGTTTCTCAAACTACAAGAGTTCTTCCAGTTCCCCTCTTGTGTATGATTAAACAGTATAAAATAACTCTAGGTTGCTATAAAGGAGTCTCCTTTTTATCAGCATTTGTAACTTTTTTTATTCTAGAGCTTTAGTAGCTCTGGTCTGGAAATAGCCTTAAGAAAATAAGCTTTATTTAAAAACTAAAAGTCCAGTATTTTCACAAAAGTGTTGTAGCAATTATTTTCTCTTATTAGTAAGGTTTTTTTTTTTAAGGCAGTATCTGAGCTTGTCGCAGTAGTTATGATCTTCACTAACAGTCATCAGTGCAAGGCCACCCTGTCCTCCACAAGTATCAGAGCTGGATGAAGAAATTGGCACTTGGATTCCCACCTGCATCCCCATCTTCCTTCCCTCTCCTATCATGTTCTGCAGAGACTTTGGTGTCCATAGCCTGGATCAATACCCAAGCAGAGGCCCTGCTACTCCTCACACAGGTGGCTTTGGGGGCAATGCTGCCTCTTCTGCCAGCATTAGTTTACACAAGAATACACAAACACACATTTTCTATTCGCTGGCTTCACTGACTCCAAGTGAATGGAAGATGAACCTGCCTTGACACACTGTATAAGTAAAATTTTGCAGGGGTTGCCCCATGCATGAGCACTGCTGCAAAGGATGTGGGAGAGGCTGCTGCAGAAAGGTCACTCTCCCCATTTGGCCACTCTGCTGCCTCACACATCGACCATCTGAAACCAAGTGAAGTCTTACTACTAAATTTGGTGGTCTCAGAGAAGGGTTCCGTGTTGCACAGAAGGTACAAAGTAGATTAAGGAAAGAATCTGCTTTTTTTCACTCAGGGAAAGTAGAGATCAACCCAAGTGGGCCATTCACTCGGAACAGTAATTCAAGCAATTATCACAAAAGTGATGCATTGTCTTCATTACAGCCTTAAGCTATAAAAGGCAAGGAACCCGTTTTGGTAGATGAATGATTTTGCTTTAAATACTGAAAGCTAAGTCAAGCTCCAAATTCAATCCAAATTGGGGTCCTATTTCTCCATTCTGTCGAAATCTACATAGAAATTTTCTGACATAAAATGTTCAAAATTATGTGAACAGGTTTAAGAAATAAAAGGTAGCACAGAATTGATAGATTTTTTCCTCCAATAATTTACTTGTGCTTACTACAACAAGCAAGTAATTGTCACACCCACTATTTGTTAAAATTAATTGAAATTAGGGTCCCAAGGTTAGAGAAAGATATGAATTTTAAAAAATTACAGCATTCTTGCTGGAAGGTAGTGATAGCCTGTTTCTTTAAATATACATTAGCCAGAGTGAGAAAAAATACATACATTAAAAAATCAGTTCGTCACAGTTCCAGGAACAGGTTTTCTAAACAATTATTCTGGGTGGTAGAAGATCTCTAGATTTACAGAATGACAGCTTTACATCTCTGGCAACCCAAGTCAGCTTGGCTGTTTCAATAGCAAATATTTATTTAAATGAATTCTTTCACTATATATGTACTTTCTACATCTACTCATCAAAAGCATCCTAAACTTATCGTGAAGGGAACTGGCTTCTTATATGACTGTGACAGACCTCAATGTGACACATAATGGTATGTAACCACCATCAAGGCAATTTTTTTTTTTTGCTTACCCATCATATCTTTTGCCTTCTTGAAATGTTTATACCACCTTCCAAATTCCTGACATTTTGCTGCTGAGACATTTGCATAGTAAGTGCTGTTCACAATGGAAGAAATCATACTCTGTGTGAAAAGGGGAGAAGAAAAAAAAAATCTGTAATACAGAGCAGTACAAGTCAAAGCACAAATTATTTCAATTGTTGAACCAATATATTTTTAAAGTTTTAGAACCATATTGCATTTTAAATCCTATCATCCAAAGCCTTTTAAAAAACCCATTAATTGAGCATGAAAACAAACCAAGGTATATTGTAAATGGGAGCAAAAATAGCCAATGTACTAAGGGAAGAACAAAGTTATTGACCAAGAAACATCATGCAATGGGATGAGCTCTGGACAGAAGATGCTAATCTTGAAAGTGAATTTTGTTCATCCTATTTTTGCTTTTAAATTTGATTGACCCTTCACATACCCACACAGGCATACAATTCCTACACTGCCTTTACAAATGCAAGCAGTGACCCAAGTTACCCATGTCCAGTTCCTCTGTGCCACTTATCACAGAGCAGACACCAAAAAATCATAGGATAAAACTTTATCTGAATGACCCATGAACAGGATAAAATATGGGGTTAATCGTAGAAGAAAATATGTATCTAATACCCCAAAATGAACCCTTGTTTTTCCTAAACAGGGTATTTTAAATGATTTGCAAAAACAGGCTTATGAAAAGCTTATTGTCATGTCTAATTCTGTAACTGAATATTAGCTGTAAAATAGACCAAAGGAAGATCGAGATGATTTTTTTCTCAAAGGTTCTCGAGATATCAGATAGCAACAGTGAGAAATTTACCTTCTGCTCAGTTTTGACCAATTTTAAAATAGTGGAATTTACAATGCATAAAACTTTCAGTTCCAGTACATTCTTTTACAAATCAATTAAGACTAAGCCTTGCAAAATGAGATAATGCTCCAACTTGAAAATTATACTCACTATATGATGTATGAACAACAAAATTAGCAAATATAATTTCAACAAACTGAACTTTGCCACCCTTTAAATTTCTAAGTGGAAAGTAGTTACTTTTGGCTTAACTACAAGAATTGTCCAGTGTATCCAAACAGCAATGACAGTCAAGAAGACAAAGCCTTGATTATTACATTTCTTCAATATACAGCATGTAACATTTAGATATATTTGTGTTGTCTTAAGAAGTATTTAGAACATCAACCCTCTGTTACACCAACTACAATAGCCACTGGAAGGAAGAGTTTGGACTAAAAATGCAATAAATGCCTACTGTAAGTCTTCTTTTAAAATGCTAGTTCAGTTTCTGACTAAAAGTACCTTCATTACTGATCTTAGTGAAGTTCACTATAACCATTTTCTAAGGTATTACTCAGTAGCAAGCTGTTCGTGGAGGCTCAGAACTGCTAGAGTGAGGCAGCATTATTTATGCCAAATGTGGGTATCCCCTATTCACCAGGCAGGTATTTTAATGCTTCTCCGAATCACCAAAATTCCTGCCATTTCTTGATACTAACATACTGGCATTTCTGGAACTAGCTAGAAGTCTTTTGTCAGTGGTATAAAAGGAGGGTGAAATTTTAATAGATTACCACAAGTTTAGCCTGAATGACCAGAACCAAGCTCAGCTGAACCCAATTTCAGCTTCCAGTATAACAGCAATATACTTAATATCTCATATGTACAAAATTATCTTTTAAGCTCTTTTATAGATTAAACTGTCTTAAACATGGGCACATGATACATAAGGCATGATTTTAAAAGTCCTGTGGATCTGAACTGGCCAATTATGTGACTGCACAGACTACTTGCAGAAACTGCAGATCTGTATGTGCAAAATGGGGAACTGCATCTGTCAGAGGCCATCATCCCACACCAGCTCATGTGTATTTTGCAGATGTCATTTAGACTTCAAGGTGGGTTTCTCTTATTTTACTTTGTCCCTTTCAGATGTGTTCTCCTGCCCAACTAACTTTAAGTATGAAAACACGTATATTAATTTTAGTAAATTACCTATTATTGAAGACGTTTGTCTAAGATTTCTTAGTGCTCCCTTCCATGTCATTTTACAAAAACGATACACAAATGACATGGTAGTTTGCAATACATCCCCTGCTTCTTCAGGAATAAATTTAATGCAGTTACTTTACAACCAAATAGGGGACTGGTCTGTTTAAGAAACACTGCTGGGAATTTTAGCTTCTCTGACACAATGTGAATTTCAAGCTTTGATGGCTAACACTGTGATGCTACTCCTGCTCTTCAAAGTAGATTAAAAAAAAAAAAGACAGACATTATAAACACATTTAAAAATGAAAATTATCCTGCATTTTCTTTGAGAACACTTCATGCAAACATTCAAGTGATATTACCTACGCTAAGAATCCTCATCAGGAGGAATCAATGATTTATTTACTAATTCACTGAAGGCAAAATTTTACAAGCCAGATAAAATATTATTACCTTGTTAACTCAGAAAATATCTTGACAACACTGAATTTCATTGTTTCTGTTCTTTATTTATTGTCATCAAACATGCAGTCACATAATGCAGAGAGATGCACTTGGCTCTAGAAATTTCTTATTGCTATAGAATTCTTGTACATTTTAATGCCAATCTACATATATAAATGTCTGGTATGCTTATGGCCTAAAACTTTTAACTCCATGAGTTAGTGGTCTTCAGCGATTCACTATCTAGACTGAAGGCATATTGATGCTTTTCATATTACGTGGGTCATTACAAATGAGGAGTTCCCCATGTCTTGAATTATCAATAATCAAAATCAAAATTATTGTATTTGAAGGACATCATATCCTGATACTACTGCACATATCCTCCTTATCTGTGAAGTACAGAGGCAGATGCCTTCCCCATACAAGGATCACAAATATAAATATATCATACAAATATTCAAATACATCACTCATAATCAGATTTCTTTTTCACATGTTGCAAAGAAAACTGAGAGAATGCAAAAACTGGTCACAGACACGCAATCTTATCTCCTTGTAGTTTATCCCTGAAAGTAAGTTGTGAGCCTTCAAGATCTCAAATTTCCCTCTTTCCCCTCTCCCATATCTCCCTCCCCCCAACCACATCACTTGCAGTCATGTTCTGAGAACCGGGAGATCTCATCTGAAATGGTGCCACCTTCACAGAAATCCCACTATTCTGGAATGATACCATCTGCTGCAGCCCAAGTGCTCTTTTTTTAGCCAAATAAGTTAATTATAATTAGGCATCCAACAACTGTGTGAAGGTAGGGGTAGAATTTGTTCTGAGGTTCAGCTGAGGTTCACCCAGCGTAGATTGAAGCAAATCCCATTTTCTCTGGAAGATTAAATACCAGAGATTAAATACCAGACACCATCTTTTTCTCAAAGAAGTTGGGGATCTCCCTGGGGAAATATCATAAATCTCAAGCAGGAATCGTTTCATATGCCCATCAAACAAAACCCAATAAAATGGTAGCATCAGACACCTTTTGCTTTGTGCCAGAATCTAACGCAAGGTGCATCCTGCAAGATACAGGAAGGACATGAGCCTTTCATGCCGGCTCATTGCGGCAGCCACCGCTGCAGGTGCTTCAAGGGAGGCATTTCTGAGTCATTGCCTCTAACACTGCTCTTCAACCAGGTGAAGTGTTGCTTGATCATAGCTAAAAGTATACTGTTGTCCTTTTTGCAAAACAACAAAAACAATGTTAATCAGGTTAATTCAATCATCTAAACCAAAACTGTTCATGCTTTTCTGCCAAATCAACCAACCACAGCAAAATCTGTTATCAGTGATTGCTCAGCTTCCAGTCAAAAAAGCTTTTAACCCCCACAGTCCCAAAACTTCCCCTAAATAACCTTAAAATTATTTTTATATGGGCAGAATAAGGTTGTTTTCATGCCTCATGTAGGGGTACTTGGGCTGCAGTATTTACACAGAGCAAATACATGCTAACAGACTTAGCAGAAAGTAAGAGACACAGCAGCTTCCTAGAACAACTCGGCTGAATTAGATATCAGGGATTCCTTTGCAAATTAAACATTTTTCTCAAAAGAAGCACTGTAACCAAAACTTGTTTAGGCCTTCCAGGTTGTTTAACTAGGAAAAAAAATCTGAGCTCTTTCACAACTCATTCATTGGTGTTTAAAGCTTCAAGCCTGCTCAGTGGAAGGGGCAAGGGCTGCAACAACTTATTTACACAATTATCTAAATACGATTAAACAGCTGATGGACAAATATTAAACTGGAAAATGTATAGTCATTTCAGCTTAATGTAATCCCCTTTCTGTAAACACCCAAGATGATTTTTTTTCAACCAGAACAGTCCTGACATCTCATAAGCCTAAGGGTGAATAGCAAGAGATTGTTTTTGATAGTTATAAATATTCAAAAGACATGCAGACCATCTGCTTTCATAATACAGGTAAAGCAAGACTGAAATGGTGACTGCTGTATAAAAATGGTTCTTTTAACAAAGTCTTCCTCTCCTCGAAAACTATAAAGACAGATGTCAAAAACTGTTTACACAGGGTAATCAGGAGCGTGCAAAATGTAATATTCCTTTTACACACAGTGCTTGCTAAAGAGATTTTTTTTCTTTTTCTTCCCATCTGTGTGTTGCAACACATTTCTACAAGTTAAAAACATTTTTTCAAACAGAGATCTCATGAATACCCAAAAACATGCTATCTGGTTTCTGAATGCTAATTAATTTCAACTAAGGAATCTGATTTTTTTTTCTGTAGAAAGGAATGCATGCTTTTGAAATGGAGTACTTCAACAATGACAGACACTGAAAACAGAACACCCCACAAGTTTAATTTTGCACTAGTTTCACACTGGCTATTTTCACAACTGTTTTACATTCAAACCTGCATCTGCTAAATCTGGCTATAAGACAGGCAGCAACTATCCTCTCACTTTTCAAATGAGATTTTATTTACGTTTTACTATTTATCAAGTTTTTTGGTATAAAGCCTTGTAACAACATAATGGTTTTGTGAAGTGATAGAAGAAGATACTTCATCTTACAAGCAGAATATGAACAGTGCTGCCCATAAACCCTACAGTCAATTTTCAGAGCTGAAACACTAATCTTGACAGTACCCTTTTAATGTATTATATTAATGGTACAGAGGCGTTAAGCACCTTTTTTATAATTCTCAATAAAATGAACATTTACTGAACAATCTGTCAAACCACTGGCTCCATTTTTTTAAAGCCAAACTTTTAAGGCTTTATTCTATTTTGTCTCCCATAAATCCTCTCCTTTACATCCCTAGACACCAGCAGGGAAGCATGTTCGAATGCTGCAAACTTAACATGGCTTTTTTTAAAAAAGTAAAAGAGAAAAGCTATGTGCCTTTGTCCCTAGACCTAGTTTGAATAGTGATAAAGTTGCAGAACAGAACTTAAAGATTTGGGGGCAGATGGAGGGGGGGATCTTTTCATAAAGGACAGAGGAACTTTGTTTTCCCTATTCTAGCCACTATCAGTGGCTTTTGTTTGCGTGGAAATAGCAAGCATCAGTTCTAACAGAAGCCAAACTCTTACGAGTGCTTATTTCTTAGGAGGCTCCATGTAAACGTTTTTCAAACGAGAGGGGAACATTCAAGCCCCAACCAGATAATACAAGATTATCCCCAATCAAAAGATTTTAGCCTGCCTGAGCCTATGCCAGCCCATGTACTGCAAAAACCCAACCAGGGCAAAATGTCATTCCCAGTGTTCTGGCATGGCAGAGAAATATCATCTGCTGTTCTGAATAAAAGCAGACCAAATATATCCAGGCACGAGCTGTTTTTTGGGCAAGAAATCCTGACATGGACAGTTTAACTGCGTACGAAGAATTACGTTAAATTCCTTGGTCCAGCAGCTTGAACTATAGCAAATAATGCAACGGAATTTGTTGTTATATGCCCTATAAACATGTAGGATCAGGGAAAAACCCACAGATGGACAGAGAAGAAAAAACTTTTGTTTGTGCCTTTGGCATTGCACTTGGATGGCTATCTGACCTCCATACTGTTGCCAGGGTCAGGAGAATAAGGATCTGGATGGCAAATGCTGGTCGTATAAATTTAAACTGAATAAAAGGCAGATTTACGACGACAGCACAAGCTTTTCTTCCAGTACATTAGTATGCCTTTCCTCCTTTCTCCTATCCTTGAAAAACTGAAATTATCTCCTCCTCCTTTTCTGTCTTATGTTGTCTTTAAGTATTATAAATGTATGTATTAATGTAAACATAGAGCTACATTGGTGTAATGAGGGAAGATATAAAACTAAAAGAACCCAAATTATATATACATATATATACATATATTTATATATGGATAGAAATATACCCACACATGGGAAGATTTTGAAAATCAGAAATGAGGATTCAGCATCTGAAGGAACTGATCCTTGCACTATTTTTACCATTCTGTAATGTAAATTCCCAGTTGCTGCATGACAGAGCAGCATTCTCCCAATGTTTTCTGAGCATCTCCCACTGATGGATATAAATAAAGCTCAAATAAAAAGCTGCTTCCCAAGATACTACTCTTATATCTACAAAGGTTAAAAGCTTAAAAGAGAGAAAGATAGGTAGGTGGGAAATGTTAATTCAGATTTGAAGAACTTCATAACTGCGTTACAAGCTTCATGGCACAGTGCCTTAGACTAAAAAAAAAAAAAAAAAAAAAAGAAAGAAAATGAAGTCACAACCTCAACCTATAAAAGATAAGGAGACATAACGCATTTTTGTCTTCATTGTCAGATGTCCAACACAAATCTTTTTAAAAATCCCAATTTTACAGCACACAATTTGTAAATGGCAGATACATAGTAGTAAAATTCCTGGCTAAACCCTTCCTAAAAAACAACTTGGATAAAATATAGAATGCAAAATAACCAGTATTTAATAAGTTAATTCTTGGTTTACTTCACAGAATGAAAATGAAATTGAGGGGTGAGTTATTACACCCTAAGATTTTGATTATGCAAGTGCCTTTGCCAGCAGAGCTCTGAAATTTGAGAGTTCCGTGGGTAAGAAATGTGCTATCCATTTCAGCCTGGAATCCATTTGAAAGAGCTGTTATGAAATGAATAGATTGCTTTAAACTTCTCTTTCACCCTGAGCTGGGGGTGCATGTTTTCAGGAGCTCTCCCCACCGGTGCCTACCACAACACTATCTTGGGGTGTACAGGCAGAATTTCTGCTGGGTGAAGACAAACCCAGAAGACGTGCTCCAGCCCGGGCTGGACTTTAGGCCCACAGAACCAGAATTAAGCTACTCCATGGTAAAACCTATCTCTCCTTACCAGTTCTGTGTGGCAGCAGCCTCAGCCTCTCTCCAGAAGGGTGCTGTTCCTACACTAGACTATGTACTACCTGAAGCCTGTGCACCTGCAGTCACCTCTTCTTGGGATGCAATGAATGGGACTAGGGGAAAACTAGAAACCAAGAGGACAATCCGAAAAATCCAAGATACAAACCAGCATTTCTTGTATGGGAATAAAGAGGTAGGTAGGGTCTTGGAGATCTCACAGGCTGGTTTGGTGAAAATATGAGACACCTTCACCATTCCTCTCTGGTGGATTGCTTTTCTTTCCATCCACTCTGTTCCAGCCAGGCCAGAGTGTTTCTGCCTTGCTTCCTGTCTGGGATGTTTAAGTCCTAACACGCTTTCAAATACTAACCTAAGGCAAATGCTTTGTGCGATACAAGACATTTTAGACCTATTAATTCATTGAAGTCAGCTTTATGTACACTAAAATTTTCTACAAAACTGCAGTATATACATACTCCTGATAGAGATGTTGATAATTGCTCTATCTTCACCCAGCCACAATGTCTGTTTTCATTTCAGTCTTTGCTTAATATTACCCATCACGTTAAGGAAGATTTCCTTGCTGGGAAATAGGACATAATTTTCAGCAAGTCTTCTCTCAAATTCCACTGTTCTGCTAAGCAAAGCATCAGATGTCTGGCATGAAGTTGAGCCCTAAGGCACAATGTCCAGACAAGAAGTCATCAGACTCAGTAGCACTAACAGTTGTCTTGCTGAATTTCTTTTGGTGTTAAGGATAAGCCTTTCCTTTGATCTCTTTTCCATTTTCTACATAAGTTTTTGCAGATTTTTAAAGTCAAAAGAGGCCATTTTGAGCATCCTTTTCGGAAACCACATAAAATGAGACCCTAGAACTTCATCCAGCAATTTCTGTGTTCAGCCAAGTTACCAATGGCTGAGCTAGAGAAATCATCAAGTATTTATCTGAAGACTTCTTGTGCTGGATCTTTCATCACATCCATTGTAATCTCTTTCTGTAACCTCTAAATGTACCTTTCATGTACCTTTCTTCTTCCTTTTTTTAAATGTATGACTAGCTTTTTGAACTTCATTGATTTCTGCTCCTAGTGAGTGCATTTCTCATGCCTCCAATTGCTCGCTTAAATACCCCTCTAGTGCCAAATGTAACATCCCTTATCTATCCTTTGTTTAAATGGTTAAGTCTCAGTTTTACTGTTTCAGGTCACGTGCCTCTTTATGAACGACATTAAGATTATTCTTAATCGTATAGACCCAAATTCTATGAGGGATGTGCTGCTAAAAGCACATGAATGCACTTCTTTATGTACTGAGAAAAACATAAAAATTTGTCAGGAGAAAAGTAATTTATAGTATGAAATTCGCTATGGGTTCTTAACTTTTGCTACGTAAAATTCTAAAGGTGACATTGTAAGCAGCTGTGTTAGCCAAGGTACTAGTTTTGCCTCTGTGTTGCTATCTTTCACTAGCAAGAGTTTGTAAAAAGCGTAAATGCTCTGAAAAATTCATAAAAAGATCCAAGATTCAATGAAGGTATCTCAAAAGAGAAATGTTCCTGCTAGCTTTCCATGAGGAATATGTATGTGCACTTTAGGGTTCTATTTACTAAATTTTTCTTGAGTAGTCATGGCATTAACATTAAAATATATAAATTAAAAAAAAAAAATTAGCTGAATTAGACTTCGCATACAAAGATCCTCCTTACAAGAAGTGCAGAGTAAGGAGCACACCTTTAGGAGCTCAGGGATGTGCGAGCTGGCACATATATCTTGGTGGAATTTTATTGTGATATATATACATAAATACACACACAACCCTTAAAATTCTAAGAAAGCCCCAACATACTGATTCAAATACAAACACCCTAGGTAAACTTCTGGAGCTGAAGTCTTCTCTTTGGCTTTAGAAAGACCATTGATACCAGTGTCCTTTGCATGTGTCTCAGTTTTTCATCATCACAAAACCCATCCTTCTCCCTGACAGTTTACTGTAAATTATCAAATCCCTTGGAACAGTGTCACAGCCAGGCACACTTTCCCCTCTTCTGGTGCAAGTTTATAGAAGAACTGCAGTTCTGAGTGAAGGAAATCTTAGTACTTAAAAAACAAAATAAAAATAAATGAGACAGGCATATATGAGGAGAACATTTCATCCTTTCCCACCTCTGGGGAACAGAACTTTTCCCTTTCGAGCAGTTTATCCCACAGCTTCGAGTGAGGCATATGTGAGGTTGCTACTGTCCTGAAAAACCTGTCCTCTGATCACTGCTGCAAGGCACCAGTGGAGTCTGATACCATTTGTGCTGCTCTTAAGGAAGTGTCCAAGGAAAGAGAGACAAAGCTCACCCTCGCCTTAGGGTTCTCCTACTATGGTTCTTGGATATAAAAAGGAAAAACTTAATTACTAATTAAAAAAGAAAAAAGTGGTGATGGTGGGGGAGCAAGCTTTCAGAGTTTTTCTCAGTCTGAGAAACTCATCTCTTTTCTTCTAAGTTATGATTATAGTGAAGGCATGCAATGAGTCTAGTCTGACAAGGTGAGAGTTGCGTGTCTCTGAGCACTGCCTCTCAACAAGTGGGTCCTGTTTGCTTTTGCTCCTGTCAGGTAAAAGTTATTACCAATGCAAGTAATTTTCCCCTGGCACATCTTTATGCCTACACCCCTGCGTCCCCTAACACAGATGTACCTCAGCTTCAAATCTGGTGACAGTGACGCTACAGCACCTACAGAATTTGCTCAGCTTTTGGGTAGGTTTTATAACCACGCTGATCCCTGTGCCTCCCACCACTGCTAGTAATAACTGAACCAGTCAGAGAAGGTCTCTGCAAACCAGTCACAGCAGTGATTAAGATGCAGACATACATATCTCCTCGCCCTTTAAATAGAAGACTTAATTGGCGATGTGGATCGCAGCTTTCTAATGGACAGAAATTAAACTCCATTTAATTCCTGAGGAGACACTTCCAATGCACAAGGTTTACCACACATTTGGAGTGGGGAGGGAGGGGGGAAGGAAGGAGCTGCATGCACAACTCTCTCTACCTCTGACAATCACTGAGGAAAAGCAACATGAGGACCAGAATGGCATAAGTGTGGCAGGTGTGAATTGACCTGCACTGGCAAAGCTGCGAGCTGGGAAACTTGCAAATCACATGATTGTGCAATACTTGGCTCCAGTCAGCGCTATCGTGTTCTTTATTAAAAAAAAAAAAAGAAATCTTAAAGACATGTATATCAAGTTAAGGGATTAACTGTCAAGTGACATTACTGAAAATAGAGACAATATATTTCTTTATTGTTAATGAAATTCAGTTAAAAGTGAAGGAAGTGATAAAGAATGTACTGTTTTGTAATGTATTTTACATAAGAACGTAATATAGAAAGGGAAGTGCAATTAAATCTTAATGTGGACTTTTTTATTTTTAGTTTATCATCTGGTTTACATTTTGAGCCCCTTTGCAGCAGTAAATTATGCTGGCATTTCTTAGGGAATAACTGCCATGTTAATTTAGTTTAATAAAATAACTGACAGAAAAGGGGGAAAAGAAGCAAGAAAAGACAGTAAACCCCCCCCCCAACACACACACTCCTTATCTTTAGCTAAGTATTCAAATGCTTTCTGTATGAATTGTCCGTGGTCCAACTCCAGTACCATGTAATAATACAATACATTACAACACAGTACAATACAATCTTGGGTTTCTGTAGCGCCCTTCATGCAAGCATCCCAGGGTGCTTTACAATCATTATGAGTTAAAATTAAAACTGAAGCACATACAATTCCTAATAGAATCATTTTAAAAATGCTAAACAGAACAAATAACTTTTAAGTCTAGATTTAAAAGTCCCAACAGCCAAGCTTTCCTTACTTCAATTGGCAATGAGTTCCAAAGCTAGGGAGCAAAGCGACTAAAGGCTCTCTCATGTTATGTTAAAGGATCTCTCATGTTGTTTATACTTGTGCAGTCAAAAATTTGCCAATAAGAAAAAAAAAAAAAAGATTTATTTGCAGTCTTGCTTTAAAGAACACTGGAGAAGTGGTTTGTTAACTCTCTAATAAAGTTATGGAAAAAATAAATGAATCAGGGTTTGCACTTGGCCGTGACTGTGTTAAGAGGTATGCAAGAAACATGAATGAATACAAATGAATACAAAACTCTGTAGAAGTGCATTACTTGACTGCCTCTTAACCTACTAAATGTACCCAGAAGAAAAAAAAAAAACATGGTTATGTGTATCTACAAAAAGAAGAACATCACTACAAATATTTAAAATGCAAGTTATTCTATTTACCATTCTCAGGAGCACTGACTGAAAACAGGTAAGTCAGGTAGGGCTCAGTTCTACAACACATGCATGCTTTAGGAAGAAAACATATCAAAAGAAAATGTGCTGTGTTCCTTTGTCATTCTGTAACTTCCCTAAAACTTGAAGTCCATATGATGCAGATAACTATTCAGTTCTCAAAATTGCCGAGATACAATCAAAAATGGTTGGTACTCAAAATGGAACGCACAGTCCCAAAAATGCATTAATTTTGTACTTTTCACAAGACAGGCTGGTGGAGGACAGGTGCTTGTAACTCCTGACTTTAGGAGTGTAAAAACAAAATTTAAAAAATCAAACAACAACAAGAACAACAACAAAAAAGCCCATTCCTCTCTTGGCCTCCTCCACATTTCAGAAGCAGAAACAGAAGATCACATTACAGCACAGATAACAAGGGACACGCTGACACCTTACAGACACCCCTGAAGTCAGATACTGCGTGTATTTGAAGAACAAAACATGTTTTCCCCCTCCTCCCACAATAATTTCAGGCCTCATAACTGTTTTGGAAAGTGACTTTACATCCTTGTTATACTTAATTCTAATGAAGAGGCAGAAAAACATAGCTATATATTTTCACCTTTAATAGGGTGCTACACAGATAAAACAGGTGCAGATAGACTGGCATAACTTTAACACTGAGTGTGTTTGGGTGCATCTAAAGAACATAAATCAATAATCAAACGATCAATCAATTGAAAGGCTGAGTACCCTGTGAATGCCCTCACACAGCTCTACCCAAACACCTATTACACACATCTTGCTCATCCCATCAGCAAAAGGCTCTGCACTAAGCCCATTCTATCTGGATGACTAAAAATTACAGGCACAAATTTTAATAGTAAATGCAAATGTTTTAAAAATCCAGATACCATGTCAGCTTGAAGAGACATCACAGTGAATGCTCTTGAGCAACTGGGGGGTGGGTTGAAAAGCCCTGCCTGCCAAAAGCTGAGCCCAGGCCCTCAAGAATTTGCTTCCCTGAAATAATTAATGACATCTTTAAAATCTAAAGTACAGTAACTTCTAAAGCAGAAAAAAAGAGTTGCATTCCTTACTTAGGTTATTAATTATTGGGGGAGGGGAGGAATACAGAAGAGACTTGCAAGCAACAAAGAAATCCAAGGACTTGATCTCAGGTCTAGGCAGGTACAATTGAAAGGGGAGGGGGCAAAAAACACCTTTTGGTTTAGTAAAAAACTGCTCATAAAAAGTATGTATTTTGGCAACTCTTAATAGCTCATTCCTTGATCATCTATAGGTACAGAAATTTTAATTTTAGCAAACACAACTTTTTTGGTTAGGATTTTGGAAGGGTGGATCAGAACAGCAGCGTGGACATGTGAGAGGATTTCCATTAAGCTGCCTATTTGCTATGATGGCCAAATGCCTTCACATCAGGTGAACTGAGAAACACTGCTGTTCCAAGAAAGCTTTCTGTCTCTCTCTGCCAGATCATATAAAGCTTGAACAAAACAGCATGCAAATTCAGGGCAGAATATCTGAACAGAAAGAAAAGTATATGATCTATACCGTGCCTATGTCAGATGAAGAGAATCATTCACTACAGCATAAAAGCTTGCTAAAAATGCAGTCAGGATAGTTATATTTGTCACAAGTGCAAAACTATGCAGACTTGGGTATCGTACCAGCACTTCCCTGTGTATGCATACATTTCATACAATGCAAGCATATATCCCTCTGGCTGAAGTAATGCTATTCCCTCATCACCAAGAGCAAAATTATGTAAATGGCATTATAGGCAGGAGAAGGGGGGGAACACATAAATATCTTCCAAAAATTTTAAAATAGTCCGTAAATTACTATGTCCCCAAGTATCACAGCCTCTGGATATATTTTTTTGAAATACTGCATGTCCCCTACAAAATACTGAACAAAAAGCCATTGAGATTTGAGGTTCTACTATATATCAGGCCTGGAATTTCTCATCTATAATGCATTGACTCATGGTTGTCCTGAGAGTCAGACTAGATACAAACAGTTTCAAAGGATGAGCAAAAGGGAGGAAAAAAAAACCCCAACCACATACCTTCACATTTCAGGATACTATGGGATAAGAAAAAGAATACCTTGCTTCAGAAGTGCTTTTGTAGTGCTTTGTTAGTGCCTGTTTCTGAATACTAACAACAATCATTTAGAATATCTTTTTGTAGAAAAAAAAATCAGGCCAGATAATACCAGTAGAAAATTCGATGTCATTTGATCACTGCCATATTTTTAAAGCAGTGCCCAGATACTAATTAATCTCTACAATCTCTTCATTTGGTAGGTGACTTATCGTCTTTTCATGGAAAAGGTTACAGGAACTCAAGATAAGGGATACATCTAAATGTTCAAAAGCACATGGTGAGTTTGTTCTAGAATTATCAAAAGCATTTCCTGTCCTTTTCTTAGACCAATACCCCATGTTGCTCTCCTCTTCCTCATAAAAGTTGATCGAACTATATATATATATATATCATACTTATATATATATATATACACACATATAAAAATACACAGAGAAACAGAGAAAGATGCAGTATTTCAATAGGAGCAAAAGAGGAAAAAAAACCCTTATTAATATCAGAATAAATACAGCCTGTAGTATTTCAGTTATTAACTGTGGAAGTAAGAAGAAACTTCTGCACCAAAAATCAAAACAGAGCAAAACTGTGAAAGTGAAGTATGAAAATGCTAAGACTAAGGCGAGACATTGAAGGACTAACATTAAATAAGTAAATGCAACAGACCTGCCTGCCTGCCTGATCGCTTTAGAGCAGCTCCCAGAAGACTGGAGTAGAGCTTCTGTGCAAGGGTTTGGAAATAAGAATTGATGGTAGAACAATTTCTTTACGACCCTTTGGAGACTGAAGAGCCAAAACAGGAGGGAAATGAGATCTAGGCCACTCGCGAGATAGACCAATTTAATGGAATGCACAAGACGGCCCAAAATTGAGCCCTAGATTAAATTCCAAGTTACCTTCCCCATCAAAAGAGGTCTGGAGAGGAAACAGAAATGAAGCAAGCTGTGCGTATCAAATGCAAAAAGTCTTTCAGTCGGCATCTGCACATGCTGCCAGTCTCTAGCAATAAAACCTGCAAACCCGATGTAAAACATGAAAATATGCACTTTAGTGCATAATTCAGAACAGGCTTGGGTTTTCCACGCAAAATTTGAAGTGTCCTTTTACCTTGACTGCTTGGTACCAAAAATTTGAGGCTAAATGTCTGAACGGCTGTTTGCAATTCCACAGGAACTCAAAGGCGTGTGTTTGCTCCAGTCCGTCCTAAGCACTCCAAGTCATGTTGACAGGGATTCCCCATGATGTGGGCTCATACACTGAGCAATAAAACTGACCTTCAGGGGTGGCCACACAGTGACAGAGTGAGAATTACAGCAGCTTCAAAAAGGACCATGTATTCAACAGTCCTAATGAGAGCAAGAGTCACAGTGGTGTTTTATCAAGAAAGGCGTGAAGAGTTCCTACCTTTATACCTCTAAGGTTTTAGTTGGACAGAATGGCAAAAAAATTTAAAATAAAAAAAAGAAAAAAACTCTCTAGCAAATAATGCTATTAAATTTTCAAGACTCTATAATTGAAACAGACTGGTTCTCAAAGTTTTGTTCACGTATTTTCAAGTTATTAAGTATGTCTGCACTATAAAATAGTTGGCCGGTTTGTTTTTAGTTTTTTTCAGTACATAGAATGCCAGTATTCTGAACAAATATGAGCAATTTTTTAATATACCAAATGTAAGATTGCTTCAGAAAATACAGTGAACTCGAAGTGAAAATGGGGCTTCAGAGATACTATGCATTGAGCACAGTGGCTTAATTACTTTAAAGCAAGTCCTTCCATACCTACACAAAACAGACTATTGCTAATGACAGTGACAGAAAATGATAACTACTCCCGTTTCCACTTTGAGTCATTTTTCTGTGGTTAATAAATTATATCCATAACAGTGTTAATAAGTTATGGTACAGTGTCACTGCATTAGTTTGCATTTATGATGAAGCACTTCATACGGCATTACCTATACCCGTGGAAGAACATAACAGGAGAGAGCCCTTCTCTGCTCTCAGAAGAATCTCCTATGCTGGCACTTTGATGGATCCCCTAAATAAATGCCATCTCCTGACCCCCGCCTTACTTTTATTTCTCACCTCTGCTGCAGGAGCATGTCATGGCAGGGCAATTCAAAAACTTTAATACCTTTACTAAAACACTGGCACTCTCAAATCAGTGCCCTTTCCATAGGAATGATATACAAGGAGTTAGAAGTAAGGCAAATACGGGAAGTATTCAGATCAATTTACTCATGTGAAAAGGACACTATCAGATCAACTCATCTTCCCTCGAGCTCCCAGAAGGAAACAGGAAGACTTAGACTGACTGATGGGCTCTTGATCAACTACTGTAAAAGCTTGTTTTTCCAGAAGTTAAGAATAAATAAATGTACTTTAAGCTTAATACAATTTGGTTTTTAAAGAAAAAAGAAAAGCACAAGTTATTTAAATTCTTGCAACCCAACTATGGCAGCACTGGTGAAGATAGAGATGGCAAAAGTAATAAGCACACTTTTAACAACAGAATAAGCTCATGGCTTTAAGTATATTTTTTACAAATAAAGAAATACAAACCAGTAAACAAACCGCCCCAAATCAGAGTTCTGTAATGTGGAGTTTTAGTCATCTCAAGCATTAACTTGAAGAGCTGCTATTAGGAAAAATGGTTTCTTGTCCATTAAAGTTATTACATAAAAATTCAGAATAGTTTGAAAGAAATTCTTTTAGAAGAATATAATTATTGAGTTGTCTACAGTACCATGATACTTCCTATAGTAAAGCATTCCTTTTAAAAGTTTTTTTCTTCTTTATATATACGTATATACAGAAACTCCTTTGTGAAACATAATGTCCAAATAGAAATGAGATATTCCACCTCAATAGAAATTATTTGCTGTCCACCAGTATGAAGGAAAAAGTAGCACTATTAGATTAAAATGAAGAAAAATCCCAAGTTATCTGCAGCCTCCATAAGCCAGCAAAAGCTCATGTGCTTTTACAGTAGGTACATACAAGATAACTTCGTAGACATATTACTGGAATGGTTTGCAACCAGTGAAGATAATTTTGATTATTTCCACTTCAAAACTTCCTATATTGGAGCCACATCACTGAAAACAATCTAACCGTAGGGGGAAAAAAAGTGATGGGAAACAAGTCTGCTAATCTCTTCATGAAAACTAGACAGAGGAGGAGAGTAGCCTCCTGTAGATTAACTGAAGTCTTTCAGAGACAAAGACTCCAATATTCTAAGCAAGAGAAATAAAATCCCCATAAAAATACCTTCACTTCCTTAATTTCTCTTTCTCCCTCCCTGTCACAACTAGCATCATTTATTTGTACACTGAATTCATCTCCACTGTGCCACAATGAAATACTTTTTAAAATTTAAAAGGTAAAAAAAATACCATGTTCCCACCACAGTATCATTGGACACCATACTGCATAGAAAAACGAGTCTTGCCTTTGCAGTAATTTGACAAGAGAAAAACAAAAAGAATGGCAAAAATAGAACAATACAACTAAGGCTTGAGGAGCGCATCGGTTCAATATTTAGCAATGCATAAATTGAGGTTTCATTTTTGTTTAGGTATATTTTGATTAGAACTAATAAATGACTGATTTTCCTTTGGTTCTTTGCAACAACAACATATCACCCAAAGAGCTTTATTCTTTATTCCCTTATCATATAGCATGCCAAAGTGTGCCTCAGTTTATGAAATTAGCATTTAAAACTACTGTAGGTTATCTAAGAAGCATTCAGATTCAATAGTACTTTTGACAGCAGTAAGTAAAGAGCCTTTTAACATCTTGAACACATGTGCTTGAAAAAAGTAGTTGCATCAAAGCAGTTCAAAGACTGCAGACAAAAACCAGTTAAAATCCAGTTTGCTGTGAGATGATTTTAGTGTGGTGTAAACAACCTTTCACGACTCCCCATGGGAAATGTTGTAAGACTACGTTCAAAATGAATCAGGCATATTTATAAAGATCATGAAGTGGTCAAATGCATTTGCATTTTTGGCAGATCCACTCCACGGGTACTACTTGCTACAGTCTGTAGAAATCTCAAATCTCACATCAGCGTTGCCTATAGTGCTTTATTATTTATTACATGTTATGCTAAGTACCTGCGAAAGGGGACATTCCTTGGCCAATGAACTCTGGTTCATATCCTTCAGTAAGTCCTTCAGAGCATTTCTTACTGTTGTGTGAGACCATTGTTCAGGAGGCAAGTCTTCTAGTTTAGGGCAACTATTTGAAACACAGATTAGAAAAGGGATTATTACAAGATTGCATCCTGCTGCAGAACATTCCTTTAAGACAGACAGATTTCATTTTGCGCATCAAGCAGATGCATCTGGAGATTGCTCTCGGTCTCCTGATTGTTCCGATTAGTTAATTACTTTATACAACACATCTGCTGTATTGATGCATGAATTATACATCAGCTGCATGTGGCGACTATTTTTTCATGTTACTTCTACCTTCCTGCTCTGATGCGCTTGGTAAAACAATTTAAGGTGTAATGCTTTCTCACGACTGATCATGAAAAGCATTAATATATTAACCATTTTTTCTTTTTTGTTGCCGTGAAATTTAAGAACCTAGACAGCAACAATAAGTGTGAGCAAGTCATTCTTTTACAAAATGCACACAGATGGTACTGTTCATGATATGCAAAAATATTTTTCTCTTAAGTAAACTTTATGTAAAATGCCTTCTTGTAATGCATCATTTAATTGACTAAAATGCAATATAGTTTTAATGAGATATCCAAAGAAAATCTATGTATCAGAGCTATAAAAGTTTTCTGCGATAGTATACTGTAAGCTAAAGAAGAATTAAAGTAACTAAAAAGGAATTTAGGCAAGCCTTTGTACTTTGAGCACAAAGCACAGTGGGAATTAAATACAAGCAATATTAACAGTTAAGAGCAGACAAGTAACAGTTCAGATCCCAGAACTGGTATATGACTTACCTGTGTAACTGGATTTTCAGTGTGACCACATGATACACGTCTTGCAGCATGTCTGCTACTGTAGCATCAGGGGCATCTGTCACATAGGAGAGTGGAACTGGATTCCACTTCCCAACCTGGATAAGCCCTGCAGGATTGTAATTTTTGGAGGGGAGGGGGAGTGGGCAAGAAGGGCAGGAAAAATTGAAAGAAAAGTGATTTACCTAATTCCTTGGAGCAAAAGAAATATCTGATTTTAACAAGATAACTACCTTTGTTTCTAACCTCTTAAATCTGGCAAAAGAAAAGAACACCCCCCCTCCAAAAACCCCCACCCACCCACCACCAAGGATAGGCCTTATCTACATTATGAAATTATACAAACGCATTACAGTAGAGATTTTTTTGACATGTATATAAGTATATTTTCTTAAGTTCCCATGAATTCAATAGGACATGATATAATAGTTAGCATTCCCCTTAATAAATTAGAAAGGATTTTGCGAGAATAGAGCACAAAAAAAATTACTTTGCAGTCTATAAAACCATCAGGAACAAAATAAAAGAAACAGAGCTGGATATTCAGTCATAAATGCAAGTTGACTCTCAACAGTCCATCTGCTCAAATATGCTTTACACTTCCTTGTGGATCCTCAGTGGAGCAGATTATTAAGGTCAATAAGCATACTAATGATTCAGTTGAAGTCTTTTTTCTTCTTTAAAAAAAAAGATGAATTTACCTCCACATTCCCCGCAAACAAAATGTGCACTAACTAAATAAAAATGCATCAAGGAAAAAAAAATACAGACAGAATCGGCAAGAAGTTTAAGAAGTAAAACCTGCATTGCATTCCTGAAAGAAATCCTGCCCTTCCCCCAAGACCCCACAAACAAACACAATTCATTGTACAATTTCATAATCTTATTTACCTTTTGCTTGGGCAGCAGAGCTGTGAGAATATCCAAGAGATAGCAATGCCATTTCAATCAGCTGGTTGAAAAGCATATCCTTCCTCACCAACACAAATTCTGCATGCTCCTCCTTAGAATCATACTCAATGGCATTTTCATAATGTTCTACTACACAGAAAACTGGAAGCATACTTCCTATTAAAAAAAATTAAATTTAACATATTAAACTTGAGTTATAGTAGAGTAGGTGGGTCTATACAGAGTTATGTAAATAAAACCTGTACGAACAGGCAGAGGAGGCATCAAGAATCATCACAAATATTTGATAACATATTCCCCGAGTCCTTTCCCCTTACCCTCCCCAAAATAGAGAAAGTTCTACAAAACATACATGTCCCTGAAAAGCAGAAATGCAAATTTATCTCCCTTGATCAGATACAGATTTAAAGAATTACCTTCTATAGAAATAACAAGGTTGACTGAAGAGAAGTTGATTCTCTCTGTCCTGCCTGATTTGTTGTGAGTAGCAGGCAGCATGAGAACCTAAATACATACTGCAGATGTCTTCACTGTAAGCCATTTTAGTACCAGCCACATAATTTTGTTTGTTAACATTAAAACTTTCTTAGTCCTGCCAAAAATATTTAATTGGTTTCAACATCAACAACAAATCACCTTGTGTGTTATATATTCACTCTGAAAAGAGTACACAAGAAACAAGGCAAAAGTTAACACTAATTCGTGTTCATTCACTGAGTGCACTTGAGCACTACTTTCACTCGCATCTTCAAGGAACAAATCATGACTCCAGTGCTGCTTTAAGTGTACCTGCAGTTCAGGCTTATTTTTGTTGTTCTTGTTGTTGTCTCCTGCACTTTACATCCCACAACGCTATTTTGGCATGCCTGAAAGTTAATTACTAGTTTCCAGTTTTGTAGCATCATATGGCAAACCCTTCCATACACTGCACCAAATATTAAGCAAATAACCTTTTTTCTTTCCTTTTGCCTTTTTCTTCTTTTTTAAAAATTTATTTTATTTTATTTTTTTCCTCCTTTTGATGACAGGGAGAGAAGTAACGAATGACCCGAGCTGTTTAAGGGACAAAGTCTCTCCCAGCAATCAGACTCCTGGACTTTATGAAAATCCCTCCCAGCCTCCCAGATGGACACGGATGACACAATGACCTGTGGTTTTAAACTCCAATCCTGTTCTGCTGTCTCCAGCAGCACAGGTTAGGATCTCTTAAGGACAGAAAGCGGAAGGGTTAAAAGGAGATGTACAGAACTGTCTTATGGCAGCCTGCCAGAGGGGTATCATCTTTAGCATAAATGATGACAAGGGTTATTTTAACAGGGCACCCAGGAACTCCAATTAGTCCTACAATGTTAATGCCTCTATAACCACTGCCCTCTAGACTTACAGAAACCTCCTAACCTGCTAAGGTGCACCAGACATGCTGTAGACTAAAAGGAAGCTTTACTCTCGACAATGGAGTAAACCACGTCTGCCGATTTGTGCTCCAACGTATAGTAAGAAATCATGATAAAAAAGATACCTCTTAAAAGCACGTATATTTAAACTACATCTGTTCACCAGAGAGCCAATCTCTGGCAAACAAACCCCTTCAGGCTTGCAAGGAAAAGCTCACAAACTCACTTCAGTTTGCCCAATAGGCTCAGCATGAAAGACTGAAAGACAAGAGCAAAAGCTTGCCAATATTTATGTAGTGCAGGAAGGAGATTTTTTTGGGGGCTTTTTTTTTTTTTTAATCTGAGTAAGACTGGCCAGGAAGGGAGAGAAGACCAAAGCAAAAGCAGTACACGCAAAGCAGTGTTTATTTCACTGGTTTTAAATAAGCTGTGGACACAAACGATTCATCTGCAAAAAGGTGGTGGTTTATTTTTTGGTTTTTTTTTTCCCTTCCATGCTGTCACAATTGATGTTTCACTTACTACCATCTGACTCAGAGTAAGGGCTCAAAATTTTTAAGTAGTTTCACCAGTAATTCCTGAAGATAAAGTGTAAGCAAAGCTTCATTCTAACAAACAGTGCAGACACATCCAAAACCAGCTAAGGCATATTTGATTTTCCCCTTATCAGCTCCTACAAATTAAACTATGATCAGACACAACACACAGGTACTTTGCTGCTTATCTGCACCTTTTTTTGCCAGGTAGATGGTTTCCTCAGTTGCAGCATTTTAGGAAATGTGTTACCTTAAACAACACAGGAGAGCCTCCTGGCCAAATTTTGAGGCACAGCATAGATTAACGGAGGTGGATCCCAGTAGTGCGACACAGGTATCATCTGACTACAAATCAAGCCATTAAATCTTTTAGCAAACTGTCACTAGTGTCCTTCTGTTAATGTGAAAAATGTTATACAGGAGAGCACAATCTCAGCTGGCTGATCACTCCTGCTAGTACTTGGCAAGACCTCCAAGTGCAGCAACTTCATAACCTTCTAGTATTAAAGGGGAGAGCATTGGTCAGTGCTCCCTGCTAAAAATACAGCATGATTTAAACCTGAAGGCAGTGTTAGAGCTTTTGCTGAAGGTTTACGAGTCTGTGTAAACAGCACGTCTGCCATAAGGAGCACTGAAGTCTGTAGAATCCTTGTCTAAAACTGTCCTGGCATTAAAGTTTGCTGTGCAAATATCACATAATACCAGAGACAGCTGAAATCTCCTATTTAGGAATTTATGGAACTTATATGTTTGCAGGCGTCAGAAAGTCCTTTTTATACTGCCCCACTGCTTCACTGTACAATGTTAATGCACTCTGCTTGAAAAGCCGTAATAAATTATATTTTTAATGCTCTTACCCTGGCTTTCTTAAGATGCATACATTCTTGGCAAACAATCAATAAATAGGGTAATCATGAGCAGAGGCCAAAGAATTTGCTGAAGTGCTGTTTTTCCATTTTTAATAGATAAAGATCTAACAATACGGACTGCTGTGTCTGTTCATTTCAGGATCAATATATTCTTTGTTTTCGCCAAACCGAGGAAAAAATAAATGATTGTACGATAAATGTTATGCATCAGACACAATGAAATTCCTCTGCCTTCTAACTTTGTGCATTTAATAGTCTTGGTTGCATTTTGCACTTTGCTTAGCAAATACAAGAAAAATCTGGATTATAAACATAACTGATTATACTAGGAAAAGTAGAGGCTGTTTTAAGATATATGTCAAATTACATGCAGCATATTTTGATTTAAATTAGCGAGCCTGCAGGACATGGTCAAAAAGACTTACAAATTTTGATAAGTAAAATTTGCATATTATTGTCCATAAAAAGTATTTTCAATGCAAACAAAAGCCATCCATATACAAACATCTATGATTCTAAATGTGCCTTTTCCTTGTGTAAATGTCTAATTACAGCAAACCAGCCACTGAAAAATATGACACCCAAGTTGTTCATTGTTCAATAATGAATTGTACTTAAGAAAATAAACTGCGAAGATTGACATCATAAATGACTTTTCCAATGTGATACCTAAAGATTTACACTCTCTCATTTAAACCAACTTGCAACTGTTATGGAAATATTGCTGCCCTTCCAATCTTAGGACCATCATTAGGAGGAAAGGCGAGAATTTGCTTTGGGGGTTCAGTATTTACGCTTACATATTTTTGCGTTTCTTAGCCCAGCGCTAAGAATTAATACACCAAATTACTTACATTTCAATGTAATAATTTGCTTTAACCAGAGCAGCTAGCCTTTACCTTAACAAAAATCAGACTCCACCCTGAAAAGCAAGATGCTCCACCCAAGAATGAACCTTACATTTCCCAAATGTGATTTATATCAGAATTGGGAATATATAGTATTTCAGAATGGAGATTTTAATCCTAAAATATAAATGAAGTAGAGTCTGCAAAAGTATGCTTCCCCCCCAAATATTATAAATCATATTTCTCTAATGCAGAATTATCAAAAGTGTTACCTTTTCTAATATTAGTTTTCATCAGGTGTCCAGAGTGTTTTAAAGGCACTCCTTGCATTTTAGTTCCTGTACTTCCAAGTCTTCCTCTTCCTAATGGGCTCCCATTCTGTTCCAAGCGCGCAATTTTGGCTGGTGGACCCTTCGGATCGCTTACATTGTTAGACATTTCTGAATGTTCTTTCCCCTGAGTTGCCTCGTTCAAATGATCCATACTCAGTCCCGCCTCTAAAGATCACCTGCCATGATTAAAAAAAAATATATATGTTGTACACGTGTGCGCATATGTATACGTACACAGCCTGCACATGTACAGAGACAAATATATATGTATCACAAGCTCATAAAGAAGAATAGATAACTATTTTAACTAAAAAAAATGCCTTTTTTAAAAGAAACAAACTTATTCTTCAGAAATTACCTCATACCCCAGTTTACAGAGAGATTGTATCATAATCTTGTGGAATGGTTTTTTTAAAAGCCAACCAGAGTACCTCTTAAAAAATGTAAAAAAAAAAAATCTTTGGAGATATTCTATTAAAACTGAGAGAGTCTAAAACTCATATAAGTGATGATGATTGTCAAGGTGTGTGGTCCAAGACAGCTATTGTTACAAATCTCACAGAAAGATTTGTTATTAATCGCGGATGTTTTTATTGTGGAGAGAGAGAGAAAGATTCTAATGAAAAATTTCTTGATCTATTTGATTATAAAATGGACAAACAGCAATAGAGAGATTGTTAAAACTTTAGTTGAAGGAGCAACAGATTTATTAGAGATGTAGACTATTGTCCATTTACAATTCCTCTCCCCCTTAAAAATAGAAGTTAGAAAAGAATTTGACATTTAACTTCAGAAAGCAGTGGTGGGAGATGGTTGCTTTGAGTTTCCTAACCAATATTATACAGAGTTATTATCAACTTTTGCAAGGTTCAAAATATGCAATTTTTCAGATATTAAGCTTTAAGTGTTAAACAGAGTAGTTTATTCAATTAAGATAAATAACTGAATAGTTTCTCACCAAACACAGAGCTGGGGAAAAATATTTCATAATTTCTACAGTACTTTTGATGCCCTTAAATATAAAAAAACCCCAAAACCTGGGTGATGCTGACACAGCTATTTGAAACAAAAAAACCCAGAATTTCAATAGCAAATTAAGAAAAGGTATATATCAGCATGCTTGTACTTCCCTTTTTATAAACTTTTGAAACCTCTGTCCATGAATAACAACTACAGTTAAATCACTAAAAATCTCCCAAGCCTACAACATAACAGAGTAAGTTTTAAGGATTTTTGCCACTCATCAGAACCTGTTTTGCCAACTATATTAAAAAACCTTGCTGAGAGCAAAGGCATCTTTCTGGTTATGATTTGACTAATCAATACTGTTGTGATTGTTAGGTATTTTATCTACCTTTCCCTGACAGGGAAAGGTATAACTACACAGACAATTATGTTTTTTACATATATATAAATAATATAATCACTAAGGACAGGTCAACAAACACTAATCTTTGAACTAGTATTTACATTAACAAGTACAAATACTAATACTGGGGAAGTCATATTTAGAAAGACTGGTGTGAATCGGATAATTGCTACTTTCTTTCAGTTGCCTAGTAATTCAATACATTTTCTGCACATTTCATAGCAAAGTTATGAGAGCCTAAATATCTTGGAATCTTACATATATACACTTCTATGTCACTAGTATACATGCCAATGATAATTTTGTAGACTATTTTTTTCTTGTTTGAGTATCACGCTGTTTTTCCCGATACGGTGAAGAAAGAGGCAATGTATTAATTCGAACCCTTACAAGCAACCTCAAGAATGCAACCAAATAGATGAAGTTTAGACAATCATTATTTTTCCTTATGCTGTTAGGTGACAGGCTAAGGTTCACCACTCATCTATATCCCATCTGTTTTAGGTCATGCGTCTCATTAACAGTAAACATGCCTATTTTAGCCACTTTTCAAAAAGCATTTTTTAAACTGTACTAAGTGTAACCTAAGCAAAAAATTACAGACTCAAACTGTTAACATCTTCCGACGTTTCTAACAATGCTAACATATCAATAATCTCTATTCTGAGACTGGTCTATCTCAAGAAAAAGAGGATTAACAAAAAAAAAAAAAGAAAAAGAAGGGGTGTGTGGGGGGGGAAGAGTGAAAGAAAACACACACAAAAAAGCTTCGAGCAAGAAATTCCTCATCACTTTTGGCAACTTCAGAAGTACTCTAAGGCAGGAAGGTTCTTTGCTACAAAAAGTATCTAGTCATCATGAGTCAGAATCGCACTACATCATGTACAGTGAATAAAAGTGATAGATCGCCACTTAGTTAATACACTGACTGCAACCAAAACACCAAATGGGTCATTTTCGCTTGGCCTGAGAATACCCACCCATCGGCATCCTTTCACCGCTTAGTCATCTTGTAAAAAGCTTTATGTTACAAAGCAAAATTACATGCACATAAAACACCTAATTTACTCATTTAAACTCCATGCCCAAGGCTAAAGTTCACTGAAACCTCAGTTTGGAATAGTGATGAGCAACAACCAGCATGGCCTGCCCAGGGAGAGGGTGGCAGGAAAGACCTATCATCTCTGCCTGTTCCAGGCCAGGAGTTTCCCCGGGTTTCGCATTTAGGCATCTTTCACAACTACAAGTTTTCATCACAGATCAGTGAGAGAAGAGCACAATTTCAAGGCACAGTTTCCCGGAGCCAGCGTACACGTACAGGCACACCGCGCAATTTCTGAATGAGAGTCGGTGCCGTATCTCCTTTTGTCGCGATGTAACGCTGCCGGTATTATATTATTTCTTTCTCTCCTCCTGAATCAGCCCCCTCCCCATGCCTTTCCCCTCCTCTTCCCTCCCTCCCCCATAAAAACCCATAATCACATTTGAGAGAGGCTCCGCACTTATCCGTTCCATATGGCTCTCACAATCCAGGCCAAGCTTTCCCTGTGACCTTTTAAAGAGACAAAGAAGCAAAGTACTTATCTAGAAACAGAAACACTGCAGTTTTCTGAGTGAAATTAGCAAAACCGACCCGAAACTCACCACTTCAAAACTTGACAGCATATAAATAACAAAAACAAAGGAGGTTTCCTTTGCAGCCCGAGCTCTTGAAGAGGAAGAAGTTCAAGACTGATGTTTTTAGGTCCCCCCCTTTCTGAAGGGGGGCGGGGGGGGGGGGCAGCAGACCTGAGGAC
>VXAX01003646.1:564263-579973 GCA_013399835.1 Leptocoma aspasia
CCCGGCCCCGGCCCCGCAGGTGGGGGCGCGCTGCGGGGGCCGCCCCGGGGAGCCAGCGGCCCACGTGGGGAAAGAAGTTTCTCCTTGCCGTCGATACCGACAGGGGTGAAAGAAAAGCACCGGCCACGGGTCTGAAGGGCGGCCGAGGCTGAGTGAAACCGGCCCCGTTCCGCGGAGGGCAGCATCCACCGCTGGTGGCTCCGGTGGGCGCCGCGGCCAACCAGGGCGAGCTGCAACACACCGTGGGTGAGAGCGATACGTCGCTCCGGGCTCGGGACGGCGAGATGCCACATCCCCACGCCACAAACCTGTCCCTGTGTCGAGTCCGCAGCGCGGGACCGAAAGCCACCCCTGAAAGGTGAAAGCTACACGGTGGTAAAGTATTGACAAAATAAGTAACTGCGAGACAGACATGGCTTTTTCCCATCATGCACTTGGAAGAAAGTAACCCAACTAGACAAACTTGAAAGCAACAAGTTTGTACAAGCTGCCAGATAAGGGAAAAATTAAACTTCTTTATTGATAAAATGCGTAGTGTTTGAATAGACTATGTCTAAAGGGAAAGTTTCATCATCGACCAAAGAAAACATGAATTACTGCATAGACAGGTATATAACCAAAATGTTTAGGGCAGTGCCTTTAAAACAACCGACAACGAAGCAACAACAAAATACAAACATGAGGCAGCAGTAGGTGAGTGAGAAGGCTAATACCAGTCCTGTAATACACAAAATAGTATGGCCTCTGAACACAGAAAGGGCCAATCATTAAATCTATAAAGAGAAAATTTTGTACTATGCATATATTACTTATTATTAAAGAAGAGGAATACATCAAGACAAGGTAAAGAATCACCATGATGTTTACTAAAATAAGCACAAACAGCATATAGGACATGCAGGAAAAAGAAAATGGTAATAGGGCGAAATGCATGAAATATTTATCATATTCTGCAGTGCATAAAATAGATTATAATCTCAGAAGCAAAGAAATGCAAGGCTGGAAAATGAATACACTGTTACATAATACTATTATTCAAAGCAGAGCAAGTGGAGGTGGCATATGTATGAAACATGAAAAGTTGTACCTATGTTGTGTGTCTTGAAAAGGCTTACTAAGATCATTACCGAGACTGCTGAAGAGGAAAAATAAAAACCAAAACCCAAAACCAAAGAAACATGTTTCACAAAGAAAAACAAGGGAAAATGTAGATGACATCTTCCATAACATATGATCAAGGGGTAACTGTCTAGCGGGTTGTTTGTTTAGAAACCAACCTTTTTTCAACAAGATAGAGCATCAGCCCCTCTTAAAAAAAAAAAATATATATATATTTCCCAATACATTTGAGTACTTGGAGGAAAACTGTGTTAACTAGTTGAATTCAAACTTTGTGGGCACAATGGAAAATATCAATGTATTATTTTTTTCAACCTTTTCATAAAAGCCTGATAAGGTAAACTTAAACTTCAGCAGTAAGCAAGACTGGGCACTAAAGAAGAAAATCTTGAAGGATGTGAGAGTTTCAGCTGGCAGTATGCTGCCTGCAGCATGATGGAGGAAAAGGACACTGGAGATAGTTTAAGAGATGCAGAGCTGATTAGAATAGAGCAAATATGATCTGAAGCAAGATTTGGGACTAAAATACCACCTTATAGAAATGATTACCAGATATGACAATAACAAAAACAAATAACAACAACAAAAGATTAAAATCTTCTAAAGTAACTTTTGCTTTGGTGTTCACAAATCATTCTGTTCATGGGAAAAAAAAAACCCAAGCAAAATGTTTGGATTAAAACAAAGTGATTAATCTAAAAAGCAGAGATGGTGAATTAAAGGAGCAGGGAGATAACAATCTGATAATACAGGAGCACAGAAGGCCTAATAATGATATTATTACGCACACTAACCAAACACTGACAAACAAATATTCTGTTAATTATATAATCGTGCATATGCTTCCTATGCTTGAGATAAATGATTATGGAAAAGAACTCTCTTCTTGAGATTGCATATATGCACTAAACCTTAAACTCCCTACCACATGGATTAATCTAATTCCCATACACCACTTATGCCTGGTAAAGTATTTACCACAGACTTGGAAAGCTGAGCGTGAAACCCTTGCTTTGACTGGAAAGCACGAACTACTGAAGGCTGCTACATCTTGACAGATAGACAGCAATCAGATATCTCTTATCAATACCGAACTACTTGGAAATAATTCAAGATACAGATATCTGATTTTCATTTGACCTATTCCAATTTGCACTTCACTGTGTCAACTTTGATATTAAAATGTTCAGCTAGAATAAAGATATTTATAATAAAAACATATATAAAGAACAGAAGATGAATAGATATTGTCATGGATACATATGCAGGCAATCATTTAAACATGCGGCAATAGTAACATCACGTTTTTCATAGCTTCTAGTCAACATACAGCAGGCAAATATATGCTTAATAAAAGTTATTAATCCTTAATAAAATTGTTGCACTGTTTTTATTATATATAAACACATTTTGCCCTAGCTTATGTTGAAATAAGACAAATACTTAAAAAGTTGGGCTGCATATTTTCAACCCCATGGTGAATTAACTCTCAAGCAGCAGTCTCAGTAGCTGCAAAGCAAAACAAATTCTCCAGTGTGGCATGCTGCCTCAGTGCCTCCTAAGGTCTCTATTCCAATATTTTCTTGTTCAAAATAAATTAGGAAATATGGGCCCAAATCTTTGAGGCTTGGCTCTTGTGCAATGCAAACAGAAATGACCTGGCAGCAGAGCAAAACCAGCATGGCTGTGTATTCTCTTTTATCAGATTTCTTTGGGGAGATCAGGCTGATTGGCTTTTACACATACGTACTTCTGACAATGCTGCAGCCCTTTGGGCAACCCGTAAGCACCATCCCATGCTGGAGGTGATGCAGAGCTGTGCAGCAGCAGTGGGACTGCTGGGAAATTCTCTTCAGTGGGAATTTGAATGCATTTCCCCCACTGCAAGGTGTGATGGGTGCACATCTATGGGTGGTGGTAACTGCTGGACAGCAAGGCAATGGCAGTACCATTCCGTGGCTTTCTGCAGGTAAACATCTGTGGCCGGAAGGTGGGTGACACCCCAGAGGGCTTGTGCCTACTTGCCATGTGGGTTAGACAGAAGTGTGGGTGAAGGGGCAGGATGCACCCCACAGTCCTTTCCCACGTCTACCTGTGCAAACCTCAGCACATCGCCGCCGTTGTGCCAACGCAGTCCCATAGCCCTGCAAGTTTTGCACCTCGGACTGAAGTTGTTTTTCAGTCTCCTCAGACTAACTTACCCTTCACTTTGCCAGGAACAACAATAGTTGCCTGACACCGCTCAAATGCTTCAACCAACCTGACTGCGACAATCTCAGTTTACATAGGACCCAAGGATCCAATGCACACCAATGTGAATCACAGCATTCTGCGACATCCCCCACACTAAACTCAAAAGTTACATACCAACCTAGATTTTTTTGACTGCAACCTGCCCCAGCCTGGATAGGATGCCTGTCAAAAAGCAAAAGTGCTATGAAATGAAATTCATAGCACTGAAAGGCATCGCACACAAGCTGTCGTCCCCTCTCACATTTTGCATGAGCAATTTCTGCTCGTTTGTGTTCTCTCACACACCATGTCCTGAAACAGTTACGTAAAATGAATATTTAACTTACGATAGTCAGCTGTATTGAACTGCACTTAATTGGTTATTAAGTGAAGTAAATTATCCTTACCATATTTGTCAGAGGTGAAAAACCTACATATATGGCTACATGTAGCGTATTCATTAGTTTACAGACCCCAAGGCCCCTGGGAAGTATCAGATATCTACACAGTGTCCCATGGTGCAGCATTTTTTAGCTGGATGTCTCAGCTAGCTTGGAGATATGTAAAATCATATACAAACAGACATCTCCCTATTGATTGCTTCTGTGACGAGGCTCGTTTACTCCTGCAAATATTATCTACTGTACTTCAATCACGGAACCTTTTTTTAAAATTGAGTTGAATAAGAATATGTAAAATGTGATTTTGAATAAAACAAGTTACTTTTAGTCAAACTACAGCACCATTTTGTGCAAGTCATTTCATAGCTGTGTGTCTATTTTGACTAAGATGCTTGTGCAACTGAAGTAAATACATACTTCTGCAGATGTGGCCCCAACAGTTATTTCAGTTCACCCCTTGATGAGTCATGGAGAGGCAAAATGCTGGAAGAAAATGATGGAGTAAAATCCAACAGATCTGTTTGGCATGATGTAGTGAAGGGTGAACAAGAGCGCTAATGAGAATAGTGAGTCTTTCACCCCTGGTTGCCACAAGAAATCTTAGCTGCTTGAAATTGTAATAGAGAGGTGCCTACTCTCCCATTAAAGATCACAGCAATCAATATTAATGGTTAATCACATAAATCTTACTCTGTAGTTGCACAGTCTCTTGCCTATGTGGACAAACTGAGTTGACGTTTTGCTATCAATAGTAGGACATCAACTTCTACAAACACTACCTATATGTTATTTAATACAAGCCAGTATGTTTTATGACTGTGGACTTGAGAACCACTTCAGATAAAAAGCTTCAGCTTTAAAAAAAGCATTTTGAAGACCATATTCTCTTCCATCCTTAACACTAGACTAGGACCTTGATGAGTCATGCTCATAATTTCCATGTGGCAACTACAACAAACTACTTCCACAAAAAAGAACAAATAAAAAATGCAATAGAGCTTTATATAATAATATTTTATGCAATTAGGCAGCTGGAAGAAAGGAGGAAAGTTGGCATCTTAGGATCAGCCAAGTTTCCCATGTCATAAATATATGTTCAGCAGGTCACTAATTTCACAGCTTTCTGCCCAGAGGTATAATTTTTAGGTCTTTCATGTGAAGATGCTTAATGTGGGACACTGAGAGATGAAAAAATAGTGGTTCCTGCTAAAGCCCTTGTCATCACAGCACTGGATAAATCCTAGGCATGAGACGGGCATATAATTGTTACCTAAAAGAGTCAGTTGATAAGTGGCTGTTTTAGGGATGTGTCTGAATAGAAGCTCTATTAATTTAACAGTATGTAAATCATGATCCCTGGACAGAAAGCCATAGTTCCTGTTATTTTTACTTTTTAAAAGGAAAGTTACACCAAGTTATCTCCAAAGTGTTTTTCAATGTTGTTTGCAATTTTTCAACTGGTTCTGCTTTTTTTTTTTTCCATTTTGTGACTCATTTTCCCTCACTTCCAACCACTGTGCTTCTATCCCAGTTAGTATGCTTTTAGGAATACAGAAATTTGATCCAACAATTCTGGGTAAGGATGAATTTCACACAGCCCAAGCAAAGCTGTGCATTACAGTTGAAAACATCTGAACTGTTGCACTTAGCCCTACAGAGGATTATTCAAGGAATATTATCTAGAGCTTAGATGTCCATGCTGTTGAGCTCAAACCACAGTGAGTTCTTATGTAGGGATTCTTCACCAACAGGAGAATCATCTCTGTCACTGACCTGATAGTACAAATAAAAATCTAGTGACACAAACTGAAAACATGGAAGAGTATTTAGTCGAAGGAAATGGTTAGAACTGATTGATGAATTGAACTATGTCAAACTTTCATTATGAAACACAAAACCACATGAAATATCCTGTTTCCAGTTTCATTATTAACTCAGAACTCTGCACATGTTCTGCTACACTTTTCTAAGGTTCAAAACCTTTTAAGTAAAACTGTGCATCTAATTACGGCCAAACTCAATATTCACTGTACATGAAATACATGCAAAATGTGTGGTTTTGGTGTAAAACAAATTGAAAGTTGGTGGTTTTGGCCAAATTAGCATTTTCTTCTAGGGCTCCTTCCAATCTCAAACTCAGATAATTCCACAGCAACAAAGATTAAATGAATGAGTTTTTCAGTTCTTTTCAGGAGCAATTAGCTGTTAATATTCACAGCTCTATTAAGGAACAAGATACCTGTTAATATTACCATGTGCTAACTAAAAAAGGTTTAGCACATGCAGTGTCACTAAGATAAAGGTCATTTATACATGTGTTAGAGTATGCTTAGTTTAATGCAAACAACATAAAGCAAAACCAAATATCTTCAAAATGTTAAACATACTTGTTCTGATTTAGAAAAAAACCCAACAAAAACAGCAAAAAAACCAAACACACACAAAAAGAGAAATTAACAAAAAGTGTATGGAAGTATTTGATGTATGTATTTGCTTAAAGCAACTATGTTTCTAGATTTCCTGCTAAGTGGCTACAAACTGCAATGAAGAGTAGCAGTTGGAAACTCACTAGAATACAGTATTTTTAGGGCAAAATTAGATTAATGTTTATGATAGTAATTTATACTCATGAAAACCCTTGAAGGAAATGCCATAACAGGTGTGAAAAAAGTTAGTTCCTGTGTTAAATACAAAAATTTGTGGGGAAAGATGTCTTCCCTGTAATTTTCTTCTGACAGGTTATTCTACAAACTCCTTCCTGTATTAAATTTTTCCTTCACAAATGTTGATAAAATGAGAAGTTTTGGAATATTCTGCTCATGAAAGATGCAGTGCATTCTCTCAATTCATTTTTCCCCCATAGGTATACAGATGGAAAACCTCTCTGCACCACATCTGCAAATGTGCCACCTCCAAAGTGGATGGGGCCAGATGAAGAAATGCTCCAAATTATTACAGCTGTAGAAAAATAACATCCAAATCAACTTATCCCCATATTTTTCAAACACCTTCAAATACAAGAATCGCTCAATATACTGCCACAAATTAACTACACAGAAACGCATCTCACATCTAAGCCCGTGCTTGAAACTCTTTTAGATATTTTTGTATAAAAAGAAAAAAGAAAACATATTCAGATCTTCATTTACTTAATACCAAGTGGTCATTGCTGTGGGCATATCAAAAGAGTTGTTGTCATTTTTGCGTGATCTAGTTCTGTAAAAATCTTTCCATGACCAAAAGAAGCATTGTGCTGAGTCCATACTGAACTTTTTAATAAAAAGCAGTAAAGCAATCTACTTCATTGTCAAATGATTGAAAGAAATTTAATTAATGCCTTTGGAGGGAACGCCTATATAAGTATCACAATCACAAGAATGTGCGTATATGCATATATGAATACATATGCCCAGCCGCAGTCTACCCTGTTGCTTTAATGTCATAACACTATAGTCCATGAGCAGCTGAAGGCAAAAATGAACTCCTATAATTTAAAATATCGTGCTGACACAATTTTAAGGTCAAATTACATTGTGTAGTTTATTAGAAGATTAAATGCTTGCTTCATGACAGGACACTTCAGCCCTAGAAAAGGCAGGCAGTATAGAAATGCTCACAGACAAACAAATTAAAAATAGTAAGTTATAAACAGGGGAAAATAAGTTTATGCCACACCAACAAAACAAAAAAGAAACAAAAAACCCCAAACCCAAAAAGCAAAAAACACAAAGATGCATGAAAAGCAGTATGCTATGTTAGATGTTTATCTATACATAAGAGACAGGTGTCACAAAAACAAAACAAAAAATCACGAAGCTAAAGAGAAACTTTAACTCACCAGTTTCCATCTGTTATATCTGAATTCATGCATAATTGATTATCCATGACTGGTAAGTTCTTTTTTTTCACTAGCCTAACACAGTTTTCTAAACATTATGTGTTAAATCACCACCAAAGTAAAGGGTGTTTGAGAAACCGTAAGGGCAGAATAAAAATTTTTTAATGAAAAATAACATGTCAGTTAATAATAGAGCTGACCTATGTTTAAGAGAGAAATTTTAATCATGTGCATATTAAATATTAATAACCTATTCTGTTATTGTTATAATAAGGTTAAGTAAGCTTCTCCATGCTTAAGGAAAGAGAAAAAGTAGGAATATGTAACAGTGAAAAAAAAGCGCTGAGAAGCAGAGACATAAGGAAAATGTGTCAACAATAAACAAGAGGAAATGAGAAAGAAGGAAAAGATGAAGGTGGAAACTAATCTCTATGTGTCATTATGACTGCCAGAGTACTGGCAAAGCAGCAGCATCCTTTTATTTCAATTTTAATCATTTCTGAATTTTAATACCCTGCTCCTTTTGTAATTCTCCTGGCATTCCCTATATGCATCCATCCCAGCCAAAACACCAGTGTAAATTAAATGGCACACAACCACACCACTGATGTAGTTCTCCCAGTAGAACCAATTGAGTGACCAAAAAGCAGAGAAGGTATGACTACTTTGTATCCCCATAGACTACTGGCCAATTAAGTGACTTAATGTTCTTCAATTCCTTTAATTTTGAAAAGAAGGGCAGTGGTTAGGTAACCCAGCAATATAGAGCCATTAAAAAAAAATAAAGCAAGCCAGTAGTAATACAATAATCAGTGACCATCAGGGCCTGGAAAAATGAGTTTGCTCTCACTGGCACTAAGGAGCATCACATGATTATTTAATTACAGCTCTAATTTTTGTCTCGTGGATGGCAACATATCAACAATTAATAGGGCAAATAGAGGAGACTGCATTTTTAAAGAGACAGAACCTATATGAAATAGTGCTTGGTAATGCAATTTATCAGACAGTATAATGCTTCTTACGGCATATCTGTCATCCTGCCAAACATATAAAGAAATTCTACTGGTTCAATTCTCTTGCATGGTATCCATAAAATTCTTCTGGAATGCTTAGAAAACAATAACTACACCTATGAGTATCCTAATTGTCATTTTAAGCGGCAGTGCAGAAGTTGGTTACTTGTAGGGCTCGCAGCCCAAATAAAGTAGTGGAATCACGAATTTCAAATGCAAACATGCTATAAAATTGTCTTGAAAAGATTACAACGAAAGTCATCAGGAATGGCAAAAATGATTATGGTATTCAGTGAGTCAAGTGAAGAAAAAAATAAAAAGAAACTCAATAAAATACAGTCAATGGGACAGAGATTGATTTTGACCGATTGACTTTACTGTGAGGTTTTCTTACAAAGCATACCGAACCGAGGGGCTCAAAACCTATATCGGACCATTCCTGCACAGGACTGCTAGATAAGAAATGAAAAACAACACCTAAAAGAAGACGTATGATACATATTATCGACTGAAAAGCTCTGCTTTAAAACAGCTGGATGCGGTTTCCCTAGTGCCTCATCCTGCAATGACAGCAGTGCAGAACCTAGGAACTGTGGGAAGTTCACAATGTCGAGGAGCACTTTTCACAGTTAGGGGAATCTGGAAACACATCAAAAGAAAAACTAACTTTATGCACCTTTGTGCAAATGTACTCACTTTTCCACAGCAATGGGTGGACCGAGCTACAAACCTCATAAATTTATATTATCCAGTGTATGTTTCAGACAATAGTCAATATCTGACATAGCAAATGCAAGCTCCAAATTTCCTCTCAGCAATAAACTGTACTGGTGAAAAACCTACCATACTACACTTAGAAGTTTTTTAATCCTACTTCTCAATATAAAAATTAGACATGTTTTTTCATTTGATGTTCTAAAATCTACCCTTTTAACAAGCAAAGAAACACTGAGTTTGGGCCCTTGCACAGAAACTAAACTGCTGCTAAACAGCAGTTCAAGTATTATTGCAAAAAGTGTGACTAGAGAAGCAGTACTATTACAATAAATGCTCCATTCCTCCCCAAAATTGTGTCAAATTAAGTTGTTTTCATTGAAGTCATGAACATTCTGGATTGGAGATCTTAATCTATAATCTTAAAAAAGAAAGCTGGCAAGCAAGAGCTTGTATGTAAAAGTAAATATCATTCTTTTTATGCACTGGTTACTATACAGATAACATGTCTCACAAAGAGTGTAATTAAATGTCTAGTGCAGAAGTAACACTAAAAAGCATAAAGTATTATTACATTACAATGAATCCTTAGAAGCTAAAACTGTCATTTTTAAGTTTTAAGATGCCTTTAATTATTCTTGAGACTTCTTACATTTATCAAGGAAGCCCACCTATGATGAAAAGCTCTAATGATTTAAAATCTTTCTAATACTGCTCTCCACAAAAAAATTAATTTAATCTTTGATTATAAACATTTTAAAACTCAGTCTGTAATTCCTCTCCACTGCATGTTTTGCCTTTGGTCCTTCTGAGCGCCTGCATGCACGCACACTCTCTCCCACTCTCTTTCCTCTCCTCTCTTTTCTGTCTTTTATTTAATGTAATAGAAGTAGGAATATAGGGTGTGTATGATATTTAGAACTTTCCTCCTTTTCATTGAAAATGTTTTTAATTACCTGGCTATTATGACCAGACACATATTCTAAGAGCAGTCACTGAAAAGGAAATACCTTTCTCATACCTTTGCATGAGGGTTTGAGTTCAGAGCAGCAATTCTTGGCACTTCTGATGAAAATGTGTTCCATTCTAGGACTGATTTACAAATATAAAGAATTACTTAATCCTTCAGTGTTCTATGAAACACGTACACTACTAATTTTATAGCTGGGTAAATAAACCAGGAGCATATTAAGGCCACATTTATAAAAGGATAGTGTGCTGCAGCTTCCTTTTCCTTCATAAGAAGTTATGTGCTGAGCATTTTCAAAATCAGGGTTACGGCATCAAAGATGGCAAACATGGCATGGACAGTTATTAACCCAAAATTGCACATTTTTTTCAGGGCTGAAACCAGAACCAGGAGTCCAGACACCAGAAAAGATTACGAGACAGTCCTCTAAGCATAGGTGGTCTGAGTGCACCACCACTTCGTCTAGTGAGCAGCAAGTGTAACGACCCACAAATGATTGCTCCTGGCCAAATAAATCCTGTCAGAGCAGGATCCTGGGAAGACGAGATGCACTTGAGGTTTAAAGCACCTCCCTCATCTCCTCAGGTCATATCATGCCATAATGCGCCACGGGAAAGAGATGGAGCAGATAGTCACTGGAAGTTATGTAAGGCCAACGCAGCTGACAGACGTGGCCCACCCTGATGTTCTGCACCCAGGTGCAGCTGGGGTGACCTAGGCCCATCTGCAGGCCAGCGGGCTCCTCTGCCTCTCCAACCCACAGTTCACAACAGCGAAGCACGAGGTAGCGAGAGCTAACTCTTGTGATCCTACAGCTGTGCAGAGGTGTCACCAGCAATGCTTTACAACAGCTCAGAGACAGCGGCTAGCCTGCGCTCCGGTGAAAGCAAGTCTTACAGTCCCAATCCCAGCAAACACAAAGGCACAGTGCTTCACAGGGGAGTCAATCTCCAAAGAGATTGCTATAGGTTGGTGTTCTAAATAGATAGCTAAAAGGTGGACCTTGGCACAAATACTAAGTGTTAGCATGTCCCTCAGCCCACCTGAACCCCTAACGCTGATCCTCTACAGGAACAGTGAAAACTACGCTCTGCAGTGACACACCAGTGTGCATGGGAGCAAAGTCAGGCTCAGCAAGTTTAAAAGGAAATATTTAGAATTCAGACAGTGCCTGAGGTATGTTACTACACTCTACTACTGTACTCTACTATTACTATGCCATTCCTAGTACACTGCACCAGATAAAACAGATTAAGAGTAGGTTAAAACTGGTAGGGGGCACAAGGACCAGATCAGAACATACGTATAAGATCAGTGCTGGCAAGTCTCCTTAAAATTAATCTCTATCAAGATTTAAACCTACTGAGAGCAATGCTGTGCAGAAACCATGAGAAAGCTGACATTTGCAAAGCAATAGAATGGATACCCATTATGTAAGTGCTGGTGTGTTGGATACCCATTATGAAGTGTTGGTGATAACTGTGGTAAACTTAGATGCCACAGGATGGCAAATGTTCAAAACCACCAGCATTTTTGAAGGGAACATCATAGTATACCCTCTTGGAAGTAACAGTTACAAGTTGTGGTCAGGGCTGTTGAGAGTTCATGATACCACAGCCAAGGGAACTGACCAACAAGCCAACTTAGTGTTAAGTATAATACTTTCAGAATCTGAGGAAGAAATGGACCTCTCAGGTAAAAGTTATTAATGGAAACCTTCAACAGAGAATTTAGAGAAGCTTTTTGCAAACTGTGGGTTATTCTGACTGCAGTTATCTTCAGTTCAAATGCCAGCTACTTGGACTCATTACTCCAAGATTAAAAGTAACATCAACAGGGCTTTCTGAGGCTGACTTTATAAAGTTGCAAAATTTCCGTATAACAAGCAGTAAGAACTGTAAGTTACTCTTTAACCGTCAAACTGTTTTAAACTGTTTTACTTCTTTTTTTTTCTTTTTTTTTTTTTAGAATCAGTAGCAACTTTGTGACAACTAAAGTTTAAAAAATGCACTTGATTGCATAGTGACAGATTTGCAGAACATTTTTCATCACACACACATATGTGCTTTCAGTTATTAATAAAATGCTTCTGCCCTTAATCTGCCATTGCCTGAATATACAATTTCAGTGTCTTGGATAGACAAATACTGTTAAGGAATTCTGTTTTCCCTGTTTGAGATGCAATTCAATTACACCAAGAAAAACTGAATACTATGTCTTTAAAACTGGCTTCGGCTTGCCACAGAAAGGAATATCGAATCACTTTTCTATTAAGTTCCTCTTAGAGTGGAATGATAACAAAACTTTCTTCTCTTCCTCGCCCCCACCTTCCTTTTTCCCTTGTTTTAAACAAGGAAGAGCCAGCTGCCCTGGGTAACACCACAGGTAGATATTAAAATGGAGACAGCCATTATTTAGTGGCGACAGGAATATAAATACAGGCACTAACCTATAAACTGGTGTTTACTTCAGGAAAGTAAGTCATATTTTTTCCTCTGATTGCCGTCCTGTCAGTTTAATGCAGCGTAAATAAACAGTAGGTGCATGATAGCTTTAAGTAGAAAGTGTTCATTCCACAAGAGGAGCAGATTACTGAAGCCTGATGCCTATAACGGCAAAAACAGAACTTCCATTTTACCTGGCTAAGAGACTTGTGGCTTTTCTATTAAATTAATTTGTCAGAATTCTATGAAAAATATTATGCACTCAAAGAACTTTACCAAAAACATTCATTTTTTCAGCCCTCAACTTGAACCATTTGAAAAAACAAAAGCCAATCACTCCTCTGTAATTTCATCATCCCTTCGCTCTAAATGAAAGCTTTATATAATCAACCTAATATAACAGAAAATAAAATGATATATAGAATTGCCTATACTTTGAGTTATTTTGTTCTTATAAGTATATTCCCTGACTGAAAGTAAAAAAATTCCCCTTTGGAAAAAGCAATGATGTCTGAGAAGATTGTATATACACTTTACATCTATTAACATAAATTATAAGAAAGTAAAATGTTCCAGATGTGTTTAAACTGTTGTAGAAGGAAAGTTTGTGGCTTCACTGGATATATATTAAATATATCTAGAGAGAGCAATGGCAGTTATGTACAAGAAGGCAATAAAATGCTTCACTAGAGTCTATGTTAAAATACCATAGTTCCTAGAAATATGACTAAAACATTTCAGAAGTCGTATTTCCTCCAGTTTTAATTCAGAAACCTACTTTAATGTATTTTTCTATATATTAAACACTATTTTATTAATCAAGTAATCGCTCTAATTTTTTTTCAAATACAGCTGGAAACCTAAGGAATTACTTCAAATTCCTCTGACAATACTTAGATTAAAAAAAAAAAATAGGTGACATTAAAAAGGTGACAATACTGTGAAAAATCAAATAGTTGATACATTTAAAAGATTTGGTGAGGTTTTTTGTTGGTCTTTTTTTTTGAGACGAACACCGGACTTCAGCTGATTATCTCCTAAATGGCAGTTGCACACATTGTAAAGCCCTCTCTATCCCAAACCTGCAATGTAGGAGAAACCTCTCTAAAGAGGTTTTAGTGCTGCAGGGGTGGATGTGCCCACGTCCCCAGCAGGGCTGAAGGTGGTGGTTGGTGCCTGTGTGATGCTGGCAGGGCTGCAGGCAGGGCTGGCACAGCCACAGAGGGCAGGTGCTCATCCGCTGACCTGCTGGGCCTACGCTGCAAACCAAAGAGGTGCCCTGCTCCTGTGCAAGCTGGGGCTGGCGTGGCAGCCTCTCTCTGCTTCTGGTACTGCCAAAGCACTGTGTCCCATCAGTGAGTTACAGATCGACTCTGCTTCACACTGCTTTCTCGGGAGCACAGCAGCAGGTTAGGATTCACACGAGTCGCTAAAATAGCATGAGAGGGGAGACTGCGAGAGTTACTTTGCTATTTAAAGTATCAAGTACAAAGAATATAAAAAGGAAATGGCCAGTTTTTCAAAATTCATGCACATTTCATTTAAATGTTTTTTGTTCCAGTAAACTATTTTGCATACAAAGGACTTATTTATTACATATTTGAACTTGTGGGAAAAAGGGAAGGAATGTACTGATTCCTGAAATAACTCTACAGCCTTTTTGGAGGCTTTGCTCTTCTGGGCTCTTGTTCTACTCTGAACAGTTTTATTACAGGGACAGAGGAATTCCTTGGAGTCAGTTCTTTCTTTTCCACTAGCTGTACTGAAGAGTGGGCATACATAGCACACTAGCCAAGGATTTTAATTTCTCTTCTATTGCCTTATTATGTGTGTGCACTATCTGTTACGATGCATGCTTATATGTGAACACGTTGCATTTTCTGCCTGCTCATTTTTTTACCTACTCTATGTTATTTCACATTTCCTTGCAAAACCATTCCTTCAACTTGAAAAGCAAGGTAATACCAATAACAATCTCAAATAGAAAGTGAATTAGAAAATGAGTGTGTGTATGTATAAATGTTTTAAAGAGCATATAGGAGTACGGGACTGGAAAAAGCATTCTCAAATTCTACAAATAGTGCTGAAGAGTAATTAGAAGATAGAAATTGCAGAGAACATGCTATATTCATGTCTATACACTCTACGCTTACAGTTTCAAGTTGTTTTTGAATAGTGCGCCTGATTTGACACATTTCTATCTGGTGATTGTGTTAAATGCTTGAACAGATAGTGAAATATCCAAGCATTCCTTGTGCTAACTACAGCTGAAATTTTACACTTATTGTAACCTTTCCTAACAATGTGAGAAAAACAGAGTAAATATATTAAATTTGTTTCACAACAGATGCTTAGGTTGTTAATATTTAAGATGCCTATTCATGCTATTCCTGTCTGCACATTTGTCAAAAATGTAAGCTTGAATGCTAATGTTTGCCAGCAGACTACAGCAGACAAATATATGAATGCACTGTACCAAAATAATATAAAGTAGAAATAAGGGGCCGCTGCTAACTCCCACCCAAGCAGCACGGACCAGAATGAAAGGGCACCTCCAGATCACACGCCCTGGCGTCTCTGCATCTGAATTTGTGAATTATTTTCGCAGAAGCGCTGCGCTCATTTGCACGGACTAAAACCAGCGGAGAGCTGTCCTCAGTCTAAACTCATTTCAGTTTAGGAGCTGGCGCAAAGTGTTTCAGAAAACTTAAATTGTAGCGAAGTTTCTCCCGCAGTCAGAAAAAGCTGGAGACTGGCAGAGGGAAACTCCGGGTCGGGCAGGTGCCTGTCAGGAGCGCTCCCCCCGGCAGCCGGCGGAGACGGCGACAAAGGGGCGAGGATTTAGCAAAACCTCGGGTGGCGGGTTCGGAGACGGAGCGGAAAAATCAAAAGTAAATCCTGGAGCACACAGACGAGCTCCTGGCACTGCTCCCCGTGACAGCGGCAGCGCCGGGTCGTGCCGCGGGCGGGCGGGGG
>VXAX01003646.1:584023-630565 GCA_013399835.1 Leptocoma aspasia
CTCTTTTTTTTTTTTTGTTTTTAAGACCTCCTTTCCCCTCTTCACTGATGCAAGATTTGGAAGTGGAGTTCCTGGAGAATGACCCTGGCAATGAACGAAGGTTTCCCTGAAAGCTGCGGCTGTTTCTTATTCCCTAGGAGACTGACGAGAGAGGGGACCCCGGATGTCAGCCCAATCTCCGTTTTTCATTTGTCTCGACTTTGAGGCAGATTTTCTCTTTCAGCTCTGGGAACTGACAGGTACAATTCCCGTAGGCACCTTTGCATGAAACAAGACCAAGGCCAAGAAGTTGATTCGTCATTGCTTTTCCTACTTAGCCAGCAGTATGTCCTTCTATTAATTGCTATTAGTAAGTTAACCTTGTAGCTCAGTTATTGAATAATCATTAATCCATGGAGGATACACAAGCCCAAAGGTTAATAATAGGAATAGCAATTAATAATATTGACCTTGCCAGTGGGGAGAGTATTTTCGTCACAGTTATTAAAAGGCACTACTATTTATACTAGGTACAGTGGTGCAAATTTGGACTCAATATGTTGAATACCAAATTACTGCAACAACACCAGAAATTAATTCACTCCTTTATCTCCATGTTATCAGTCCTCTGACTTTTTCTCTGTTTAAAACTCATCATCCCCTACTCTCCCATTTTAAATAGAAATGCTAGGTCTTTAATCAATTCTGACATTTCCACTAGAAAATAACATTGAGCTCACTTACACAGATAAACATTTATTTGCCTGCAGCTGATTTGTTGTAGTGCTTTGGACCTATTCATTTCTCAGAGAGGACTTAGCTTTTTATGGTCTTTTGATACCATGGGGTAATAAATAGGAGATCAGTACAAAGGGGACATTCTCCCTTTTATAGGTCCAACTCTCCACTCCCTGGAGTTGCCTCCTTGCTCCTCTGACTGACTGACTGACTGACTAACCTACATTCTTCTATTGTCAAAGACCCATCTCCTTTATTTGTATTACATTTCTGACTGGCTGGCCAGTAAGCCCTAATAATAATCGTATTTCATGTCTCAGAAATCTAATAATCAAGTTACTCATTGCTACAAATTGCAGCTAAGCTATTTGGGTTAGTCATGTTATCCCCACTATAAAGGCAGGGAAACTGAAACGGGAAAATTAACACATTTGCCTGAGGCTACACATGGATTTAAGACCAGATCCAGAACTGGAACTGAATTTAGACCAAGTTCTCTCTTAAAGATCCTCAAGTGCACACTATGGAAAATCCTTCCTTAAAACAGAAATGTAACATAAACCTTATTTTTAATCAGCTTTGTATATTAGTCAAAAAAAGACCATACACATGCTTTTTTTTAAGGTCACCTTTTGTTTTTAAAAGATGAGGTTTATCCAGCTTTTAAAAAAAAAGTGTGGTAATACTTTTCAACTACATCTACTAAAGGCAGTTTACTTTGGAAACAAATATTTAATACCAGACTGTGAGCAGTAATGGGAATAGGATTGCTTGTTATTATGCTACTGTAATCAATATTAACTGAATGTTATGGTATTGTTACAGACCAACAAAATATGATGGGAAGTCCAGCATTAGTATAGATAAGGTGCTGTTGCTTACCTAGTGTGCATTAGTTTCACCATAATGCTCCTTCAGTGCTTTCAGTATCAAAATAACTAAATATGAGTCTAAACACTGAAAAACATATGGGACAGCCATATACTGTGTTTGAGAGTTATGATTTATATCATTAAGCAGTGAGTTTTACCAAGTCGTGTCATTCATGTCACTGAAGCAAGACATATATTGCCTGCCCTTTAGCTGTGGCATATCATCAAAGCTATATGGTATGACTGAGCACAGATGGCATGCCTAAAAACCAGGTGTACAATATAACTTTCCTATTACTGACATGTAGATATTTTCCTCTTCCTTATTTTCCCCCCCTTAGATGTTTGCTTGCCCAGCCTTCTACAGGAACTATAGAAAGTCCTGTTCATCCTGCTTATCCCTGATGCCTGGAATTGTGCAGTTGAAACCCTATACAGAATAAGTGTTCGCATTCTTTTATAATTTTTTTTTTAATGCTGACAGCTCCTTTCTGAGCATTTTTAAAGTCCTGATTTGAGGGAAGTGGGTGCAGATCTCATTCAAATAGTCATTCTCCAATACCATTAGCATTACCTGCCAAAAATGAAAGTGGCATATGAATCACAATAAGCCACTCATGAATTTGTGGATTTAGAACCTGCCAAGGAACAACAGATACACACACGATTTCAAAGACCCATCAGTTTTAGGTACTTCCAACAGCGCATAAAAGTACATTTATCCAAATACCATCTTATTGATGGCACATTCTATAAGGCCTACAGACATAACTGATTCCAGGGAATGATAATACTAACTATATTAGTAACTAACTATAATATTTCTGTTCCAGTCTTTCTTTTACAAGTGAGGTAGTGAACGTGATGAATCTGCTAATCATAACCATGTCAGAGGCCCTTCCAGAGGTGTCCCTTGTTGAAGTGCTACTGTGACATAATGATGTGTTGCTTTTGTGTGAGAAGAGCTTTAAAATCCTCTGGGAAATACCACAGTTGCTTTCCAGTTCCTTTCAGACATGTAAATGCCTTGATGTTTAGACATGAGTACAGAGGGGTGGAAAGTGAAGTTCAGCGAGGAGTAGAGTGGGGTTAAAAGCATCCACATGGATCCAGGAACCAAGTACATACATATGTGGGGTTTTTTCTGTATCTGATATTACCTAGGGCTTGGAATGAAATGTTCATTATCAAGAAGAAACACTGCAGGAACATGGGTGCCTACTTCAGAGTTATGTTGACCCATGGTTGACAGAGAAGGCCATCTTCTGCCTGAAATTACAAATGAGCAACAGAACTCTGAGTAGTGCTCAGATACTTATGTCATTCTCAAGTAATATGTATATTATCAAGTATAGTTTATTTCCAGCTTTTAGTGTGTGGATAATGCTATATCAGTGAAAACCACTACATGCCACCTATAATTCTTTATAACTGCTTGCTTTCATCATGGTTTGCTTAAGCTGAGCACATCAGAAACTGAAAATAACATTTGGGTCTTTTTTCCTTCTTAACATACAAAAACTCTAGACTACGTTTTGAAAACTATTTATATGGTATTATTTGTGAAACATCGCAAAGAAACCTGCATATTGGCATGGTGTACACATGGATGTCTCAGCAGCTTGATGAAATGTGAAGACTTGGCTTGAGTAACTGTGTTCCGGCCAGTTATAAATGTTATCTGTTGTAGATGAAAACGGTAGTCAACAGATACAACCATGCCGAAGTAGCCTTCTGTGCATATTTTAAATGCAAGTGGCCATTACCAGCTGTACCACAACCTTTTCTGATGTTCCATCTTGCTGGTGGCTCAGTGGAAGATGTCTTTTTCTGAATGTATCTTTAGTGCATTTCTGCAGTCTCTTGGTTATTCTACTCTTTGTTGGTTAGACACCAATCTCTTGAGCTCAGGCCTGTATCACCTTGCTAGTAGAATGTCTGTTCTGAAAATTTCTTTACTGAAGTGGGCATCATGTCAATAATAACATATTCATCTGTCTGTCTCCAGACTGGCTTAAATTCTCTCCAATCATACAGTGAAGGCCCACGTTTCCAGGCCCTTATGCTACACAGTACCTCAATCCATTCGGCCTCTCTCCAAGATGGTAGCTGCTTTCTGCTCCACATCTCTGTTACAGGAGATCTCTAGATTACCTAGAAAAGTAAAGGGCATCCTGTAGATTTCCTCGTAAAACTTTGCTTTTTGGAAAAGAAGATCAACTTTTTGCAGGTGCATCAGTGACGTCAGACTTACTTCTGTTTTGCCTGGCTGCCATCTCTTTCTTCCATCAGTCTAAAAGTATCATTTTTTAAAGGATTGAAGGAGATATATTAATATTTGTGTGAACCACTTTTCCTGCACATTTTCTGTTCTTTTCTCCTTCCACTTGGTGTCTGGTTTGTCTTGGCTGCTTTTAATAATTCTGTTGCCTCTATTGAGAGACTGCCAGATTAAACCAGTGAAGAGAAACCAGGTGACTGTCTACTTTTATGAATATAAGTTGTGTATAATAAATTCTGGTTTTACATCTATGCAAATTAAATCATCATATGATTCTGACTACATGCATTTTTTATCAAATATGGCATATATTTCACAAATTATATTTAACTTGTAGTCATGTTGCAATTTTGAATACCTAACTAGGAGTTACAAGGTGTGCCACTAGATCTTAGTAAATAGGTTTACAAATCCAGAAGAAATAGGAGAAATTCAGCTTTTTTTCTTGTATTCCTGGTAAACCTAGTGCAAAAGTTTTCCTGTTATAGGTGATAATATAAATGCCTCACTACTGTGCTGTTTAGAGACAAAAGTACACTTGGTTTCTAGAAATGTAGAGATTTCATAAGGGCCTAAACAGAATGTGCCCAGAATAAGGAAGTTTCAGAGAAACATGTTTTTGGTCTGGAGTTTACAGCATCTCGTTAGTGAGGCCTTTTGTTAATGTTTCTTGTCACAGAGTAGAAGACATCAGCCACGATGTCAAAATAAACACTTTACTTCTGCAAAATTATATTTTCATCACAGGAATATTGTGAAGCGAAAATGGGATTTAGCATAATTCTTCCTGTGGACAGACAGGGCAGTTCTAGTGTCAAGCCCAAAGCCTTGCAATATGATTCCCAACCATAGGTGCACCAGACTTTGAATAATCAGTCTGTTAGATGGGCTATGACAGGCATTATGCTGTGAAGGTAACCACTCAATGCTTTCAATGTTAATGATCTTCATAAACTGCTGCTGTTTTTTTCTAAATAAAAAGACATTTTGGTGAGCACAAAGATGTCTCTGTCAATACTGGTGTTTCGGTCAATAAGAGGGTCTGGATGGGTTGAAATGTGGGAATCTGGCGGAATTCAAACATGTGAACAAACAGCTGTGATTCACAAAACCTCTTCTAAGAAGTTGCCTAAACCTCAAAGCACTAGGTTTGCCTTAGAGTTAGTTCCTTTTCCACCTGGGACTCTTAAGTGGCCATTCAGGACTGTTCATGCCCACCCAAGTCCTCTAGACCTGCAATATTCTTCTGCTCAAGTGTCTTGGTCACCTTGGCCTCCTGGTTACTTGTGAAGTGTGCCCAAACTCCCTGACATGACTGCATTCTTGACAAAATGCAGCATGGTCACTGTGATAATAATGGGACTTAATCCCAGGACTGTTTTTATTTTTACTCTTATTTTTGTTTTTAATTTTTTTAAGGGGGATGTTGCATGTATTTAAAAACCATTTAACATAGTAAAGACAAAAATAATCCCGAGAAAACTGAGTGTGTGCCCCAGCCCTGGGAATAAACTAAACCTAAGATTATGATCTAAGGAATCTTGAATTCGTTTGTGCTCAAGGGTACTGTTTCAGCAGAAGGGTCGAGACTGCCTCTTCTAAAATAACCATCAGCCTGGTGGTCAGAGTCCTCCCTGGGGTGAGAGGAGTTGTAAATTGGGGCCTTTCAGGGCAGCAGAGATGAATCCCATGATTGCATTAGTGCTCTAATCACAGAGTTGTTATATAGAGGGAGATGAGAAGCCAGCTTCTCCTCCAGCTATATTTTAATAAAACATAAGTTTTGAAGGAAAGATCACAAGGACCTATTTTCATAAAAAGAACGAGGGTGTAGATATTAAGTGGATGGAGGCATCTCTCAGACAGCCCTGGCTAGAGCCCTGTCTTTAGAGGTAACCCTCAGGTAGAGCCTTGGCTTTAGAAGGAGGCAGGATTGTAGATTTGGGACAAACCTGATTTTTCCCCTGGTTAACTCCAGTTGTTTTGTGTTGAGGTCAAGACACGCTGTGCTGGCTGTTTTCCAGGCCACCCAGGTGTCTCTCCTGGTACACCACAGGAAAGTCATGCTTTCAAAACGTGACCCTGGATACCTGATAGGGAACCATGGGACAAAAGATTCAGTGTTGGAGCACCAGGATGCTTCATAGGATTAGGCCATAAAACATATAAATCAGTATCTAATTATTCATAACAGTTTATTTCATATTAAGAGCAATACTTGGTATCTGCTGGGAACTGTTCTCTCGGTGCAGTTTCTGGTCCATTTTTATTTTGCATCACAAAGGACAGCACAGGAAACTGTTGGATTGCATATTACTTATAATGAAAATTCTCACTGTAAGAGTTTCCCATTAGAAGATCTAGTGGCTAACACGGCTAAACACTCATATTTGAGTCCTCTGGGATGCAAGGTTAAAATCATGTTTTTATGGAATTTATCTAAATTAAAATGGAAATACACACTAAAATTTTGGCCTTTTCTAGGAAAAGTGTAATAATATTTAAAGATGCTTATTTCTTCTTTAAAAATCCTTTTATTTTGCCTATTTGAACACTTCCAAAATCAGGGGACGATATATTCCTCCAAAACTTGACAGCAGTCCATTGCATGGATTTCCTCTGCCATGGTATAACTGACTGCTTTTGCCACACATAGAATGTATGGGCACAGTTCAGACAGTCTGCCCCATCTGTGTTTCCTTCCCCAAACCTGCTTGATACAACTGAAGAGTAGGTTACAAAGCTGTCCTGGAACCCTTCCACTTGTGATCTACATCCTACAATATAGAATATTCTAAATATCTTGGGCTTTCCCTAGCTAACAAGCTGGTTATTCTGGCTATGCATGAAGATACAGATTTGGGTCTTAATTAACATCTGCAGTTTAATCAAACCATTTATGATCCTGAGAAATCTGAACTGTAGACTTTCTGGTTTTTCTGATGACAGACAAATACCATGAACTAAAATAGTAGTTTGGTATATAAAGCATTTGCACCAGCTCTATGGCCGTGGTAACTTTTGTGGAAGCGTGAGAAGCCTGAAGATCATATTTTTCAATGTCTGATGAAGAATTCAAAGATAATAGATATGAGATCAAATACACTAGGGACTTGACAAAAGTTTTTGGTGTTTAAATTTAAACAGCATTCTATGCCATTTTACAGGGGCTAACTCTCCTGCGGTGACAGTCCTGTAAATCTCTAGCTAGGCCCAGTTTTATTATAAAAGAAGTTGGCTGGCCCAAAAGAGAAAATATGGAATAAATTGCCATGGAAGTGGATTGGCCTGTTTAGTCTGGTGACCCAGTGAAACAGTGGAGGACTTTATAATCTGCAGTGCAGACAGGTCTTCATTGTTGAAGGAAGCAGGAAGTGCTAAGAGGGCTGTAATTGCATATTCTTTAATAAGAAATATAATTGTTGCTTTCGCCAAACAGATCTCAGACAGATTTTAATAGTGTGCACACATTCAGAAGCCTCTGGAACACACCTTTTTTACCCTAATTTGTTCATATACATTGATATATTCTAATGTATTTACACCCTCGAAAAATGTAGTCCATGTAGAGCATTTCTGAATTGCAGGGTTCCTTACTCTGTTTTTTTTCCTTTTTAGATTGACTGTGATGATTCAGTAAGATAAAAGAAGATCCAGTAGATGTGTTTCTTTTAATACTTTGAAGTTTCTGTCCTAGAATAAAGGCTTATGTTTGCCATGATTATAGTGGTCAGCCTTCACTGCACTGTCAGGGCCTTGCCATCTTCCATTGTGCAGCATGTTTAAAAAAACCCACATTGGCCACGGTATTGTTTTTTTTTTCAAAAACTTCAAATTAGAAAACTACATTTGTGATGAAGTATAATTTTCTTTGTTGAATCTGAAGGGATAAAATCTTGTGTTACACCAGTATCAACATAAGTCTTAGTCGACAGGAGGGAAAGCAGTGTTGGGCAAAGCCTATCCTAACCACTGAATGTGAAATCAGCAAAAGAAGACATGATCTTCTAACACTGCTTCAGGTGGCTGAAATTCAGTTTTTCTTATTTCACATTCTATAATTTTGTTGTAATCATTGCAAGACAAATAGTTTTCTTAACTGGTATTAGGTGCATGACTTCCTGTGAACCATGGTAACCAAGGCTTGAGATTTATGAACAATTGTTTAGCTTTCATCAAACTCCCTCAATCTGTAGATCTAAGCAAAAATCACACCATATGTTGAAAATGAGTTCAGTAGTGACTGTCTTTCAGCAGCTGTGCTAAATTTGTATTGTTCTGCAGTGTTATGGACAGCTTTTTTCAAAACAATTGAGATCACACATATATACCTAATTATTTTTATTACTGTTGAGTATCACGTTTTAAAAGGCTTGAAATCTTTTTTTCTGTGAAAGGTGAAGCTAGGAAAACATTTGCTTTTTGTCCCAGGATACTCACACTTTCAGTTTATTTGTAGAAAAGGTAAACCATGGATAGATAGATAGATAGATAGATAGATAGATAGATAGATAGATAGATAGATAGATAGATAGATGCTCCACGACGGCCAAATTCTAGAATAATCAGCTAAAAATGTAAAAGGTTTCAAGCTCTGCACCATCAAAGTCATGTATTTTTTGCTTTACTACCAAAAAAAAAAAAACCCACCAAAAAAAAAAAGCCAAAACAAAACCAAAAAAAACCCCAAAAGACAAAAAAGTGCTGCATTCTCTTGTAGGTTGGACATTGGCTTCAGAATATAAATGCCTGACTGATAGTAACTCATGTAAGTTCATCAATTCCTTTTATATTGTCTGCTAATCAACCCCACCCTGTTAAAGGCTTCCATTGCTCAGGTGGCCTACATGTGAAGTATCACACTTTAGTCCCACGGGGGTATTCAAGGTATTCAATATCATTTATCAGATCAAGGAAAGGGTAGGACAGTCTGCAGTATCTGCTGATGATATTCAAACAACTGAGGTTTAGGAAGAGGTTTCATTGAAAAGAATATCTACAGAAAGAAGAAAAGTACCACCACAGCTGATCATAGTTCATATTTGTCTCTTTTAAAACCGCATGTCAAGGTAAGTTGCATCTGTGCAAGCAGGAAAATGAAATCGTGGTTTGCTACTGCTTGGCAATATTCATGCAGTGAGTCAAGTCAACAATACTGAGGTTGAGCAGAGCACAAACCAAGGAGGCCGCCCATGCAAATGATACATCCTGGTTGCTTCCTCATGAACTCTTCCATGAAGTCCTGCTGCACCCATCTTGATTGCATATGCTAATCCCGGCTTCTTAATTGACTCATAACAGATTTATCTGGATTTCCAACTTCCTCTTCTCTTTTGAATGTTAATTAAAAGAAAAAAGATTACATTTAAGATATTCATTACAGTAGCAGAGTTTTCTGCTAGGGGTGTTCAGAGCCAAATTTTGGTTTTATTTAGATGGGACTATTTAAAATCAATGAGCTTAAGTCTGTTTTGCACTAGGGACCTTTTGACACTCACATAGTAAAAAGTGGCCTTAGAAGCAATTGAAGAACTTGTAAAGTTCATAGGGTATATTTTCTACATTTTACCTCATAGGGTAAAACTGAGAAAAAGTCCCCAGCTTTTAATATAAAATATATGTAACAGTCCAAAGCCAGTTTGTTTGGATGAAAATGAGCTTAGAGCTGCTCATGTAGACGTGTAGATTCTCCCCGTCTTCCCCTAAATCACTCACTATCACTATTAGACCTGCAGAAGTAGGAAAAAGAGGGCTTTGATATCCTCTGTATGGAATATGGAGATTTCAAGTCATGTCTCTAGCCTAAACAGATAATTTTCCTTTGGTATTTTCTAAGCCAGATGCAGAGCTTGTTTATTTTTAGTCAATATTTAGGAACACTTTAAATAGTAGGGTTTGTTTTTTTTGTCATATGGACAAAATAAGACTTAATTAATGAAAAAGCAGAATGAAAATTCTCTTTTTCCTTTTCTAAAAAAAAAAAAAGCAAACCTCATTCCTACTGTGGAGTTGTTTTTTTTTCTACAGGGCTTTTCCCCCCATTTTTGTTGTTGTTATTGTTTTTGTTTCTCCTTAGGTATTTTGTAGTCATAATCTTGCTTGGCAACACACCATATTGTTGTTGGTAATTTGGGTTTTTTTATATTCAGTAGATTAAATCATACTATCCTATTTGGGATCTTCCCACCATTACAGCTTTTGCCACCCATAACCTTATTTTATGATCAAAGGGGAAATAAAGGGAAAGCAGTAATGTTAATAGGCTTTCCCATGCAGTCTCTCTGGGAATGGTCTTTTTATAAGTGTCTTGAACTTGACCTCTTCAGAAGGCCCAAAGGTCCAACACACATTTTTAAAGTTGCATTTAAATTTTAATATTTTTATTCTGTGAAGCCATTTAAAACCTGGCCCTCAAAACACAAAGCATAAATCTTTCAGGACAGTCATCCAGTAAAATTGATGTGTGCGGAAGAGAAATTCCGGAAAACCCCTACAGCTCTATTGCTTTGCTTTTCATGTTGTTTTATAGATACGTTCCCTACAACACTACCAAATAATCAAACAAAATCCAATGAATAATATTGTGATTTCATCACTCTGGCATTTGAACTTGCAAATACAATTTAGCAATGAATTAGGAGAGGAAAATTTTGCATTGCCCCACCCTCATTATAAAAATGTTCTTCTGAGCCAAGCATTTGAGGCATTAGAAAGATTTACAGTAATAATATAAGTAGCAATAATGAACTTGGGAACAAGGGAGTCTTGTAAGGGGTTCTCAGAATGAGAGAGAGGTTTTGTAAGCAATTCCATCAACACTAAATAAATATTTAGGAAGACTGTCTTCTCTTAGCGAGTCTGTATAACTGTAGTGCTAATAGGAAGTATTTGATTTGGATATAAGAAGATACGTATCTCTGAGTCCATTCAACTTGTTTGTGTGGGTGAATCTAGCTCTCATTAAAGGTACTGGTTTGACTGTCCTGATTGCTACAGTCTTCCTTCCATGAAAATGTCAGCTTTGTCACCTGCTGTGCAAGGTTTCCAGCCATCCCAGTTCATCTGAGGGCAAGCTCTTCTATCTGCAGTCTCTTTTATTTTGGAATGGTCAACAAGGCAGCCAGGTGTGACAGGGCAATCTCATAATATAGTTGGAAAGGAAAAAAGTCTGGGTTAAATGATTGAACTTGACCTGTAGGTGGGGGTCACACCATTGCCCATCACCATAATGTCAGTGTACACTCCCCACAGAATTCATGTTCAATTTTTCTTCTGCATGTGCAAATGTCCTACCCCCGCATTCCTAAATTCAAGTCTCTGACCATACCAATAAACAGAAAAAACTGGGGAGCAGGGGAAGGCAAGGCATGAGGGAGGCAGGCAGGGCTGGCTACTTGTCTGCCTTACCTCCCTGCTCAGTGTCCTGCTGCAAAGGGAGCAGCCAGGATGGAGTGTGACCTCTTGTTCCCAACACTCACCCCAGCTTCCCGAGTGCACGGCTGAGCTGAGGATGTGGGCACAGAAACAGGGAATCCCGTTGGAATTGCTGGAAAAAAACTCTCATTAACTTAATGAGATTTGGAACATTACAAGGGAACTCCAGCTGGAACCAGATCTGAACCTGAGTGCGAAACATTCCTGAATACACTACCACAAACTTGTTTCGAGGAGAATATGTGCTCAGACATACAAATGGCTAGATTCTGATCTCGGTAATGCCAGTGTGAGTGTCCTGACTCATACAAACTGCACTCAGAGGACTAGCCCTGAAGACTATAAAATGAAGATGCATACATGCCACAGGAGACTGCAAAAGGAGGGTGGAGCTATGAGGATTCAGCCACACACCTTGCTGGAACACCTTAAGACAGGTAGACCTGGCAGCAGTTGGCTGAGACGAGACTTTCATCCTGCATAATCACTGCTTTCCATAATTAAGTGCAGAGTCTGACTGGGTTCACACTTCGCTGTGCTGCAGTCTAGCTGCACTCACATCCTCACTACTCTGGTAGTGAGTAGTGCCTTGCCCAGCTCTGTAACAAAACACTCTCCACTTTCATTTCTTTAAGATCAGTAGCTGAACTGCCATGACTGCTGGGCTTCTGGGGGAAAGAGAACTGCCTTGTGAATATCAGAAAGATAGATGGAGGAGAGAAGAAACAGATTCTCCCTTCAGCATAGTGTGATACGGCAGCAGGCTGGTCTCAAAATAGACAGAGGAAGTGCTGAATGACCCAAGTGATGACAGGCTTGGTGGCATTCTCCTGCATGTATAGAAGACACTTGTTTTGTCCATATGTCTCCATATCCATACTGTAGCTGAGAAACTACTGTGGTGTTCTCCTGGAGTGATACTCAGACCGCAAGTTTAGTCTGAAGGAGAAAGCCAGTGTGTTCCCATCTAGTTTATGAACTGTTGAAAAATGTCAGTAGAATAAAGATTTCTACGTTAACTAGTCTGTATTTTTTTCCATCTGTGGAAGTACCAAAAGCTCTTGCTTTGATCAAAGTTAATGTGAGATTTCTGGAATATGAATTGGCCCTTTAGATAGAGCTTTGACTTGTCACCTATTTAAGAGTGTTTTCATTATTTTCTGATTACTTACCCGGCATTGCCAAATTTTGCTTTTCTTTTATTAAGTAATTTAATACTCAGAGCTCACAGAAAACTTAACATGTCATCCATCTCTTTCAGCTTAAATGATTAAAAGCAAACTCCATTTCTTAAAGTAGATCCTTTTTTTTACGCATTGCACATCTGAACTTGCAGTGAGACTAATACCAAACAAATAAAAACTTTCTTTTTTGAAACTTTTGAACAAGTTAAAACACATCAAAAACTGCATTCGCAGTAATTGATACTAATTAAAATGCTGAAGCTGCATTAACAAGAAATGAAAAGGAGTATTTTGGGTCTTATCTTTTGCAACCTGAATGTTTTTCAGGCTCAGCTTTTCATAAATGCAGAAATATTATACCTTGTATTATTTCCGTGGAAAATGCTATTGCTGTTTGGTGTTTTATGGGGTGTGGTTTATAATTTTATTAACGCCATCTGTTGTTTAAAAGATAATATAGAATGTTTAAAAATTACCAAAAATGCTGGTGTACACAGAATTAGGAGCAACATTTGCAGTTTGCTCTTTGCCTGGCAATTCATCTGCACATAAAGCTGATTCATATTGAAGACAGTTGAAGTTAACTCCTTATGGTTAATGGGATGCTTTAAATATCTCCATTGGCTGTGTATTAAAACACTATTAATATCATGAGCACATTCTGTATCTGAAACAGCCCTTGCTGCCAGATCTTCTTAAAAATGCTAAAGGGTAAGAAGGGAAATGAAAGGCCATATTATGAAAGGACTAAGAACCCTGAAGATCACCTTCCACCAAAATTACAGAATTACATGGCTTTAAAAGGGAAAGCCAGGCCAGCAAGATGGATGAGGAATGGAATGTTTGCATGTCTTATGCTCTGCTAGAAGCGCTTAGGCACATCCAAAGACAAAAAAGGGTTTTTAATTACTGAATAAACCTTTTTTCCTGAAGCTGAATGGAAACACATCATCATGGGCAGGTGGTTTTACACATTTCTCTCCACCCACAGCCTGAGAGCAGAACCAGTTAGAATACAAAGGCAGGAGAGGTCATAAATACAGGAGGTAAGAAATGCCTGAGTGAACCTGGAGAAAGATCTGTGCTACAAGACCAGGAGAGCTGCCTGTAGTTGGCCGGTGTCTCAGCCAGGTGCAGAGATATTTCAGCTTTGCTTAACAGGCAAAGCATCAAGGCCTTCTCAAATCTTTGTCTATTACCTAATTGCTAAAAATAAATAGCCAGTTGCATTTAGGGAGAAAAGAGAGACAAAACACTATTGGATAAGAGTTTGCCAGTCACAATATGATTCTTCTGGATTTATGGGCCAGAGACAATTGTTCGTTTTGCTAGAGATATACAAAAAAGAAAATAATTTCCAGCATGATTCCATATTGTTCCAAATAAAATTTGTAACACTTTGGCTTCCAGCTACAGATTTCCTATCTAAAGAATATGCTGGGGAGGACAAGTCCTCCTGTTACCAAGGAATGGAAAATCCTTGTCAAGGAAAAGCACATCAGTCTGTTACAGGCTGCCAACACAAATATTTTGGACTGAGAAAAACTACATTTCAAACTAACAAGAATCCAGGTGACATATGTTTTATTTAACTCAAGATCATAACCTTATCTATAAGGAAAAATGGACTAACATAGCTATTCCAGGGGAAAGTGTTCTAACTACTCTTGTACAGAATTCATATCCTGTGGTGAAAAACCCAAACCCCAAACAAACAAACAAAACCTCCTGCATGGGTGTATATGCTTTATCTTGGAATTAGGCTGGTTTTTATTTCAGAATAATTATTCCACTAGTCACAATGCATGGTAATTATTCCCAAATAAAGTATTTTTTTTTTAATTGCAATGAAGTGTCCACAGGGAGCTATCACAGAGTAGTTATCCTGGAATTGCTACGCTGCTTAACTTTCCCCAAGTAGACAAGCCTTAAGAAATTGTATCCAAAAGAATATCGAGGAGAAAAAAAAAGTGTCTCCGCATGTGTTACAGCATCAAGTGAGTGAGTGCTAAAAGTTATACATTGTAATGTAGATGCTGTAAACCACACATTTATGCCAGGAAGGTACATTGTAATAACAGCAGAAAAGGATTTTGTGGAAATGTGAAATAAGAATTTATGCCTTTTCTTTTTGCTTTAAAAATTACTTTCAAATATTTCAAATTGGGCTTTCATCTTTATTCAAAGCAGATGCACTGTTTACTAAACAATTTTATGGTATTCCCTCTCTGGATCTGCTGGGAAGCTGTGATTAACAGCAATGTTCAGTCTTTTGGAATACGGTAGCCATGGTATGGTGCTGGGTCATAACTCCTTAAATGAGCTGAAATGCTCGACCTGTGGCATGTGCCTCAACAACAAATTAAACTCAAAGATGAGACTGAGGAATATATGTTATATATGTTATATAAGCTAAGCTGGTAGACCTCCTATTATATTAATACCTTACTGAAGTGCACAGCACCATCCAGCACAGTACTCTTGCTTCAGCTTGGGTGATGTATAGTATAGTTGTAGCTGAATTCTTTATATTTAGGTCATATTTTCACACTCTTTGAACTTGTAAAAAAAGTCCATAAAAACTATGTATAAAGCACAAGTCTCCTGGAGTTTGTGGTTATGGGCAGAAGTTTGACTATCCTGTCACTCTCAAGGTATCTTTAACTATTGGTGACCCAGAGAGGATCATCCCCTCTGACTCCTGTCATTTCCTCATGAGAGAGATATCCTTGCAGTGTCCAGGACTGTTTCAATGTCATCCCTGGGGCACACACTGTGTGACATGCCGTTGGACTTGTCCCCACTCCCATAGACACAGTGGTAGCCTTGGTAAAGCCATCCTAACACTTGATCCCACGTGAAGGTCCCACCAATATGCATGCTCGCTGCAGTACATGGCCACTCATGGGGTTGGAGAAGGCAGGGAGGAAGAGCACAGTGTTCCAGCCTAGAGCAGAAAATGCTAGTTCTGTTGGGAGCATGCAAACCAGTTGATCAGGCACCATATCTACCCTCCAAGGCACCTTGACAACCAGTGTCAACTCCATGCCTGGTGCACAGTATCTGGCTGATGAGAGCTGCTACCTCTGAGTCCAGATCCAATATTCTCAGCTGCTTTGGGTGCCTATCACAAGCCAAATAATGCTGCAGTGGTCTCCTAAGTAAGGAACAACCGACCCTCTGCCTGTAACTTTGAGATAGATGGAGGAGCACCACTGTTTGTTGCTTTGCTTTTTCTTTATTCTTCCTGGAGCAGGCAAGTCACTCATGCCAGGGCAAAGGCTGGTAGGCACTGTCTTCTGGAAGGTCACCAGGTAGCTCTCCCCAGCTTGGGGGAGAGCAGCTTGTCATTTGCTAACCCACTGGCCTTCCAAATCCAAGCAACTGTGGGGGGAGAGGGAGGTCTGCAAGGTCTCTGCCAAGGCTTGCCGTGACCTTAGGTGCTGCCTCAGTAGACACAGCTCAGGCAAGAGGAGAGCCATGTGCAATGCCATCTGGACCCATGCTGGCGAGGTGACCCTCCCTCCGGCACTCTGGTTGCGGACACCTGTGCCTGAGTCTGCCTCCAGAGCCCCAGTCCCTGCTCCTCTCAGATCTCACCCCGGGAACTGCTCAGGCATCTCCCTCTGTCCCTCCTCTCTGCGGACAATGGTGACAAGCTGCTGTCTGTCCACCCCAGCTAGTCCAGGGCTCAGCAACACGCACATTTGGGATGTGGATCTCTGTGGCTCCTGTACGAGGAGATGCTTGTGGAACCTCCTGGGACCCCTGCTTGCCTCTGCAGCTACTCAGCTGATGTAGGCACCACCAGGGACTGGCTTGTCCTCTCTCTCACAGCTCTTTACAGCTGACCCAGAAAATGGTGTGAAGCAGGGGAATTCACCTTAATTTCCCTTTGATTTCAGTCAGTTTGAGAGGATATGCTAGGCAAGTATGAATAAATAATATTCTAATAAATAATCAGTATTGAAAAGAGTACTTGAAATAATGTAGGGATATTATCCTCAATATACAAACACTTCTCCTAACTTCTTGTTTGGAGAAATGGGAAAAAGAAAAAAAAGAGATCCACCAAAAAACTGTTGGGAAGGGTTGTTTGTTTTTGTGAGTCTTCTAGCTCTTCCTGTGTTTTCATCTTGCTCAGCAGGACTGCCAGACCTTTCTCTTCACATTCTGATACTTCTTCTTTGTGATCTGGATGAAAACAGTAATTGCAGAAACATTTGAATTTTTTAAAAACATGTTACTGAACTTTTTTTAAAGAATTGTCAGTAATGTTTGGACTCAAATTTGAGAGCTGGCTCATGAATCCCATGCTGGAGTGATAATATTTGTATTTTTTTGGCACCAGATACTTGTTCCTATTGCTTTCAACTATTTTCAGGCAGGAAAATAAAATATTTGTGCTGTTTCTGATAATCAGCCTGTTCCTGCACATTTTCTTAACTGGGATATTGCTGAGGATAATCTTGTTATCCTTTCAAACACCATGAGAAATGTCCCAGTGAAAGCCTTTGCAATAAATGGGGCAGTCTGCCCACAAACGTGGTGGTATTCCCATATTAGCTTGCACTTAGTTTATGGTCTTTGTAGTTTTTTCTTTCTGCAACCCTGATCATTAGCACTAGAAAAATGAGCTACACTACAATTCAGGCTAATTACTGTGTTTTAACATATTTTAAGTAAGAGTAGCACTGTTTAAAACCATGTCAGCAGGTTGCACACTGATAGAAATATAACCCTCTTTTTTTACTCTGTATCACTTGTATTACTGTCCCCTCAAACCCTTCTCCATTGTGTCCTATATCTTTTTATTAGCAGCCTGCCCTCAGTCCATCAGCCATTCTGACTGTAATAGTAAGAATGTTAATTATTTAGCCATGAATTCCCTTGTCTTGTTTGCCCTCAGCTTTAGGGTTTCTTTGTTACACCTTTCAAAATCTAAAGCATTGGGGAAAAAAAAAAGAATAAATGCTTTTTTTTATTTTAAAGCTTGTTTTGTTTTGTTCGGCTATAGATCAGGAAGTATATCATTCCAACACCTAAAAGGTCCAGGTAGTACGGAGACTTGCAAGAGGATACCTGCTGTGGTTTTACTTGGCATGCCTGAAAGAAAGGTCTTTTCCTTCCAGCACATTCCCTGCATTTCTGTAGGAGGCTCGTTTTCCAATTGCAACTTCTGTTGGGATTCATGTCCCCAACATTCTTTCACAGAGACATGCAAAGTGATTGGCCTGACATCTCTGGGACTCCAGTTGCATCAGGGGGGTTGTGGTTGGTGTAGATAGAATGATCTTAGCCTCATGAAGATCAATATGAGGATTGCAACTGAGACTATTCCTTTTTTTTTTTTCTTTAATTTCAGAGAACCTCGTTGGTCTGAATTCTGTTTTGATCCTGAGATGAAACTGGCTAAGAAAAGTCGGCCTGGCTTTTCAAAGTTGTGAACAACCAGACAGAAATGGTGGCCAGGAATCCCTTGGTGATGGATCTCACACAGCTCATATAATTCTTAAGCTCTCCTTGGCACTTAATTAAAAAAAAAAAAAAAAGCATAAAAAACAACCCAAACAAGCAATCTAATGTAAGTCTTATGTTTTTCCAAAATAGTGTGTTGCCATGTGAATCTACTGGCCCAATGAGAGTTACATGGACTGCCTATGTAGCATAGCTATGTGGAGACACCACAGCCCCTATGGACTGTCAGCCACAGAGCTAAAAATGGGATTAACCCTGGCATGGCATCTCATGTACAAAAAAGTGTATTTGTTTTGGTGGAATGTCTGTGACCCCCTTTATTCCTTATTACTCTTGATGTTTCACCTCCTGATACTAAGGTAGGTCAGAGTATAAAAATAAGTTTCTTTTGTGCACTGGATACTTGATTTAAATGTGCCATCATACTCTCACAGACCCAACAAAAAGTCCCTTATGGTTTAGCTTCATCAGGTCTGTTAACTTTACCCAAGATCCATGGTGCTGACAACTGCATGATTCATAAAGAAGCCTACCCTCATGAACCTCAAGGGGTAGAATTTAGATGTGTCTTGAAATATAAGACAGAAATTGAATGTAATAATGAAAAGCATTTGATTTTCCCATAAAAGTGGCAGATACAAGGTCAGCAGGTGAAATACGAATATGGGTACTAATATCAGTGCTTCAGTCAAGCTTCCAATCCAAAGTTTTTGTTCAGAAGCTTGTGACTCATTTATAAATATTTACCAAGATGGCAAAACTGCCACTGAGGAGCTTGGTAGGTTTCTCTAAACAAATATTTTATCAGAAGAATAGGTGTTCCATCTTGAAGCTTTGTGAAATGATGTGGGAAATTTCTACTCTGAGTTGGAGTATCCTAATGCAAAACATTCGTAGGACTGCAAAACAACAAATGCAGAAATGGACGGTTTTGCATTTAGTTTATCTTGGTTTTTCTTTAAACCAGGCTTGGATCAAAACAGATTTCAAAGAAAAGAAAAAAACAAAACAGTTTTCAAATACTTAAGAATAATTTAAGCACAATTCTACTTAAAGCCATCTATCTTGAAAATGATCCAGTCCAGAGCTAACAAAGAGATGTCTGTACACACCACTCTCAGCTTTCCAACTAATTGAGCCCTGAATTTTCAGGAAAAAAATATATGTGTTATAATAAATCTCAGAAGCATTATTTCACTTGGAAACACATTTGAGAGAACTGCATGTCCTCAGAAGTGTAGTCACATTAGTAGTAGTTCATTAAATGGTTCTAACTTTTTGAAGCGTGTTAAGTCTGCAGTACCTGTCCATGTGAGGTAAAATTGCAGACTAAAAAACTTGTAGATGTCTGATAGTGCAGAAGTTACTGTTGTTATAAATCAATCTTTTTTGTGGTTAAATGATAGGGTGGAGAATGGTGAGGGTAAAGCAAGTAACTATCTCTCCTCTCCATCTAATTTGAAGGAACATTAAAAGATGAATGAGAAAAGGGTTTTCATAATTTTAACTTTACAGCAGTTCCACAGCTCTCTGAGTTCAGCTTTTTTTTTTTTTTTTTAATTTTCTGGTAAAATTTGCTTTCATTGAAATAATGCTAAATGTGTAAGATACTGCCTTTCCAGAGGAAGCATTTTCCTAGAATGAAGAAGCAGGACATCCAAGCAGTGTCAGATGCTGTCTGGGAGCAGAGTCCTGGCTTTCTCTGCTCTATTTCCCATATGTTGGCTGCTCAAGTTGTAGGACACTAATGAACTCTAATAGACCTTAATGATAAGGAAGGTCTGCTGAAACCAAAGGTATACACAGGACAGCACCACTTCTCTCCACAGCAGGACAACAATCAGAAGTTATGCGCAAATGGCCACTGGCAGAATCTTGTAAGAGACTGGTGACTTTTTTTTTTTTTTTTGTCTTTTCTTATATTTTTATCCCTTTTTTTCCCTAGCAATCCATGGCGGCTTCCTAATTTAGATGACAAAATGTAAATAGAAAATGAGTCCTTAATTGTAGGGCTGCACATCCACGATCCTCACTTTTAAAGAACAGCACATGGCCAGTGTCTCCGAATATTAAAAAGATTTTATTTACATGTCTCTTTTTGGGAAGCTGTAAGAGTGTTATCTGATTTACCATGATCTGTGAAATTCCACCCAGGAATTGCCTAAACTTTTTTTTCTTTCTTCCTTCATGACTGTATATTTATTATTTAACTGCTGTGGAGCATTTGGTCAACTAGTAAGATCATATTTACATTCCAGCAGTGATATGTGGTCTCAGTCAAAGATCAGAGCTAGATCATGGGCTTTTTTACAAGTTGCTTTGGTTTTGTTAAATTAATAGGAAAAGAGATTATTCTGACCCAGCAATTTTACAAGTTTACATCAGGATACAACAAGGTGCTCAGACATGAATAAGCGGTAAATGTGTCAAGAGGAAAAGGAGGATGAAGAGGAAAGCATATTTTTTCCATAAGAAATAGTAATTTCCACTCTTTACCTGTTTGGTCACTGTTTCTTCTGGGGTATAGATTCCAGGACAGATTGTTTGCAAGTGAGTGAGTCCTCCATCCTGCAAAGACCTGCACAGGTGACTAAATCAATACATTTGCTTTAGAGGATTGAGGCTTCAGGGTTTTACACTTTTGCAATTTCAGCCTCATGTTTGATTCTGTCTTTTGATTACCTTCTTGTCTAATGTCATCATGACAAAATGGCAATCAGGCACTTCTGTTTTTATATTTACAGTAACTTTGAGTGATCATATGGGGACTCACACAGGAAAGCATAACTTACTTTGAACCTCCTACCCTTTCCTCATGCGTGGCTTAAAATAAGTAGGCACAGTTATCAGACTCTTGTCAGGACTTGTAACTTCTCTGCAATAACAAGGTTAACCAGCAATAGCTGTCTGTGCTCTGTGGTTGCATGCCAGTAAAACACTGACAAATTGAAAACTGTAATGAGAATAAACACATTATGAATATACCGAGCACATTGACACTTTTACATTAGAAACTGCGGTCATGGTAAGTTGCCTTGTCCTAACCAACCCCTGCTGTTTGAAATAGGGCCCCATTTTAAACTTATCATGTGCTCTAAAACAGTGGTAATAAACGTGTCCCGTGTGCCATAACCCTAGGTTTTCAAGACGTGGTTTAAAATTATTTGCCTGCTTGGTGTATTCCTACTTCCCTCAGTAAACAAGATTGAAAGTTAATAACAAGAATGGTTTCATAAATGAAAACATAAATTGTCACAGAGCTGAATAGACTTATAATTTATAGGCAATCAGAATTTTCAAGCAATAATTGTTCTATTGTTTTTGTTTGGGCTTCTTTTAGAATTTTGTTTTTTCCCTGCAGATATGATTTGGCACGTGTAGATTAATAAAAGATTCACTGAAAATCATTTTTCAGCACTGAATTCTCTTAAAATGTGCTCAGTGATGTTCTGTAAATCACGCAGAAGATTCTACGGACAGAAAAGTGTGACTCCCTGGCTTGGTATATGGCACATACACAGGTGGTAAGGATGCAAAGGATGTTTTACTACATCAGGACTGCGAGCCGTAGGCCTGAATTTGGCTCTTTGCACTTAAAAGTGGAGCGAAGGGGGTGGTTTAGCTCCCCTGGGCCGTGTGTGTTGTTCGGGAGCGCAGCGCAGTGGCGGCAGTCGGTGCGGTGCCGTGCCGTGCGGTGCTGTGCCGTGCGGCGCGGTGCGGTGCTGTGCGGTGCGGTGCTGTGCGGTACCGTGCGGTGCAGTGATGTGCGGTGCACTGCGGTGCGGTGCGGTGCTGTGTTGTGCGGTGTGGGGCGGTGCGGTGCGGTGCTGTGCGGTGTGGGGCGGTGCGGCGCGGTGCTGTGCGGTGTGGGGCGGTGCGGCCCGGTGCTGTGCTGTGCGGTGTGGGGCGGTGCGGTGCGGCGCGGTGGGCAGCCCTGGCACGGGCAGCGCATCTCTCAGCAAGCAGGTGTGTCGCAGTCAGGAGCGAGCTGCATTGGCAGGGCTGCGCGGGCAAGTTTGTGCCGTGGTTGCCAGAGCTGGCTGGAGCAGTCATTATCTTTCCGCTTTATGTGAGCCTTCTCAATGACTGTTCCATTTCACCCCGCTTCCTGCCCCTCTAACAGGTGAGGTTTGGCCAGTAGCGGACATGTGATGCAGGAGCGGACTGGCAGGGTAGGAAGGAAACTTTGGACCCTGCAGTAATTCAGGAAAGCCGGTGGCTGGAAAAGGAAGTGCATTTGAGTCTCCAAAGCTGTTTGTGTTGTGGAGGATTTGCTCCCAGCTGAGCCTTGGCATCCACGCAGGACCTGACAGGTTGCCTTGTGGGTGTCCTAGGCAGCCCAAAAACTACGGTAGCCTTTGTTGTCACTCAGATTTGGGGAGCAGGATGTCAAAAAGGCAAAGGAAGGAGGTGGGGCTGTAGACCTATTATCCCTCTTTATCAGCCTGTGGAGCTGGGCCAGTACCTGAGGGAATAACGTGGCGTGTGATTGCTCACCTCCCATGAAGAGAGGGTGCATGCCTTGAGACTGTAGCTGGGTGGTTTTACTATCCTGCCAAAAATGCAGAAATTTCCCTCTTTGTATCAGGACAAAACAACTGTTCCAAGGCAACTCTGGAGAACCAATAATGTATAGGATATTAGGACACTCACATGGAAGATGCTAGTGTCCCATGCTTCAAGCCCTGATTTTGCTTCATTCTCATTGAACATTTGAACCTGCCAAAGGCCATGTACAAAACGTGCCCCCTTTTCACCATCCTAGCATTTTTTCAAGGGTGGGATTTTCCCCACCTCTCTGCACAAATATCACCTCCACCCTGTGTGAATTTAAATTAAGCGCAATTCACAGTCAGACAGAGGGCAAGCAGAAGAGGTGAGATACAGCAGCCTGGATTAAGACAGCCTGAAGCTGCGGGCTTCAGCATCAGGCAGAGTTTGCCATTGCCTCACTTCAATAAAGTTCCCTCCTGGAGATGGACAGGAGTCAGCAGAGAGAAAAGGACTCCAGCATTCCACGACAATAGACTCAATCCCATCTTAGTCTTGGTGGCAGGAGTGAAAGGTCACTAACACTGAGGACAGGATGTGTATTTCCAAGGGTGAATGGACAAGGCCACCTATCTGTGTAAATACTTTCTGAGGGCTCTAATCATGTTCTCTAACTTCAGCACCCTGAACTAAATGATGCAGGTGCCTACATCTTCCTGGGGGTTGCAAAGAGAAATTAGGCTCTCAGATCTGTTTCCTGAAGGCAGGAGATACCCTCCTGTCACCTGCCTGGCTTTCAGCTGCTGCAGCAGAAGGGCACCGCTCTCCTACAGTTACACCTGTCAACCTTGGGCTGGTATCTTGGCTACCCTAACTTATTCCATGAATTTGATGCCTAGTTTGGAAGAAAGCAATTAAATTCTGGGCTCCTACTTTTAATTACCTTGAATTTCAACTGGTCTAGGTGTCTAAAGTAAAGCATGCCTATATACGATAATCTCCTCCCTCACTGGGGTCTGTGCAGATCAGCTGGGAGCCCTAATCTTGCAGTCCTGGCACCCTTGAGAAGAGCACAAACTTGGTTTGGAAAACTCACACAGGGGCTCCCATCACATTGGGTTCTGCTGGCAGAGGTCAGATGGCAGGACTTATACCATGTTTCCATTCAACCTCTTCTTACTCTCCTGTTCATTTTCTCTTCTCTCCCTGATGACTGATGACTAGACTCATCTGTGATTCCAGGCAAAAGCTTACATTAATGCAATTTCTCAGATCACCTTCATATTTGGCTTCTTCAATAGAAATATTCTATTTTCTTTTATCCCAAATCAACAGACTTAAATAGTTTTCATTTCTGTAATTTACAGATTCAGATGGCATTGAACTGGCTCTCGGAAAATACTAAATGAAGTAGATAAAAGTGTTGAAGCAACAGTATTCATTTACTCATTTTTCCGTTCTAAGGTGTTAACTACAGAAATGATGCTCTAGAATAATTTTCTTTTGAGTGAGCTGAGGTTTGACTTTTTACCCCAGGAACAACATTGCTAGGAAGACTAAATTGTTTCAACTACCGGTTCTGTCAGGTCATCTGCCATATTGATGTGTTTGGCACACATGTAATCTTTGTTGCTGCTAAAGAAAGCCTTCCCAGTGATTCTCTGCTTTTCTACAGTGCTGCCTTTGGCTACTCTTAGTAGCCAAGCTAAGGGTAAACCTGTGCTGCAGACACCAGCATCGCATGGAGCTGTGCAATAATGCAGAGCTTCATGGAGGTTAATCTACTCTGCCAAATAGACTTTGGCTGAACTAGCCAATAGCCACCGTCTCCTATTCAATTTTATATGATTTAGTCCAAAACCAACTGTCAGTCACAGTAGGGGCTGTGTTACTAAACTATCAGTGCACTGTCAAGGAAAAAATGCTTCAGGTGCATGGCAAAGTGGTACCCACTCAGTGCTTTGCTATAATTACATGGATGTAACTAACGAGGGAAAAGATGTTGTAAATCTTTTTCATCCAGTCTTTCACTGTTCTCTTGTCTTTCTCCAAACAATGGTAGCAAAAGGCCTGGAACCTAGATAAAAATAACAAGTGTTAAAATTCAACATTTAGAAGAAATGAACACCAGTAAACTGAAATGAAAATTGACCCTTTTAAATTGCCCCTTTATCTAATGTTTTCTTCCCAACATTTAGGATTATATTAGCATTTTGAAAAGATTTTTGATAAATATGGATGTGGGAAAGAAATACTGCAAAGGTAAGTACCACATATAGCTTAGTAAAACCATGTGTGTATTCATGTCAGAAGGAGAAATATGTTACCTGGCACCAAGGCAAAGAGCTTGCAGAAGATATGAGTGCTCTAATCTGAGTTCAAATTTTTTTTTATTTAAATATTGTTTTGTTCATGTTAGATTAGGTCTTAGAAGTTATGGCTGAGAACAAGGCCCTAATGAATATGCAAAGAATAAAATGACACTGTAAAGAAAAAATTATTCTTAGAGCCAAGCAATAAATGATTTTGAAATTGCACTAATATTCAAAAGTTATATTTCTGTTCCAGAAAAGGCTGAACTGTCATAATCTGAAACATCTGAAGTATCTCATTACTATATTGCATTGTAGATAAGCCCTTTTCTGCTACTCCTTTACTCAAAGCTGTGGCAAGCTTATAAAATTTCATGCAATATAGAAGGGTTCAGTAAATCTGGGTTTATTTTCTCTTTTGTAAAATACAGAGAGTCTTTCACTCTTCTCCTAAAATTTCTCTAGGAAATAATAGAGGTTTTCCCACCACTATTTTTTTGTAACCAAACAAGCCCCAGCTACCTACCGTGTGGGAGGAGAAAATCTAAAATGTAAACAGGTTAATACTACACCATGACATCTGGTAGTGATGAAGCTGAAAGAAAGAGATGGTTGGAACAATGCTGATGAAAGGTTGCTTCAACTCAAGCAGAGGAGAGAAAGTTCTTCAAGTAAGTGAGTGAAATGGAGAAGCAGATGAGAAAATTATGCTGCAGGCTAAGCTGCAGGAATCAAAATGAAATTTCCTTGAATAAGTGTTTTGTAACTGTGCTCTCTAGTCCAGGAAACTAAGCAGACTGAAAACAGAAAGTTGCAGCATTCACGTAAAGGGCCAAAACCCCCTTTTGAGACTACTCTTTCAATCAGGGCACTTTAAAAGATTTTTTTCTGATCACCTTGTCTTTCACAGACAATTCTTTAAATGTTATAGCATAAACAGCAAAATTTTCACATGTATTTTGTGAAAGTAACAGAATTACAATACAGTGCAAGCTATACAAATAATTCAGGAACCAAAGAGCCACCACTGTATTATTGAAGGACCTGTGCCATTACCTACCATCTCTTCTCTTTTGCATGACTTTGAGCACTGGTTTTAAAAGTTGTCCCTGTCAACCTTTTAGACAGACATTGTTTATTAGGCAATCTGCTTATTCTCTTGTTCCCTGTTTCACTTGTATGAAATGCACACTTTCCCATTTCTATTATTTAGCATTTTTTCATCAATCTTTTTTAACTAGGCAGAGACAGCTTTAGCAAGCAGCAGTAATATGTAAGTGGGATAAATTTATCTTTCAAAAGCTTACACTTGGTCTTGCATGTTTTCTTGTTATTAAGGTTAGATCTCTCTTTCTCATTTTAAAATACTCAGTATTGCATTTTTAGATATCCTGCCAATCTAGTTTTAACTTTAGGGTGTCAATTTTTATTTTTCACTCAAAATTCAATTCATTTGTTCTCCATGAACTTGAAATCATCTTCATAACGCTTAGTCCCTTCTGGCTGTAAAAAAGAAAAAAAATCTATGAATTGATAAAAGCATGATGCACTGCTTTATAATGCTTAAAAATAGTGTTTTTCTGATAACACAATTAATCACTTCTGTCTTATTTATTTTAAATAAAATAAGCACTAAAATTGGTCTCCAAGAGCTCTGCTAGAGTTACACTTCATTTGTAGACTTCTGAAGGATTATTTTTACTTGGATCATTTCAGGGATCTGGTTTATTTCACAGCCCAACATCTAGTTGTGTCAGCATGACCAGGGGGAGGCAAACTGTGAAGTGGGGAGTGGGAAGGAGGAAATAGAAAGTTTCTTCCCTGCCAACTCCTCTGTATCATTTAATGACAACTTGCATCACTCCCTAATTTTTTTCTGCACCTGAACCCTTTAACTCCAAAACAAGGGTTACTTTGCATAAAATGACCAGCTGAATTAGCTAGGCAGGGCAGGTTAGAGCCTGGACTCGACTTGCATTAACCTTTCTGCAGTGAGGATGCAGTCTCTAGCAGAAGCATTATGTGTTTCTTCCCAAGCCTTCCCACACATCTACAAGGTCAGATAAAGTTTTCCTGTGGTTACTGGGAACAAATCACAAGATAGCCAGCTCATCACACTTTCACTAATATTTTCTATATAACTTTTACCCATAAGAAGAAGGAGAAAATAAAAAACCTTCGGTTTTGTGTTGTTTTGCAACGTGGTTCTCAGAAAAGCGAGTTTAATCTGAGTCGTCAGGTATTGGTCACCAAGACTAATTTTGATATGGCCTCAGAGTTTCCATCTCTGAAAGATACTGATTTAATCACTATTTTCCCTTCACAAACATTTGGAGGAGATATTTTACAGTAAACCCCCTAAGAGTGGCCTAACCAATGACATAAACAGCAACACTGATGAGCATCACAGAAGCCACCTCTGACACAGATGAAAATGTCTGCTTGTGCATACTTTTTGCAAATAGTGGACACAGAGAGATGGCTGTTACACTGCCTTTTTTTCCCTTTTTTTTTTTTTTTAATTGTATACGTGACTTTGTATACGTATTCTTACTGCACCTGTTTATGGGAAGCACAGAAGAAAAATAACTTTTCAGAAAGAAACAGCACCAAGTTTATATTCTGTGGAAGAAACTAAAAAACTTGTTGGCATTTAAAGAACCTGTAGGATAACTTTAAATGAAGCTGCAAAACCTGGAGAATCTTTAATTTCATCAAGTGCTGATGGCACTTGAAACTTCTTGCAGCAGCTAGGGAATCACATGAAAATTATGCTGCCTTTGTGTTTCTCAGTGAAAAGAACATGTAAATATGGACATAGTTCATTACTTCTAAAAGGAAGACTATCAATTACTTTTAACAACCAAGTAGTTCCTCATAAATACAGAAAGTTCAGGTATTTTGTTTTTATTTGCTGCAAGTATTTCTGAGTCTACAGTTTTTCAGCCTCTTTAAATTAATGGAGACACTAACAAACATTTGGTTTTTTGAACAAAGAAGGATTTCCTCATGTTGTACAACTACCACACTTTTCATTTAAAATCAAATAGTTGTGACTATTTCTTTACTATTACCTCCTTTTTGATTGACTCCTTCATTATGTAAATGTCGGTAATTAAATGTTGCAATGGTATTACTGTCCACTGCAATGCTGAGAAATGCTGGTCTACATGACCTAATCATTTTCCAAACCTAGTGGCTGTGAGTCACCTCAAAAATTATTCAAAGAGTTTTCCCATAATGCCTTTCCCAAGCTAGCAGCATTATCCTGATAGCAGCAAAACCAGCTAGATCTGTCCTGGTTCCTATTGTTATGGCAAACACGTATGATATATATAGACACACTGTCTGATATTTCCAGCATAGTGTGAAATAAGTGGGTCAACTGGATCCACGTCCTCCTGGCAGATGAAGTACGTTGTGCTAAATGGTCTGCACTGACTAACAACTGACAACACAGGGATGTGGGCATGGGGCGTATCATGGAGAGTATTATTCGCTTCCTACATGCCCAAACGACAGTGGAAAAGACATGTCAGGAACCTGAGTTTCCCAGAGCAGGCTTTTGGGAATGTGAGTTTAACACCACCAAACACATGTCCAGCCCAAGTAACATAGGACACAGGTAGACATGAGGATACAGATGCAGTCTGGTTGTGGTAAGACCAGGCTGTGACTGAGCTGTTGCTGACAGTGCATCACTTCTCTTCCTCATAAAACTGACAAGCTCTTCTCTGATGCATGCTGTTGCAAGTATCTTTTTTATTCCTTGCAGACTAAAATTATGCCGTGTGTCTTTTCCAGGGAATACAGTTTTTCAGCAACTATAACTGAAATTTGATCCTGAACAGATATGTGTAAAAATGTGGTTTATAATGATTTTACACCAAGCTTCTATAAAATATGCTACATTAAGGTTGCAGTACAAATGACATTCCGTTTTCATTGCCCTTTTTCATTCTTGGATGTCTGAAACTACAGCTTGATCCCATGACTTCTGAGGTCTGTGAGGATCTTGGCATCAGAAAACTTTGGACCAGTTATGTGAGTTCAAGAGAAAGACTCTACCTTTGAACTTACCAGCACTCAGTAAACAAGGTGAGTTTGCTGGGTCAGGGACAGATGGTTCATGTGAGTTCATAACTGTTCTAAATTACACAGTGGAGACCTTGCTGAAATGGTGGTTTTATGAATACTACAAAATAGTAAGTGAAATTCAAACTCTGAAACTATGCAATCAATTTCTGTTCTGGAGAACTAAGAGACTCCAAAAAGAATGAGTTCTCAAGTACTGAGGTGACCAACATTTCTAAAATACACCAGCATGCAAGCTTTTGCTGAGTAAACTATAAACTCCCACGCTATTGCAGAATGACTGTCAGTTCCTGCCTCATAACATCTGAACACCATTTTTTTTCAAAGAGTTAATCAAAGTACAGCACCAAGAATAAGTAATTCCAAGAAGTACCATCAAAGAACTCACTTGAACCCCGCCGAGCTGCTGCCCTACAACTTCAAACAAATGCACCACTTATGCCAAGCACTCTCCTCTTCCTCTCTGCCCATCACACCTCTCTGGAGCAACTGTCACAGGTATAGAAAAGTCTAGAGAAAGACTGACACCAAAAATGTACTATTCCTTTCTCAATGGGCTAATCTTGTTTTTGCTTTTATTAACAGTGGCTGTTATACAATTTGACAATTTTGTGTTCCTGGCTTGATTTTAGATCACCTATGGCTAAGGGCCATGGATATTACAATGAAATAGTAGTTTTGGTTTGTTTATTTATAGCATATCCTTTTTTTTCTGGACTTTTTTAATTAAAAGAAAATCTCTCTGCCCACAGACAAGCTGTAGTAACTTTCAATGGGAAAGTAACTTTCTGTCAGTAGTTTTTTGCATTTCTTCTCTTAAAAAAGCCCATATTATGAAAAAAGCTGCAAACCCCACGGTTACTTGCAAGAAAAAGAAATTGTAATTGATTCCTACAACAGAGAAAAAATTCTTTGATATTTGCACTATTCACAAGGAGTTAATCAGTGAAACACCAGCACATCCCATGAAGCCCACTTGAACATTGTCAAAGCTTTTTATAGTAAAATATACTAAGAGTGAAGGATTCATGTAAGTGGACAAGATTGTAACTCATACATTAATCAGTGATTGTGAATCAAAATTATTCTGGGTAATTAAGTAACTCTGAAGGTGTTTAAGTACACGAAAATAAAAAAAAAAAAGCTGAGAGTATAAAATACCTTTGGTCTAAAGAAATCATAGATCACATTAATTTATCCTTTAATTCAGCCCAACCACTGCTTAAGGTACAGTACTGTGTAAACCTACAAAGCCAGCTACTACAGGCTCTCAGTTTGTTGAATGTTTTAATTAAGGAGATTCTGTCAAAGTATTTCTCACTATTAGGAGAATATTGTATACAAAACAACTAGAGATGGGTGAACTCATTTTACCTCATTACAAGCCCATTCAAAGACCACTTCTAATCATGAAATATTATTAGCTTCTTGTTCTTTTCAGAAGATGATGACATAGAATAATACCTAATGATAAAATAAGGGAAGTAAAGCGAAGATAGCAGCATGGGAAAAGAAATATCAACACTGTGTTAAGAATGAATTTGATAATATGGACAGAAGAAAGGAAATAGTAATAACAGTAAATACTAGTGAATGAATACTAGTAATACCTTCTATTCATGGTCCAAGAAATATCTGTCAGATTAGGTAGCTGTGTGAGGTTTTTTTACCATAACCTACCTGCTAAGTTACGGTACAGTTCCAATTCCTATGTGAGGGAAAAAAAAAAAAAGAGTTTAAGTTACATCAAAGAAATGTCTGCAAAGTCAAGCTAGCTCTTCAAAATCTGTGGTCCCCAAGAATAATGTAAGATGTTCACAGACACTGAGTGTGCTCAAGACTAATGATAATCCCTTGTGAAATGCAAACTGAAATTTGTTTGCCTACCAAAACAAGGCCTTTTTCCTATCCCCCTTTCCATTCACAAAAGCCGGCATGTGTTGACTTGTTATTGTAGTTTATGAATGTTGGCCTTTATTTCTGTGAAATAAATGTTATCAACTTCATTTGACAAAATGTAAAATTATATGTAAAGCTGACAGACTTGGAAAAAGTAATAGAAATTAAAAGGAGATAAACATAGCTTTAGGAATATGTGTTCTCTTGAACAGTTCTTTTACTCTGAAGGGCTACATAATTATACCAAGCCATATGTGTGTCTTTTTTTTTCTTTAATAAATATTCCTGAAACTGGACAAGTGCTAATAGCACCACTCAGAAGAATGACATCTATCATCCAGAAAGTTCTCATTATAGCTTGCTTTATCAGTTCAATGATGGAAAAAAATTAGCTATAAATCAGAATCTCTAATGTTTTAGCTGAACTTAAAATAATATTCTAAAGTCTGACCATAAAAATGTGGGATTAAGCTATACAGCCACACAAGATGTCACTTCTCCTTTACCTGGAGATCTACATGATAAATTATACTGTTCCCACAGAGCAGGACAGGTGGAATTTGAATGATACATCCCATAGCATATAAATCATATAATATAAAGTAAACACTCCATAGGTTATGGGTTTTAGTATTCTGGAATCAAGATTTCTTATGCCAATTGGTAGCTCTTTATGTTCTTCATTGGTCTTTTAATAACAAGCTATTTGATCTTTCTGTCTAATTGCTCTCATGTTAATAATTATTCAGGATTAGGAAAGCTCTAACTCTTCACCGTGCATATGGGAGGATGTATAGTTATGAGATCCCTGTAAAATCTTTGTGAGAAAGACATGACCCAGGGCAGTGAGGAAACTCTCCCAGCAGAGCTGACAAGCTGGGCACAGTGCCACGCTGACGTAGCTGCCCTGTGCCAGCTTGCTGTGCTGGCATGGGTGGTGGGCACCCCTCAGAGACAGAAATCTGCCCCAGAACCCCTTGTCTGACAGTGGCAGGGGACTTTCTAGCTCTGGTGCTTTTATGGGTTCCATTTTAACTATATCAGAGTACGCCACGGTCTTTTGCTTACTTGCTGTCTCAGGCAGGGAAGCTGATTTAGCAGGTGTCAGGCTAAGGCTCCATGGGGCTTTGCAGGACTCCCTGAGAGTCATCAAGCAGGGACTTGACATCCATGTCTTTGTATAACATACAGAAATTATAGGAACATTTTTCCTGTGACTCTGATGGCTCAGCAATGGTAGAAACCAGCAGACTTGGAAAAGCTGGCTGAAGAATGTTGCCTTTCTGCTTACTCCAGCAGCTCCATGAGGCAATACAATGGATACAAATCTTTTGAGGACAATCACCCTATTTTAATTTTCAAAGTATTTCTTCAGGCTGTGCTACTTCAGCTACTGCTTTACTAAGCAGCTCCACAAAAACTTGCACAAGCATGACAGAGGGGCAGAGACTGATAAAGAGGTAGGAACATGTCAGACCCACTTTGTTTCTAGTCATATGTTGGAATAACAAGATCCTTGTTGTTCTTGTTTAGCCACACTGGCTATTGCACAGGGCAAGATGGAAATGGAGGAGGAAGGAGGAACTTAATTTCTTTGCCTTCTCTCTGACTGCATAGGAAGCTGAAGTTCCTGGTAGGAAGATTCTGCTCCTCGCCGAGTCTCATGGCCAGTGGCATGGCTGTACAGCAAGCATGGCTTTTTAGACATAAAATTTCGCCCCTTGTGTGGAAGACCACGCCTGTTTTTGCTGATTATGGAAGGACAGATCTAAGGATGAAGAAAAGACATGGTAGACATAAATGTCAAAATAGTTTGGGCAATCAGCTTCTTCAGTCTTGTTTCTGTTTGAAGATAAGGGGTCTGGAGGACTCCTGTGTTAGCCCTGCATGTGTGTATGAAGCCATCTCTGCACCCCTGTGCTTGAAAAACAGGTCTGACAGGGTACTGGCCTGCAATGCTCTGGAAGAGCATGAGGCATGATTTCCCCATTTCCTTATGCTTTTTGATTCACTAAGTGAAAACCAGGGCTGCAAGCACCCTGGTGTACTAAGGAGTGAGTTGGTTTCTGTTTCCTTCCCGCAGGCTGCTCAGGTGTTCATGTGCTGGCCCCACTGTGAGGAGAGACACACAGCAAGAGTGGAGGGAGCTCCAGGTGCTGCTCTTCCTGCCTCATTCCTCACAGCCCTCCACATTCCCACTGGTTAGAAAAAAAAATTAACCACACTCACAAAAAAACCCAAAACCACCCAGTCCAGTCAAGTCCTTTCAGCAGATTAAACCCTTTTTGAATGAGCCATTCTTGAGGTGTTGTTTGTACTGCACTCACTTTTGGGCCCCTCACTTTAAAAAGGACATAGAGGTGCTGGAGTGTGTCCAGAGAAGGGCAACAAGGCTCATGAAAGGTCTAGAAAATGTCTTATGAGGAAGATCTGAGGGTGCTGGGGATGTTTACCCTGGAGGAGGCTCAGGAAGAACTTCATCCCTCTCTATAACTCCCTGAAAGGAGAATGTAGTGAGCTGGGGGCTGGTTTCTTCTACTGTGACTGCAGTGAGAGGATCAGAGCTCGGCCTTCAGCTGAGACAGGGGAGACTCAGATTAGGTATTAGCAGAAAATTTTTCACTGTTAAGGTGGTCAGGCACTGTAATAGGTTGCCCCGGGGAGGTCGTGCAGTCACCGTTCTTGGAGGGGTTTAAGAGGCATTTGGACCTGGTGCTGGGTGTGGTTTAGGGGTTAGACCTGGTTTAGTGGTTTAGGGTGCTGGACTGATAGTTGGACTGGATGACCTTAAAGGTCTTTTCCAACCCTGATGATTCTGTGATTTGTCAGTGTAGTCACTACTAACCCTCCATGCAAAAGACACTTTTTTTTTCATACCTTTGTACTACTCATCATTAGATTTATTTCACAGAACGATTTTCTTTTCCCCAGAACGGTCTTTCCCAAGCTGATCTTTTCTTCCCTCCCTCCACAGCGGCAGAAAGAGATGGTGCAAGGATGGGACTTGTGAGAGCCCTCTCCTGCCTCTCGTCTCAAGCAGGCCTTGACTGTTCCCTAATACGAGCCAAGTACCTCACCTGCGTACAGCCGCCACCTTTTTCCACCCCAGCAGAAGATATTTCTGCCACTGCGCTCTGCCTGCCCCTCCGTGTTCCGGCTACAGCAGCCAATCTGGCCTTGCACCAGCACCGCCCTTGCCAGATCCACAGTGAACCAGAACCACAGAAGCGTTCGGGCAACGCTCTCAAGCACACGGTGTGATTCTTGGGGCTGTCCTGTGCACAGCTAAGGGCTGGACCCGCTGATGCGTGCGGGTCCCTTCCAGCTCGGGCTATTCTGTCACTCCGTGCTCACCTGCAGGCTGTGCGCGGCGGCGGCGGCCCCGGGCGGGGAAAGGCGGAGCGGGCACGGCCGATGGATCAGCACGGCCGCCCGGCCGGGAAGGAGGAGCGGGGGCCGGGAGGGCGGCTGGCTGCCGTTCCCGGCGTGGGCCACGAGGTGGCTCCGCGCGGGTGACCCGGAGCCCGCAGAGCCCCCGGGGCCGCGCCGGCTGGGAGCACGAAATCCGCGTTTCTCGTTCTGTCACATTTCACAGGCGCTTGCTCATCGCCGGGTCTGCCGGAGGACAGGCACACCCCTCCGGCAGAGCTGAGAGCTGTGCTTGGGAAAGCAGGAGGCGGCCGGCGCTGCCCGGGGAGGATTCGGGGCTGGGGCGAGGCTGGCGAGCGCCCGGCCCCGGCAGGTCACTGGCGGCTGCCGCCCGCTCCTCGCCCGCCCCGTGAGAGCGGCGGAGCGGGCAGCTGGTTTCCACCCTATGGGTGCCTGCAGCTTGTTTGCAAAATAAACATCTACCGGGCGGAGATGAGTGGGGTGACTCAGTAGGTAAAGGTGAAAGAGACATTGCAAACACTTTCAGGGCTTTAAAAGTTGTAATAGAAGTTTTTTGTGTTTTTTTTTTTTTTTTTTCCTTTCCCCACTCCTTTGAGGTGGGCTATTTCTCTGAAGAAAATTCTGCTCACATTACAAAAGGGGGATGTCAGGGGGTTTGACTGTCATTGAAGTTGAAATGAACTTTGTCACCCTGTTTAAATATTTAAGTCTCCTGACACAGGCAAATACATCACGAAGTGCTAAAAAATATATTTAAAAATACAGCTGCCTTTGAGATGAAGCATTTCTATTCCCACTGTATCAGTTCACTTTGCTCAAGCAACCCTGAGGTACAGAGTGTGGCAAGAAACTGTGGACTGGATAGGAAGCTCCATTATCAGAACCTGTGCATTTGAAGGGGTAACATTTTGTTTTATGCTGTTTTAGCTACTTTGTTTATTTAACTGATTTCCAAGAGCTTAAACATGTTATTAATATGCACGTGTATCAGTTTTCTTTCTACATCCAGTCATATTATGTCCTATTCCCTTAAGGAGCTGTAGTTTTATTATAGTTTTGTATTGTTTTGCATACTGGTAATATTTAGGGGATTTTTTTTTACTTTCTCTTAACAGTCTCACCTTCCCTGAACACATACAATGTTTCCACTTTTATATCATTACTTTGGTTGTATTAAAAGTGCTGATTTAACTCAGAAGTCAGAAAATAGTCTTCAAACCTTGCTCTGTAACATGTCTTTGCTTTGGATGCAACATTGAGGAAGGTAATGGATGTACTTTAAAATAAAAGTGGGGTTTTTTTTAGATTGACTTTGATGAAATAATTGTCATGTGAAAACCATAATGTGGTTCAGGGCAGAAGCCAGTTTTATGTTGTTGCACTTTGTCTGAGATGATCTCAAAGGGCTTCCTGGGCAGCTGTGAGTGTTCAAGGCTAAAGCTGGAGGCACTTGTGTGAGTGGGAGCCCTCAGTCATAATTTAAAGTGTTGTCTCAAAAGCAAATCATGTGCACCATGTTGACAGCAGACAGAGTAACTCTCTGAGAGGCTGGAACTGGGCATTGCCATGAAAAAGACTTGAATGAGCTGAAGGAGACCAGCTCATAGTGGAAATGATACCATAAAGGTAGAAGAGCCCAGCATGAACAACAAACCTCCATTTTGCTGATGCTTTCTCCGACTCTGGCCCCATGCCAGTTTGGTTTTGGTGGGCTTAGCTGATAACACAAACATCTTCCAATCTCCAAGTGTGTGAAGGATGCTACCAAATCCTACAGCTGATGGGAAGTGAGGCATTTATACATCCTTATAGGTTGCTTTGTACATTTCTTGAAGACAGAAAAATATTCAAGATAGATTGTTCACAAACATTTTGAGTAAATCCTTCCATATCTGAAGGAGAAGACCACTCAGGTTGTGCCCTATCCTTACAACTTTTCAGTTGTTTTCAGAACAACTGAAAAGTGCAGAGCATATGCAGCACCTGCTGGGATAAATAGGGGCTGAAATTTCTCCTAAGTATTGAAAAAATAATCATTTCAGTTTCCTTACTACAGTTCTTTTTTGAGTCTGGAACTATATAAACTATATATCACATATTGACATTTATGTCCTTCAGCAGTGTGACATCTCTTGTCACTTAATGTAAATTTTTCCAAGTCATACAAAAGTCAAGTATCTGAAATCTGAGCTCCTAGTTACAAAGAAATATACTCTTACTGACTGACTCATAATTTTTTTGCTCTTATGTTCAAGCTCGTGGAAAATGAATATGCAACCAGGAATTAAGACAGAAGTTAAAACCTACATAAGGGATTTTAAGCAATCTGTGCAAACTCTACAAATCTATGTCCAGAAGCCATCTGCTCTCAGTCACAGAAGTGTTCAGTGTATAAATAAGCCCTCCCAATGAGCACAGTGGGATGGGGATTCCTTCAGCATGGCACTGATGTGTTTGACCTGTGGTTGGCCTGCAGATGTGTGCCCATGTGTGAGCAGTGTGGACACTATCTGCCTGACAAGGTATATGCAGGATAAACACATCGGGCTGGTGTTTTAAGCAATTTGAAGATAAGTTTTGGGTGTATTTTTTAAAGCTTTAACTTTTGTGAAGAAAGCAACTAACGTTTTTAGTCTGTCACACCTGCAAAGAAATCTCTTTGTCCATCCATCTGGCTTGCTTTGTTTTCAGCCTGTTTTGTTGTGAAAGTTTCTTTAGGGATACACCATGGGATATATGTTGTGGGCTTTGTGGTGGGATATATGTTGTGTTTGAGGTGATGACTCTGTGGTCCTCCTGTGCATACCAGAAGTAAATTCCTTTCTAATTATGCACACCAGCTGCTGTCCAAGTCCTGTCTCCTGCACTAACATGTTTCTGCACAGGGAGAAACACTTTATTCACATCTGGAGAGTAGCTGATGCAATGAGTCATGATTGCAGAGGACAAATCCTAAGCATAATTCAGACTAGTTATATATGTGGATTTGAAAGTGCAGGCTAAAATCTTAAATATTACCTTGTCTTCAACAGGATGCCAGCAGAGGAAATGAAGTAATGGTGTGATGTCTTCTCAGCAAAAAGGCTGTTCTCATGTAAATCAACTTTCCTGAGCTTAGCTGTTGTGAACTTGGATTATACTTGTGAATTTTGGTCACCAAATATGCATAGATTACTCTAAATCTAACCACAGGGGGAAGAGAGCATTTTTGAAAACAAGGATGAGTTGTGCAAGGAGAGAAGTGTTCAAAGGAAGCCTGAGTCTAGGCCCATCTGTAGTGATCTCAGAGGAGATGTGGGAAAGGGAGACACTGGTGTGTGGGTGATGGTGATGTCTACAAACTCCCCTGATAAGGAATGTGATCACTTCTATGTCTCTGCATGGATGATCAGAGTTAAAACAGAGGGAACATTTGGGAGAGGCAGATGTGAGTAGCTCAGTTAAGAGGATAGCGGAAAAGGAACTAGGAAAATATGATAAGTGATCTTCAAATAGGAAAAGGGTAAAGATAAAGTGTTAGGTCAAATTATTTTGAGTCGTGCATGGTTTGTTTGTTTTTTTGGGTTTTTTTTTGTGTTTATTGGAACAAAAAGAAGTTAGAAAATTAGAAATTCTGTGTTGAGCTCATGAATCCTCATATGTAAAACAGCTGCAAGCTGGGAAGGTGTTCTCAAGCCCTAGATTTGCAACTGTGACAGTGGCGCAGACAACATGAAAATTGGTTTTTATGTTCAGCTTTGGTCACTGATGTAGATAAGAGTGAGTTTATGTGAACAGCTGTGTGTTTGGTGAGTATGTAAGTAAAACAACATACAGTGAATTTACCTCAAGTTTTTATGAAAGTGTCCCCTAGCTTTGCACAGCAAATGTACATGTGAACAGAGTTAAAAGGGAACAAAAGACCCTTAAGTTGTTTTACTTCATTGTTATCTAAATGTTTTGCACTCAAACAGCATAGAACATTATTTATTGATATATATGGGGGGAGTTATGACATATCTTGTTGTAGGTCAGTTGCAGAAATCACAGCTGTGGATCTTCCAATTTCAATTCCAACAACTCACACTATCATAACATTTTATATTTTTTATTTTAAAAAAGAAAACGTGAGAAGATTTGACAACGCAATTTAAGGGATGTATTTGGACTAAGTTACAGACCTAGAGTATTTGAACCATTGTTTGCACACCACTGAGAACACAGTGCCTCCTTTTAGATAATAGTGATTTTATCCTCCAAAACAAATTATGATGGTGGGACCTGGGGACTGTCCAGTATGAAGATATGGAAAAGAGTATCAGGTAAGTTATTCCCCTTTTGATTTGATCCTGAAAAATCAAAAATTCAGGGAAAATTCAGTCAGTTTGTTCAGTCAGTGACCATGCGGGTGTGGTGAGAATTTTGGGGATGAACAGGGTGAGAAGATGTGCATATCTGTTTCTGAGTGCCTGAGCAAGTACAGAAAGTCCAAGATACCATTCTTAAAGAAAAAAAAAGTAAAAAGCCCATTCTTAAAAAACCCAGCAGCAATGGAATCTGTTTGGATTTAGGAAAATTAAGTAAAGAACATAGGACTGGCTTCATTCAGAACCTGGGTCAAGATTTTATCAGTGGGATTGTCTGATGGGTGGGAATGCATTTCACATCATGGACATGGGAGATCCTATGTGGCTAATGACAATGGAGACTTGGTGGCTTTACTTGGCCCTGAGATCTCTGTCTTGGCAGGAATTTTGCCTTCCACCAGTATGAGATCAGTTTCTATAACTGTGCCCCTTTCCTAAGGAAAAATGATTGTGTTCTTTATGTAGCTTTGGAATACATACTGAGAGCCAGAATACCTCATACCACTTTCTACAGGAAAAGTGCATGAAAATGAGGAAAATGACCCTACTGACTTTGTCTACATGATCTTTGGCTACATACAAACAAGAAGTTCCACTGGCAAAATCGCAAAGCAAAAATATACTGGCCTTTCACAAAATGAAGCCTGTATTTGCATAAGAAAAGGCAGAAAAATTTCAAAAGTAGTTTGGTTTGATGAAGTCGTGGTTACTACAAACATAGGTGAGGTGTGAGGTTCAGCACTGACTACAGTCAGTGCAAGCAAATCTGACACCACAGGGGCTAAGATGAGAAGTAGGCCCAAAGAAGCTCATGTCCTGGTTCAGCATGTTCCAGCTTTGACAGCTTCAGAGGCAGCATCCCACTTCAGGATTCCCACCTTGAAAGTTAGTATTTCTGCTGGATTTCTGGGTGCTGGGTAGGCAGATGACCTGTTTTCTTCTTTCCCATCTTTGGTCCTGTCCTATCCCACATAAAGCAGGCTATGGTGAGGTTACTCTTCATTTCTTCTTTGCTGAAACTTGGAAGCAGCTCCACCTCTGCCACTTCCTTCCACCCATTCTGGCTCTGAGCTGTTAGAGGTGTTGCTGCCTGATTTCTCTCTCCCTCCAATACGACAGCAGGCTGTAGGGATTGTGTACGGGCAGGGGTGTGTGTCCTTCTCTCCTCCTCATTCACCCCCATTTCCTTGCAATAATGCAAGGAGTCCAGGAGACCACCTAATGGTCTGAGTCAGCCATGCCTTTCTACCTCCCAAAATACTCCCATTCTCTCTGAGGAAAAGTCAGGCTGACAAATGAGAGTTGGGTACCTCCAGTAGACCAACTCTTGAGTCAGTCTAGCCATGTGAACATGATACTTATTAAATATATAAGGGACAGGAATTTGCTAGGAGCCCAAAGTGAGGTATTGAGACATGCTCAGCTCTCAGAATGAGCGGTTTTTTCCTAGACTTTACAAGATATTCTCTTTTCTTGAAGCTAAGCATATGTGCTTCTGAGCAGGGTCCTGTCATTAAATGGTCTAATGTGAGAGGTGTGTCATCTCTAGCAATAAGAGGGGAAGGTGGTTTAGGTGAAAATATCATTACTCTTTAATATTGACTTATGGAATCCAGGTTTGGAGTAATCAGTTTGACATTCTATGCCGTCTGCTTCTTTTGGCCAGACTTTTTGCTTTGCTTACAAAGCTTAAAGGAAGAGAAACAAAAATTTTAAATTTGCTTTCCAAGGAAGTAAGGTACATTCTTATTTTACTTTTTTAGAAGTTTTACCTAAGTAAAAGGACATCAAAGGGAATATGCCTTGTGTTCATTTGGTTTTGTTACATGTTTTATAGCTTTGTCTGGTATACAAAGACCTAAGCAACTTTACTGGGATCAATAGGAAGCACTGATCCATCCCTCAACCTTGCCCAGACTTCTCCCTTGTGGCAGCTCCACAGCTTTAATACTCCAGGTGGACTGTGTCTGGCTCCAGGTAAAGTTTGTCAATACTTTTCCTCTGACACCTTTCATACACATGAAAAGGGCAGGTTCAGCAGTATCAAACAAGTCTGAGAATTTTATTTCAGTTTATCAAATTACTTGTCCAAACCAACCAAACAAAAAGTAACTTCCCTTAAACTCCTTAAAATAAATTGGAAGACAGATTTTGATTTTTCATTGCAGTACTTTAAAATAAATGATATCTTTTTCTGTTTTGAATATACTATACATGTTCAATTTTCATTGAAATGTGTTTTAAAAGGAAATACAGTCAAAATGAAATTTGATTCCACTTCAGATTAAGTTAAATATTTCATGTAGTTTAAAATGTTGTTAAAAAAAGCTTATATTTGCTCAGTGTTTTTCACTTTTTCTGATTTTCCTGTAAATGGAAGCATCAACAACTACAAAACTTTAGTTACTGACTCTTTGATTTAACTTTATTCCTGGAAAAAATGCTGGTTTTCTGTCACTTATAAGTAGGGTGCTACAGCCAGTATTAGTGCTTATTTTCCAGGATTTTAAGCTGCCTGGTACGTGTTTTTAAAGGACACATAACAGATTAAACATACAGAAGGCAGAGTGCAGATGGCAAGTAAACCAGGCTTCTTTCAGTTTGGACAAGTCAAAACACAGAGTAATTCAGAATAGAGAAATACCCACTGGTATTTCCTCACTTGATTGATTCTACACTTTCGAGTATTCTTTAGGATTCAGTCAGCCTTTTTTTTGTGAACATCTTTGTTTATTCTGACCCTCCTACAATTTCCCACAGCAAGTAACTTTTGACTCTACTGATCAACTCTAGATCAAGATAGCATCAGGGAGTTCATTACTCTGCAGTCTAGACCAAAAAAGAAACTTCTTTTTTGGCTTCAGATGTCCATACTGATCTTATAAGTAAGGATGGATGCTTAGGATCATTCCTTTTCAAATTAGCCAAAAAACCAGACATACTACACTGCAAAGCCACCTATACATCATTGTGTCTGAAAAAATCAATCTAGAACTTGAAAATGGTGTGATGGGTTAATCCTGGCTAGCAGCCAAATGCCCAACCAACTGTACTCCACCTCCACAGCTGGACAGGGGGAGAAAATAAGAAAAAAAACAAGAATGAGAAAGCTTGTGGGTTGAGGTAAGGACAGGAAGATCAATTGTCAATTACTGTCATTGGCAAAACAGGCTCAACTTTGTAAAATTAATTTAATTTATTGCCAGTTCAAATAGATTTGGGTAGTGGGAAACAAGAACACAAATACTAAAACAACTCCTTCCCCCATTCCCAGGCTTAACTTTCCCCTTTTAGTCCTGACTCCTCTCACGGCCCCACTGAGCATTGTGGGGAAAATGGAGAATGCAGGTAACAGTTAAAACATAACAGTTTCTCTCTGCTTCTCCTTCTTCCTCACACTTTTCCCCTGCTCCAGTGTGGGTCTTCTCCATGGGCTACAATCCTTCAGGAAGAAACCTGCTCCAGTGTGGGCTCTTCCTGGGTTACTATTCCTTCAAGAACATCTATCTTGGTCTGGTATGGTCCTCTCCTTGGGCTGCTGAAGAACCTCCACCTCTGACACTGGTGTTTCCTCTATTGTTTCCCACTCTTTTTTTCTCCTCTCCTCCTCCTCTGGCTGTCCAATGTTTTCTATCCATTCCTAAATATGTTTTCAGAGACAGCCCAAATTCCCTGATGGGCTCAGGAGCCCTGTGTCCTGTGGTGTGTCTGCTGGGGAGCTCACTGGAGCTGGCTATGTCCAGCATGGGGCAGCCCCCAGTCTTTTCTCACAGAGGTCACCCCTAAAACCATCCTGCCGCCAAACCTTTGCCAAACACAACCAATACCAAAGTGGTTCATATGTGGGTTTGCCAAATAATCCTTTCCTGTTCCTTTCTTTTTCCCAGGAAACTGTAGGAACAGTGCAATGAAGTCTGGCAGTGCTTGTGATGACTCCAGCAACCTACAGAGGGAGGAGAGGCAATAAGAGAGGCATTTTGTGTACTTGTCTGAGGCTTAAGAGCTCCCCAGATCTGAGAAAGTTATAAGTTACTGAAATTAGCTCATGCTGAAAAATGCTTGTTCACTAATGGCAATAGCAACTATGTCATGTGTTCACTCCAGGGATGCCCAAGGACACTCACCTGTGGTATACTAGAAAGGAAGAGACCAGAAATGTATTAATGCTGTATAGATAAAATATTTAAATGGTTATAGCTAAATGGACTATAGAGATAGTAATCTGATATGTATGCATGCACTGTACATTTTTGTACTAGAGTTGCAGCATAAATGACCCCATTAAATCCTGTTACTTTCCTAATCCAATAAGCGCTTAATCTCATTGCAAGTGTTGGAAATAATTATTCATTTATACACTTGTTTTTGCCACACATTTTATGTCAACAAGGAGTGTGCCTTTGACTAATCAGTTAAAACAGCTGGCGGATAAAGGAGTGAACGAGAATTGAGAATGTGCTATTTCTGGGAAGAAGACTATTGGTAGTTTTTCTTTGGTCTGAGATGTTGTTGATTCTACAAGAAATGTTGTATTACACACAAAGAAAAGGCTCTACTCAGTGTTAACAATCACCAGGACAAGGGTGAAAAGTAAAAAGCTTTGTACTTTTCAAGCTGCCTCACCCTGCTGCCTTACTTGACCCTAACTCATTGAATTTTAGAGCCGTGAAGAAGTAGAAGGACTCCACCCTTTTTAAACATTCTGCACTTCTCTTACCTCTCAAGTGTCTGCCATACCAAGTTGGGTGAAGAACGTTGTAAAAAAGACAGGTGTGTGGGTTTTTCTGGTTGACAATTCTTTCCCAAAAGAGGAAACGCTCTTGAAGACCATTCCAAAGATAATCTTGTTCTTTGGTACTCCTGTGGGAGTTGTAGTAGATAGAGTGATTCTATTCTGGTTACCAAGGACCAGTTTCATGGTCAGGTATTTTTAAGTTTGTTCTGTTCAACGCTCTCCCACTCTTCTTCACACATCTTGGGAAACACTTCCTGCCCCTCTTTAAAAGCAATTCACGTGCACACCAGGACTTAAGCTGGGCTTACTGTTCCACCCCAGCAGTGTTGTGAGACACTGGGGTGAAAGTGGATTCCATATCTCCTGCTGGATGAGGGCCCTTTTCATTCCAACTTGCCACACTTCTGTCTGTGTTTATTACAGCTGTAGGTGCAATTATATGTCACTGAAGAGAAGTACTAGCCTTTGTCAGAAGAATGGGAGAAAAAATGATGATGCTTTTGCTGTCACAGTTGTGGTCTGGAACATAATGCAAGTATTAAAGCATCAGGTAAGAAAGGAAGCATTTTAAAGCTTAAGGAATACTTTGGAGTAGAAAAGTTTGAAGTTATTTTTAACACAGGTGTTTCTGTAATGGTGCTATACTGTATGAGGAAACTTCTCAGTTCTCCATGGCACTCACAATAGGTGTAGCACCTTTGCAGAATGATTGCTTAGTAACTCTTGCTGTAATATAATAAAACTAGGAAGACTTGTAAAATCTACTCCTGCTAAAGATATTTCCCTTTTCACAGTCTTCTCTGTTTTTCACATAAGTGTTTATTTCAGTATTGTACTAACAACCTTCTTATAAAAAGATTAAATCAGATTTTAAGTTTTAGGTTACCTTCTACTTCTCAAGTAGCTCCACTGCAAATATTAAGAATAGGAAATGAAGGAGATGCACACATTGAAAAGAATGTGTCCCAAGGTGTGTTCATTAAGACAAAACCGCTGCAAAGAATCTGACAACTTGCCCATCTGTTCCATCATTTATAAACAAGAAATGTAAGGAAAGATCCAAACCTCTCTTATCTCAAAGTACTGTAGAAATGGCCGTGATAGATATGCTATTTTAGCTATTTTAGCTTTCAAGATCAATAATGATAATAGGAGAGGGACGATACTGATAAACATTGATGAAAATTTCAGGAAATCTTAGCACAATTCTCCTACCTTTGAGTAGAAAAGTTGTTCTCTTTGAATCTTTATATCATCCCATCACCTTCAGATGTTTTTATAGTGAATGCTGGGTAAAATTCCAGGCTGTCTTCCTTACCTTTCTGCCTTCTGTCTATTGTAGCAATGCATCTGAAAAAGGAAAAATCACATGTTTTCCTTCCTGGAATCCATAACATGTTACAGACGTGCTTCCTGAGGATAAGTGGTGTGACAGTATCTCAGATTAAAATCTGATTGCACTGAAATCTAGGGACACAGTCTCCATGTGCACAAGTATCCACTGCCAGCACACAGTGGTGTGACACTTGAAATGACACTGAAAACTGTTGAGAGACCCTCATCAGGCCTTAATATTTTGAAATGCTGGAAAATCTTATTGGTTTTTTTTTTTTGTAGGTGTAACTGCCTGGTTTTCAGGCAGAATAAGCAAATAGAGGACCAGATTTCGGTCTTGGGTCAATAAGATAATTCCTCCAATCTTCTGGCAAATTTAGCTGAATTATGTTATTCATAATATGGTGTGTGAATGTTTGTTCCTGTTTTAGGATACTTAAATGGCAATTTAAAATAATACAGCATTTTGGAGACTTATGGGCAACTATCATGTGTCATCTGGCATCCTCAGGTGTAGGTCATATTTCTGGAGGGTAGTTCCGTGTATACGTATTTAGATCTGGAAAGGTGGAATGCTTGGGTTTGCATCCTAAATTCTTTTTTTGGGCACAAATCTACAGATTGTTTCAATCAGGACTTGTCAGTGCAAGTTAAACAATTTAAAAAGTCAATTATTAAATGTGTCTATCCTTGTGCAAGTATAAGAGTCAGGAAGCAAATTATGAAAACCTAAATTGCATGTGAGGAAGAAAAACCCTTGACATTAGCCTATAAAAAGTGATTCCTCTCAGTGGCTTAAGCAAGGCTATTAGAGGGACTAGGTCCAGAGCCCATATTAAAATGGAAAATGGAAAGAGTATGTGATTGATTGGTTAATCTGCTGAACAACACTGACTCATATTAATAAGGTTAGAATCCTATGTGTGGCCTTATAAAAGCAAGTCTGTGTTTGCAGATCTGACCTTCCTCTACTGGGTGACCTTGAGCACATAGCATTGCCCAATGCTTGAGTTTTCCCTTTAAAATGGCAGTATTGTTTCCTCACCTTTGTAAAACTCTATGAAAGCAGTTAATAAAAAGATTTTCACATGCTTTGGGTATTATTCTTACTACTGATGTATTACTGTGGCAATTCTTGTGGGTTATGAGAGAAGAAAATTCCTCTGCCAACATGTAGCCAGGAGAGAACTTGTAGCTGCTGAGTGGTTTGAGGTCAGAGCAGCAGTAACTATAGATTTTCAGAAGTCTTAAAAGTTGCTTCTAGTATCTGGAAGGGCAATGATTTTCCCAAGGAAAAAAAAAATGGTGACAAACTTTCCTTGTAATTGGCTTGCATCAGTCAGAATATCTGTGAAACACAAAGGTCAAGCAACTTATTAAAAAAAAAAACAACCCTATGTGAATCTAAGATTAGTCTTGACATTTTCAAAACCTCAGAAAATTAGGGGAAGGGCTACAACCCTGAGGATTGTAGTCCTTTACGCTGACTGGAGGAAAGATTATACTAAACATTTTGAGACCTGAATGATCCATTCTGTATTGGAGAAGATTTACAAGATCCTCAGAGAACGCTTGAAACATCTGACTGAGAGGGAGTCTGTGGACTTTCCGCTTTCTTGGTAGGGGTTCTCAAGGGCACCATTAAGGAATCAACTATTGTGATTGATGGAAAAATAAAGAAATCGAAGACGAAATTAAGACAAACTACAATGTGGACTTTTTCCTGCAGTCCCATGATATCTTCAGCATTAAGTGATTTTGGCAGATAATTTCTACTATGAAGCATGTGGATAGCCAGAAGGCTATTAAGAGAGAATGATGCTATAATATAAGCATGGAGGATTCTTATAAAGTGTATCTTTCTCTCGTTCAAAGTACATGATGAAAAATGATGTGTCCAGAGTGCTAACAAATTATAACAAAGTATAAATTTTCCACATATATATATTTATGTATATTTGTATATATAATGC